>VONZ01000217.1:0-600000 GCA_012976165.1 Labeo catla
TATACAGAACTTATTCAAAGTCGGAGTTAGAAATGTTTTGAAAAAATGTGCATTTTTCCCACAAATTTATGTATGCAAATTGTATAACATCCAAGGTACACATTTCAAGTAATTGTGCAGTTAATTCTCATATTGTATTTTCAGATTCGTTCAGTTTTGGAATATTTGTCCTCTCCCCGAATTTGTCACTACCGAAACACAATAATATATAATTTAATAAGAAGGATTACATTGAACTATTAAGATTTTGCTTACATCTTCCTTGCAAATATATATATTTTTCTATTTTATTTAAACGTTTTTAGAGGTAAATCAGTAGCAATTACAATTTTAACAATATTTCAAGTGTGATTTATGAGATTTGCTGTATTTTGAAACCAGTTGTTCTTTGTAAAAGGCAAAAAGTTGATCATACTGATGACAAAGTTCATACTGATTACAAAGGATTCATTAGTTTAAAGATACATTAAACCAGCAACTATCATAACATCTTAGTTGATGATTCATTATACTTCATTTTTGGCAAAAAATCCCATGTTTCATTCGTGACAGCACATTTTCTGGTAGTGAAAGTTATGTTTTGATAGCGACACACAGATTTTTTTATACTTTTGAACATATTTACCTCAAAAAGACTGGGCCTATCTACATAGACCTTATAGCTGTGAGAGGGACACAGCAATATTTCCTGATCAGAAATGTAGGGGTGTAGTTAAAATCAGTCTGAGCCACTGGACTAAAACATACTCTGTTTCGGTAGTGACATATATACCGATATATATATATATATATATATATATCTTCAAAAACAACAAAAACAACAATGGAATAAAGTGCAAACATTATTTCAATATCATTTTCATAAGTTGACATTTAGGGGTTAGGGTTTGGGACAGCTACCTCCCAATTGCAAGTACCCACTAAATGATGATTTTATATATATTAAGCTAACTGATATTAGAAATAATATTGTGGGTTTCAATAGATAATAAAAGGATCTTAGTAAACATCTAAGATTTGAATAATTAAATGTGTTTTAAATGTGTTTTTTGGTTGTGGGACAGCAGTTTGCACCAATTCTGTATGGCCCATGTACAGACTGCTGCTGTAATTACAGCACAAAGTCATAAAAAAAATTGAACTACAATTTTTAAAAAATAAATGACATAAATAATTTTATAAAAATAAGCACACAGACACACACATTTTTGTAAACCTGAAATGATTTGTTACTAGTCAGTATTCAGGACCAGAACTATCAGTTTAATAAGTTATTTTAACTCTGTTTCAGATCATAAAGATGCACTCTTTCCTGGATTACATCATGGGAGGATGTCAGATTCAGTTCACAGTAAGTAGTCTTAAAAGGCATTTGAAAGACATTCTCCCCACTTTTTATGCTAATTCATGTTAATCTTTAAGCTAAACCAAACTCCATCGACAGCAAGAGTCAATATAGGCTGGATCTTGTAAACTGCGTAATCTGGTGGTTTAGTTTCTAGCTGTGTGTCTTTAATGTGTGTCTACATCAGGTGTTCTTAGAATTAAAATTCTGTAATTATTTACTCATTTTCATTTTATCCCAAATCCTGTGATTTTCATTTTAGATTAGAACACTGAAGTGAAATTTTGAAGAGTTGTACTGCTTGCTCATTTTCATGCGTGCTACAATGAACAGAGACTTATTTATTATGTAGTTTCGGATCTTTTCAAAGAATCATTTTACTCATTTCACAAAACCATCCTGAATAAATCAGAATCATTCAAATTCCAATCACTAATCTGGTCGCAGTGATTCATATAGTAAATTTAAAGATTTATAAGAGTAATTGCTTATTTTACTCGTAAGGGGAACCCAGGGTATTTGTATGGCTTTAATTGACTTTTTATCTACTCTCGTGCTGGTTTATTTGTTGGACAAAACAGCGTATTTGGCGTTACGATTGCTCAGATTGCCTGTTAATCAGACTCCCAGCAAAAGGTCAGTTGAGCAGCCAAGATTGGGCAAAGTTCAGAAATAACTGGGGCTAAAGAAATGCCTGCAGTTAATTATTTATTATTTACAAAAACTCAGAATAAATGCAAATACTTTGTTTCTGAACACTTTAATTACTGAGAACATCTAAAAAATGTTAAACATGTTAAAGAAATGCATTAATTTTAATATAAATCATGGTCGCACCACATGACATTTTTTTAAGGCTAATTCATTGAGATGAAAAAACACAAATCTCTTAATTTAAAATTTGAATATGAATTTAATGTTTGAACAATTACGACAATTTAAAATTGGCCTGTCGAAAATCCTTACACGTCAATGACCCACATACAGGTTTGAAGTAAATAATGTCAAATTTAAATTTGTTTTCTTCCAGAGGCCGACGCCAATATAGCGTTCCCACCTTTGAGTTGATATGTCGTGGCCACGACAAACTTAAGTGAACCGAAGGTGTACTCCGGTCACCGGTATGGAAATGCAGCAACCATTAGGAGAATTCATTTTAAGGGAAGCATTCAATGGCCCATATTATTGCTTAGAAAATCTGAAAATCTACCATTATATATATATATATATATATATATATATATATATATATATTTTTTTTTTTTTTTTTTTTTTTTTTTTTCAGTGTTTAAAGATCTATTGCTTTAACAGTTGTGTGTGTATGTATGTATGTATATATATATATATATAAATATAATGTAAGGGAAGGATCTTAAATGCAAGATGTTGAGGCTAAGAACGTTTGTTCTTGCGAAGTGCATTTAAAATCCTTTAATGAACGGCGAGCCGTTGATTATCCCGCTTATTCCATAGTCATTTGCCAAGTTATAGACAAGTTAAAACTAGTATTGGTCTTTGCAGCGCAATATTTGACCGAATCAAATCAGACACAGAGATGAAATAGTGTGGTAAGATCACATTTATTTGAATGAATTATAGCATTTATTTTAGTAAATTATCGATCGACCGAGAGAGAGAGACAGAAGGCGAGAGAGAGAGAAAGAGAGAGTTGACAGTTGTGTGTGTGAGCCCTGCCTGTATGCGGTGCGTCTGCACGTCTCTCTCTACAAACGACGAATTTATTCAAAAACAGCGGTTTTACCACCTCTTTGCTGAGGAATATAATGTAGCGATCTAGTATCTAGGCTATTTTATTAATGGAAATCGCTAGAAAGCGCTGACAAGAAGTTTATGTATGCACAGGTAGTTCGATCTCCGACCTCTCTGTCTACGTCTGTGTATGTGTATGTGTGTGTGTGCGTTTGCGTGCGTCAATTAAAGTAGCGCATTAATATAGAATGGTGATTAAACTGACTTAGAACTACCTGTGCATTAAACGGTTTTACTGCATACCTGCCAGCCAATCAGAATCCAGTATCCAGACATTCCATGGAAAAAAATATATATAACAAAAAGTAACTTTTTATATATTATTCCATTATAGATTACAAATGAATGGCAGGTGGCAAAAATAATATCAATTAATATCGTCAGTTATTTATTTATTTATTTATTTTATTTTTTTGCAATTCATTGTCATTTGTGTTCCCAAAGTGCTCAAGACATGCTAACTATAATAGCCTGCTTTATATCACTATTATTTTCTTTTTTGAATTTCATGATTATTTTCAAAAATAATTTTCTGATTGATTTGTAATTATTAAAATGATGCAATAAGATATTGAATGCTCTTTATCCACTCTAAATTACTCTGACTTAAGTTAAATACCTTTTTACTACACAAGAACAAGCAGGGAGTTTTTATTTTCTCAAAAAAAAAAAACCTTTATTGATAAACATTGTGACCAAGAACTACAGCATAAACATTGTGCTTTAGTTTGCAGCGATGGTCTGGTCAACCCAGGCACGGAGTTTGGTGACGCGGGCGTACACGCCAGGTGAACTGGTTGAACAAACGCTGCTTCCCCAGGACACGATACCAACCAGAGTCCAAACACCATCCTTCTGACAGACCAGAGGACCACCAGAATCACCCTGGAAACACACAAAAGTAAATCAGATTTTTGCAATCTTCAAGAACGTGACAAAGCTTAACTGCAAAATTAATAGAAATTTACCATGCAAGAAGAAGCACCAGAGGCTCCAGCACAGATCATCAGATCGGTGATCTTGGTTCCCCAATAACGCTTGCAGTCATCATTAGTCAGCAGAGGCAGAGCGGCCTGCTGGAGCAGGGCAGGGGTATCAGGAGCTAAAAACACAGATTGAAAGAAAGATTGATTTTTTTTTTAAGTTTTCAAAACAGTAATAAAAGATAAAATGTTATACGCCGTAAATGAGATGCAAATTCTGAAATCTACCATTGTACTTGGTCAGGCCCCATCCAGAGGTCACACACTTCATGCCTCCAGGGAAGTCGTCGGTGGTTTCGGCGAGGCACACAGGAGACACATGAGCGCTGAGCTGAGCAGGAGTGGCCAGCTTGATCAGGAGGATGTCATTGTTGATGGTGAACATGTTGAAGTTAGGATGCTTGAAAACCTAGGATACAGACACATCAGCATTCTCTGCAGTGGTTCTCATACTTAATGGCAGCATTAACACTTTCTCATTGGTTTAGGTATGATACACAATATGTTAAAAGTGTACCCACCTTGCCAATAGTCATGGTCTGAATGGGCTCAGCGTTGGAAGAACGATCATGCTCACCCAGGATGACACGATGTGTGGTCCTAATAGAAAGATTTTATTTTTTTTTACTTTCAGAATTGCACAGACATGATTATTCTGAAATAATAATTGGTCAAAGGAAAAAAAGAAAATCATGTCAATTAAAATGTATTCTTTAATACTGTCTTACCTGACATTGCAGTGAGCAGCAGTCACAACCCACCACTCACTGATCAGTGATCCACCGCAGAAGTGGAAGCCAGTGGAGTCCTTAAATGAGATGAGAGGATTTGTAATTTTTTTATTTGTTAAATGTCTTTATGTTATCCATATATCATTTGTTAATGAAAATGTCTGTACCTGCAGAGACACCTGCCAGGGCCAGGAATGGGGCACAGCCTCCTCACCATTCACAATCCTGGAGTAGCCAGTGATAACAGGGGGGATGGCAGGAACGCCACAGCCTTAAGAAGAAATAAAAATATTTGTTGAAATTTTCTTTCAATCAAAATTTTAATCTGTTTTACAGAGGGGAAAAAGACAACATACCATAGGCTGTTCCAAAGAAAGCAAGGCACGACAGAATCCAGATGAAAGCCATTTTTGAGTTAGGCTGTCTCACCAACTCTTGGGGTTTATATACCTGGCCTTCCTATACGTTTACATATCTTGCAACATACATGAGTCATTCTTCAAATTTGCTGACACGTTTACTTTGACCTTACACGCATGTATAAGATGATGCCTGAAACCCCCTTTTATCCCCTCCTGTAATATCTTTAGTCTTCCCAGGTTAAGAAGCAAGTAAAACAAGATATATATATATACATACATATAAGATAATTATATAATAAAAAATAATAATTAAACATTTAGAACACTAAATAACTAAATAACTATTAACTGGTATTAGCAGTGTTGAACACTAAAATATTAGTTATCAATTTACCTTTATTTTTATTTATTTTTAGCTGGTGTTACATAGTGTAGCGTTCATGTATGGGATTTTGCATATAACAATATCAATGACGGATAAAAATAAATAAATAAATAAAAAAATAAACAACAGTAAAGTTATGCTTCATGATTATTAAAAATGTCAGGATGCTTTTATGGGAAAAAACTGAACTTACCTGCATTCAAAACTTTCACATTTTGATTTTAGAACATGTTTTTTTCAATGGCCCATGCAGTACATGTGCATGTACTTTGTAAACGTGTCACCTGCACACACCTCTTATCTCAACCTGTTGCATACAGCATTGCATGTTTGATATCCATGATTTCACCAAAGTTAAAAATGTGACGGACATTTCATAGGAAAAGGAAACTGTTTATGTAAAGATGCATTAGCATTTGCTTATTAGCAATAACGCATGTTTTGCATGTGACCTTTAAACAAATAAATATATACATAAATAAATAAATAAATACTGAATTTAAGTAAACATTGTACAAAGACAGACCACTGATGTCCAAAAAAAATAAATAAATAAATAAATAAAATAAAAAATGATAAAAATTAAATATCTTTTAAGGTAATAAAAAAGGTAAACCAACATAACGCTAAATGATGACAAAATTTTCATTTTTTTGTCAGCTATCTCTTAAAATATTGATTATTCAGCATTTAAAAGGAGTCCAATTAAATGTAAACATTCCAGATAAAAATTAGTTGTCTAATATACTCAGTCATTTATTATTTAACATAGTTTGTTTTCTAATAACAAAAAACAGAGCAACAAATAAAATAATAATATAGAAACTTTAAATAAAAGATTTAAAAATCATCAAACAAAAGTGTTCAACAGCACATTCATGAAGTACTGCCCAGTTTATAAAGAATGTAATGTACTTTGTATGTTAAACATGACAGCGTTCACATACAGTGGTGTAAAATCATGGGATTCTGCACAGGTGAAGACCAGCTGATGCAGACTCTCTCAGGGTTAATTTTTGACCATAACGTCAGCTTGTCCTGCCCTCATTGGAAAGAGTGAAACCATGGTTTGGTGTTAAAAAGGTCTTTCTGCCATCAATAATTCTGTGTTCTCTGCGCTATGTCTTTCTTGTGGTTGCTGTCCTGCGTTGCCTTCTTTAGTGCAGCCTACGGTGAGAAAGAGGTTTTTGGGGGATTTTTTCCCTGTGTTTTTCAAGTTCATAGTCCCAGCTGCTGAAAAGATCACCGCTTTATGTTAAAATATATACTGTCTGCATTTACAAAACATTTGGCCCTGAACAATTGGCCTCTACTTTAAAATTTCATTATTTAATTCCTCTGCACCTCTTTTGTTCAGGCTGCGGCATTCCTGCCATTCCTCCTGTTGTCAGCGGCTATGCTCGCATTGTGAATGGTGAGGAGGCAGTTCCTCACTCCTGGCCCTGGCAGGCCTCTCTGCAGGTACAGTATTAGAGTTAGCAATTCTCAAATATACATTTTCGGATTCCTGTTGTGCAGCCTGAAAAGAACTCTACAGCTTATTTTTTTTGTTGTTGTTGTTGTTGTTTGAATAACAGGACTTCACTGGCTTCCACTTCTGTGGTGGCTCTCTGATCAATGAGTACTGGGTTGTGACTGCTGCTCACTGTGATGTGAGGTAAGACAGTTAAATTATTGTGTGAACTATGCATGAATCCCACGATATACGTTAATTTATTAACCCCTGTGGCTTACCTGCAGAACTAGTCATCGTATAATCTTGGGAGAGCATAACAAGGGAAGCCTCAACACCCAGGAGGACACGCAGACAATGAGAGTATCACAGGTTAGGCTCTTCAAACCTGTTTCTCAACAATACAGAGAGCTGGACACTTAAAGCATTTCAAATAAGCTTCATGGTCCTTTTTTCACTCCAACAAGTCATCTAAAGAATGTGTAAATTATTTTGAATACTAGATACAACATGATTATTTAGAATACTATAGAAATAAAAGGTCACTTTTGGTACTAATACATACTTTTAAAATACTAATATGTACCTTTAAGGCACTGTTATGTGCCATTTAGAGGTAAATAAGGTACAAAGATATACGTTTTAACTTTCGTACCTCAGGGTATGTCCCCAGTGGCAGTTTTGTATCAGAGTGTGTACTAAACCTTTACTTTGTATTTCTCTTCATTGTTATTGACGGCTTTTTCCGTGTGTTTGACACAATGCTTATGAGTGAATCTCTATTCCAGGTGTTCACCCACCCTCAGTGGAACCCTAACACCATAGAGCATGACATTGCCTTGATCAAGCTGACTGAACCCGTCTCACTGAACTCCCATGTGTCTCCTGTCTGTCTTGCTGAGACTTCAGACCAGTTTGCCCCTGGCATGATCTGTGTGACTTCTGGCTGGGGAGTGACCAGATACAATGGTTGGTGATCTGACTAACATATAATCACAGTCTATAATACATAACTCAAAAGAAATCTTTAAAATTTTAAAATCAAGTCATATTTCTAAAAAGCACAACAATATTGAGGTCTAATTACGTTTGGGGTACATAAGATTCTTTAAATGTTTTTGAAGTCTTTTCTCCTCACCAAATCTGCATTTATTTGATACAGTAAAACAGTAATATTGTGAAACATTACTGTTTTCTATTTTAGATTTTTTGGCTTTTTTGCGCCTTTATTAGGATAGGACAGATCAGAACTGACAGGAAGTGAAGTGGGAGAGAGATAGGGGGCAGGATCGAGAAAGGTCCTTGAGTCGGGATTCGAACTCGGGACACCCAGCGCAACGGCGTTGTATATGACTATTCCTCTGATGCAAAGCTGAATTTTCAGCATCATTACCTATTTTTCAGGCTTCATAAACAGTTCAAAACAGTATTTATTTGAAATATAAATATTTTGTAACATTATAAATGTCTTTATGGTCACGTTTGATTAGTTTAATATGTCCTTGCTGACTAAAAATAGTAATTACTTTTCAAAGAGAAAAACATTTACTGACCCCAAACTTGATGGTTGTGAACATGTTTGTAATATATTTCCAATTCCAACATGTTTTATAATTGCTCTCTCACTGTCTCTCTCTGTAGCTCTGTTTACCCCTAATGAGCTGCAGCAGGTTGCTTTGCCTCTGTTGTCCAACCAGGACTGTATGAACCACTGGGGAAGCAACATCCATGATACCATGATTTGTGCAGGTGCTGCTGGTGCCTCTTCTTGCATGGTAAGATTATTGTCTCATCCTCACCTCTTCTCTTCCTCTCTAATGTTCTCTGCTAACTCCTTTGTCCTTCTGTCTGTTTAGGGTGACTCTGGTGGTCCTCTGGTGTGTCAGAAGGCTGATGTCTGGACTCTGGTGGGTATCGTGTCCTGGGGAAGCAGCCGTTGTGACACCAGCATTCCTGGTGTGTACGCCCGTGTCACTGAGCTCCGTGCCTGGGTGGATCAGATTCTGGCTTCCAACTAAATAAACTAAATATAAATATAAAGCATCATTTCGAGAGCCACCCAAGACTGTGAATAGCAGTGGTTTCACCACAGGTAAAACCAGTATAACTGTGGTAAAACCACAGCTATGAGAAGCTTGTTACTTCTTTTTAAAGAAGTTCTCCAACAGTTCAATAAATATATACAACATATCATGTCATTTTGTAGTGTATTTTTAAATATAGCCAACATTTGTTTGATTAGTTCAAATGGATTCTGCAAAAGCTAATAGTTACATATTTAGTTATTCATTTATTATTGCATTAGAAAACAACAAAAAATTATCCACCTTGTTTTTGAATGCAGAAGTAAGCTGTTTTCTAGTAATGTGTGAGACTTCCGGTTCATAAGCCTCTGATAAAGAATAACGAAGTGCAGTAAACGGTAAAACTGTTTGCACTACAAACCATTGTGTTCATGATTATGATAATACATTAAAATAATATGGTAAGACACCAGTTTGAAATATCAAGCAGAAAAACGAGCTGTTTTGTAGCCTATAAAAAATAGCAGATGAGACCGGAAGCCTTGCACATTACATACAAATGGACGCGCCCGCTCTTACGGGAAAAATAAGGTGGACAAAATCTATGACTTTCATGCTGAGCAAAGAATAAAATGTATTTTACTCGTAATGTACATCTTTGACAGAGGAGGGCGCTAAAGAACCACGCAAACTACTAACTTTTTTTGGCAGATCAGTCTACTTATATTCGTCAAGAGGCTATACAATCTCTGTTTTCCAGTATGCAAGCATTGTCAAAAAAAAGTTAAATGGTTTTAATTATCAAAGGCAGTCTAGTTTTAATAAATTGAATGTTTTTGTTATTCAAATTTATACTCAAAGCTATAGCCTTTAAATATCAAAATGAGGAAAGGCTTCATTAAATTATTAAAAATGTAATTCCCCTGATGTTCTGGTTATTTCATACACAAATCTAACTGAAAGATGTTTTTGTCTATGCATATTTTGGTGCATTCAGATTCTAACAGTCTCAAACCTTTCAGTCTTCAGTCTGTTAAATACGAGGTAAAACATCATATAAGGGGTCTCCATGGCAACATCCTAATCCTCCTTGAGACACATATACAACAGCAGAGTCAGATGTTTCACAGAGAGATGTAGAGGACAAAAACAAAAGATGAAGAGAATGGATTAGACAAAGATACAATAGGAGAAGCTCTCATCCTGTCTCTTTGATAATGCCAGTATGGAAATAAATGGAGTAAAGTGAGAGCCTCAGTACAATAAACTGAAGGAAAAAAAGTCCATTATCCATTTCTTAAATTCAAGCATAAACTGATGTGCTAATAACAGCCTATTCAGCTCTACTTTAAATGTTGGTTGAATAACACACACATTTTCAAGAAACATGACAGTAGTTTCAAGTCTTGAGGTGTCACTCACAATCAAAACCAAGCAATTGTGGAGATTTTTTTTTCACATATTTTCCTGCATCATCCACCTTCGGGTTTTATGTGTTCGTGTTCGTGCAGCGTTGAGACTTACCAGAATTGAACCTTCAGTATTAATGGAATACGATGAATTTATTTCAGATCACCGTTTTAAACCTTCAACAGACAGTTTCAAACCTAATCTATCAAACATTCTTTGGATGACTTTGAGTTTGTTTTTTTATGATTGTGGTGGGGAGGCAAGGATCAAGAGAGTTCAAGGCCATTGAGGACAGCTGGATTGACTGAATGTTCAAATAGAATAACTCTTACAAGCTTCCCCTTAGGACTGATTCCAGCATTGAGAGGGTCCAGCTCATCTGAGTGCGGCATAAGGGACAGCACTCAACCATAGCATGGTAATAATGTCTGTGGCTCTGCATAAAGCCCTTGCAGTAAGAGATTCATGGGGGTGTCAGCATAATTTCTTGAATCTTCTGAATATTTGGACATTTTACAGGGATTTTCAGAATCAAATACTTACAATTGAAGTTAAACACAATAATCGAGTCAACTGCGGACAATGTGGTTTTAGAAAATTGTTTGATTAAAAACTTTGGAAATCTGTATTCTATTTTCCAAGTGTATTCTATTCAAGTGCCTTTTAACGGCCATGAATATCCATATCAGCTTCCGCCAGGTGTTCACGAGAGTACCTCAACATATCCGTGTGGTGCTCCTGACGCAGGAGCCGGCGTTCTGACGTGGAACCCCGATGCGCTGCATCTTGTTTTCAGTCAGAGGAAGACACACATATGCATCGTGGTACTTTTGTGAATGCATGGCAGAGGCTGACACAGAAGAGAAAAAAAAATGTTAAATAAAGTTGTTATTTTTGTTTTCTTTGCGTACAGAAAGCATTCTCATAGTTTTATAACATTATGGTTGAACTATTAATGTCAAATGGACTATTTTATCAATGTGCTTACCTTTCTGGGCCATTTGAATGTCACGGTTGCAGGGTCAGAAAGCTCTCAGGTTTCATCAAAAATATCTTAATTTGTGTTCTGAAGATGACTGAAGGTCGTTTGAAACGACATGAGGATGTGTAATTAATAACAGAATTTTCATCTCTTTAACATTTATATTATTAACAATCAAAATACATATGGATTAGGAATTAGAAATAAATAGAGTCCAGTCTTACAAAACATTTACATAAAATCATATAGCAATAATATCTGAGTATGATTATAATTTATAAATATACTATTGTTCCTTGTCAGTTAATCAATATACATTAATGCATGTTAATTTATATAATTTATTTCTGAAATCTAAATGTACTGAATCTGTAGAAATTAACTTACTGACCTAAAATACTAAATGCTGTAAAAGTACTGTTCGTTGTTAGTTCATGATGACCAAAGCAGTAACTAACGTTAACAACTGAACCTTATAGTACACTATTGCTTTCTTGAGATTCTCCAGGCAGTTGCCATATTTGTACTTCTCATGTTTAATGTTTATTGTAATTTTTGAGGTTAAACTCTTTGCTCTACATTGCTTGCACAATATTCTTCATGGATTAATGCTTGGATTATTAATGGCTTTTTAACCACATTATTACATTTGGTTTTATGAGTACTAATTGCACAACCTCTCTGTCTTCTCCTTAATGTGTCCCTTTTTATTTTCTCCTTCATTACATTCATGTCACTCAGGCTCAGCTCCATAATAGTCTCGGTCCTTTCTTTACATCACTTGTTCTATTTTCTTTTTCCTCTTTTCTATCTCGGATTGAGTCCTCTCTTGGAAATAATGTGTAAGAAATAAGGTGCTCACTCCTCAGTGATCCAGATAGCTTTGATGTGTTCCTTTGGGCCACTGTTGGACAGAGAAGATCAAAACTGCTAAAGTCAAAGTCAGCCGGACATGATAGTACAAGCCCACCTGGGACACACGAAGTGCGCTATACTTTGATACTGCTTCTACCTATAGAGTGAACGAGTAGGTGAATTTTTGAGTGTGTGGGGCTTTGAAAAATGTCCCAGTTCTCTGGACTTATTCAGTGTTGACAGCTTAGACTCATATTGAACTTTCACACCACCACATTGTCTGTCATAATACCACATTTGTTTCTACAATACCACATCGGTTTCAACTGAGTTTGACCAGCAAATAGGCCCGTTGTAAAGTGTGCACTTTTTATAATAAGTTAAAAAATTTTTATGTATATGGCAAAAATGCATCAATCCAGCAATGTTGTTGATAAAATCATGATAAACAAGCATGTGCATGCACGACTGGTGAATGAAACTATTACTATCTGTGAAATATTTTTAACATAGTTTGGCTTTTTATTGCTGAAGATGATTTGCATTTTGTAATACATTTTCTAATGTTCTATAATAAATAAGCAAACCTGATGATATCAGTCTCACTTCTGATTTCTTTAAAAAAAAATTGAAATTTCTTCAAATTTGCATTTCCCATGCAATTTCATGCAGCTTCTGAAGCTAAATGAAAAATATTTTAATAAAGCACAACACAGCTACGCTTCATTTGCCTAAACATGTTTCGTGCAATAACCCATCTCATTTCAACAGAATTAAAATTTCCTGATTCTGATGAAAAACACTAGACTAAAATCCAACATTAAAAATGTAATTGTTTCATATGCTTTTAGAACAATGTCATTAGGGTCAGTCTAGCATTAGTGTCTGTGCATAATGCACACCTTTATATGTGTACTGTTTTTTTTGTTGTTGTTTTTTTAATGTCTACTTAATGGTGAACAGTGGAACACAATAACATTGGTTGTGTGGTTGTATAACCTCAGCAGTGTGCCACTTCAACAACATCAATTATCTGTTGACAGCTCTTAACCTTCTTTTAAGTATCAGAACGCTGGCCAATATTGTGGCCTTTTCAAAAGGCAAATAGGAATTATGGCAGAGATGAACATACAGACCATATAAACATACAACACATGTGGTTTCTGATTCCGATCACATTTTGCAAACAAACCTGAACAGTAGTTTTTAAATTCTGTGTGCCAGATGAGTTAAGATAAACCCATTTGGGATTAGAGAATAGGCTTTTTAAAACACACACACACACACCAATAAATAAAAAGATTAAGTGGATGACAGAAAGAGTCCATAGAGAATGTTGTAGAAGTCCATGGAAAATATTTGGAAACCTTGATTAACACGTAGACAGATCATTCATCACACTCTCTCCCCCAAGGGTTTCCAACCAAGCACCTAGAATAAAAACAACCAAAAGCCTTTAAAATAACGCTTAACTAAAAGAGCTTCTCTCACCCCAGTGGAAATAGAGGAACTTGTACTGGCTAACTTCCATCACTCTGACCCAGCTCTTAAACATCTCAACCTTTTCCCCTATTAGTCGCACGCCTGCTAACCCATGAAAACACTCGCCATATGTCACTTTCCTGTCCTTGACTTTCTTCAGTGTTTATTTTCATAGGACTTCTCACTGGTGTGAAAATGCTCATTGATTGCTTCACAACTTTTATTTTCAATCAGCCTTGAAGATAAATTGATTCAAGAATAAAAATATTTTTTTGTATGATTATATACAGGCTTTTATTATATATGTTATTATAGCCTACTACTGGATGTAATTTCACACCACTTTGGTTATTTTTCCCTATGGAAACATTTCTGTTTGTGCTGGGAGAAAACAAAAATGATCAGATAATCAGATTAGTCAGGTGAGGAAAATGTTACTCAAAATCTGTTTAAAATCTGCCTTAATTAATTAATGCCCTTAGCAATTTATTGTTCAAGACACTATGCTGCCACATCACTCAGTTTTCTTTTATAACTGCCAAGAATACTAAATCAAAGTGTCTCACCCGTACATTAGTATGTTTGTCCTGTATTACGCTCCTGGCAGTCAAAGGATATAAGAGGATCACCACAACCTTCACATTGCTGCTTAAGCACTTACAATATATTAACAATTCTGCACGATCTACCCCATGGCAATCACACATGAAATAGATCTACTATCTTGTATACTCTTATCAACTCTTATCAAAAAGAACAACGTCCACATACTTTTCAAAAAACAAAACATGAGGCAAGCTCCAAGGCCTGATAAGGTAACAAAATGGTGAGATTTTATTTTGAGAAAAATGTGTACCTTGAATGTAAGCCAAATGTTTAAAATGAATTGCAATATTTGAAGTATTTCTGAATGTTTCACAGAAGTGTTTGTTCATATATAATTTGCCTAATTTGCCTCATTTTACTACAAAAACAGCAGTTTTCCCCCCCTGGCTGTTTACAGTATTTTCTGATTTAATGGAGTGGTAAAAAATATATGAAATCCCTTCCGTTAAAACCTTTAACTCTAATATGTCAACGTAATGTTCAGATTTCTATTCTTAAAATGTTCAAATTAGTGCATTTGTAATTAAGATAGTATCTCATTTACGTCTTAAAGGATAAGTTCACTTTCAGAATAAAATTTCCTGACAATTTACTGCCATGTCATCCAATATGTTCCTGTCTTTCTTTCTTCAGTCGAAAAGAAATTAAGGTTTATGAGAAACATATTCCAGGATGTTTGTCGATATAGTGGACTTCAGTGGTGGCCAACGGGTTGAAGGTCCAAATTGCAGTTTCAAAGTGGCTTCAAAGGGCTCTACACGATCCCATCCGAGGAATAAGGGTCTTATCTAGTCATTTTCTAAAGAAAAATAAAAATGTATATACTTTTTAAACACAAATGCTCATCTTGCACTAGCTTGACCTTATGCATTACGTAGTCACGTTGGAAAGATCACGTGTGACGTGTGAACCAGAGAACACAGATAAAGAACTAACCACGCTTGACCTTTCCAACGTCATAACGTATTATAATGTTTTATAATGCATCACAGTGCTAGTGCAAGATGAGCATTTGTGGTTATAAATTTTAATTTTTTAGAAAATAACTGATCATTTCAGTAGATAAGACCCTTATTTCTCAACTGGGATTGTGTAGAGCTCTTTAAAGCTGTACTGAAACCGCAATTTGGAACTTCAACCCATTGGCTCCCACTGGAGAACAATCCTTCATCCTTCATTTCTTTTCGATTGAAGAAAGACATGAACATCTTGGATGACATGGGGGTGGGTAAATTATCAGGAAATTTTTATTCTGGAAGTGAACTAATTCTTTAATGCATTTTAATTAATCAACTGGAGAAGAATATTGATATTCATTATTAGTTCAAATGTTTGCCCTATTCAACTGTGGTGTCAAGTCCTATTCACTGACCTCCTGCTACTCGCCTCTGGGAGGCGCAGTGAACATGGGTCTCTGTTATACCTTGGCACATAAATCAGAATGCTGTTTGTGAACTTTGGCTCTGACAGAAGTGAATATAACACCATCTTTGTGCCACTGGATCATAAACACCTGCAATACAACCTGTCAAACTCCACAAATGTGAGCACTGGAGTGCCTCAGGGCTGCTCTTTCTACTTCTTGGAAATGAACCCACCTCTTTTTGGAAGCAGGTGTAACAGCTGTGGGTGTGATTGAGTCACTCAAGTTCCTTGGGACCACCATAACCAATCCCAGTACCACAGCACATAACACATTACCACAGTGGAAAATGAAAGCCACGAGTGAGCGAACTTGCAAACCAGTAAGAGCTTGGTCTAGTTCTGAAAAAAAAATAAATAAAATAAATAAATAAATAAAAAGCATGAAAGAGTCCATCTCTTCCAATCCATCACAGTCAGAATTGGCACTTCCCTTGTCTCTTCTGGTGAGAAGAACATTGTGCCAGAACAAGGTGGCAAACCTTGAACAACCACTGTTTTTTTTTCTTTAAAAAAAAACACTTTAATGTATTTCAGAGCTTTTAAAACCAACTTCAGCATCACATAAGCTTCTTTCCTAGAGCAGTCATCCTGTTAAACAAGGTCTGGGAATGATTACAATCATCCCAGATATACAAGTTGCATATTAATTTCGTATCTCAACAAATCTCTTTACTGATTTGTGTAGGTTATATTTAGCGTTGCCAAAGGACTTTCATTCAAAATATATTGTACAGTATTGACCTTGTTTAGCCCCGCCCCGTTTTTAACTCCGCGTTGTTGTCTTCGGTCTTCCAGTTATATCTCCAAAGTCATCTGACGGATTTACGAATGAACCGTAGTGATGGGAAGTTCGGATCTTTTAAGCGACTCGGACCTTTGAGTCTCGTTCGTCAAAATGAACGAATCTTTTTTCGAGTCATTTCGTTCATTTTAGCAAAATATCATTAAAATGTTACGTGTTACTTCCCTAACACATCTACTGCGTACACAAACGTTGATCACACTGCAAACAAGACAAAACTATAATGTTATAAAAAAAAAAAAACAGAAAAGATTAATTCATTGTTCACCTGGGTCTTTAGTTAATAGGTGTGTTCGACTTAACGCAGCGCTGCGCAGCTCGATCAAATTCTGACTTGAAGCAGTGCATGCCGGTTAGAAATTTTGTCCGACTTGAGGCGGCGCCGACGCGTCGTGACTGTCACGTGTGGCAAAGTACCGCGATAGACTCAGCCGGCGCAGTTTCTTCAGAGCGGCTGCAGGATCTCTGATGACCACATGGCTGTTTCACGATTGGCCAGATTCACGGCATGACAATGATCACGTGTGTTTTGGGTTTATTCTAAACATCCTCAAGTCCGATAATGCTGACAAATCTGTGTTTTTAAAACAATAAAAGTGTTTTTACTGTAGTCGCAATGTTATATTGAGTCAGATTCATCATAAAACACGGATAAAAGCATATATAACCCCACTTTATTAGTATTTAAATAGTATATGCTTATGTTTATCATTATTCTTGTTCAGATGGCGCTGTATTAAGCAGTATATGAAACGTGTTTCTGTTGCTCATGAAAACGCTTTTGAAAAGTCGGTGTATTTGATAAATATTGCATTTAATTCACTTCATCTGTGATAGAGCATGCAAACACCGCGAGAGCTTCACTAACGAGAGTAAAAAGTGTCCGACTTGACGCCTCCGTTTTCAACTCCGCCCCCGACTGCTCTCGGCTACTCTCGCTGATCGCCGTCTGTAGCCGTAGATGAAGTCGAACACACCTTATGATTAGCTCACCTCACCTCTTATCTGACAAGTTTTCGGGTTTGAGTCGTTCGTTCATCACGTGACATCCCCATGAGCTTAAGCTATGCAGTCTGAGCCGGAAAGAGAATTGATTAGTTCATCTCTCGAGTCTTCGGGTTTGAGTCGTTCGTTCATCACGTGACAGCCCCATAAGGTGAACGAACGACTCGAAAAACCCGAAGACTCGAAACAGGTGAACTAATTCCAGTACAGAACCTAATAGGATGTTGCGCATGCGCGACTGAACGAATCACTCCCGGAGACGACTCGTTCTTCTCGAGTCACATCAAAATGAACGAATCGTTCAAGAACTACCCATCACTAATGAACCGCTCGTTTTAAATCTTTCTGGTCTACTGACATTTGTAAAGACATTTGCTTTAAACATTACAATGCTCATGATCATTTTCGTTAACTTCTACAATACATAAATCCACTATACCAGCTAAATCACTCCTAGACATCAATGCCATAGAAATATACAGAGCTACCACACTAACGGAAGTTCAAAGACAATGGTGACATGTTTGTTTCTCTGGAGAATAAGGTCAATATCCTCTTTGAAAAGAATATTTAATGTAAAATCCCCAACTGGACTATTTTAAGCAATTACACAGACAAAATAGCAGGACATGCTAAACTACTGCCACTCAGATCACTCAGTTTCAACTATAATGCAGCTACATGAATGTTAAAATAAGCATTTTGTGGCTTCTGAATGAGATTTGATAGCCTCAAGCATTCAGCTTGCGTATTATTAGATTATAAATAACAGTATCTTAAGAGTTATAAAAATAGCTGAGTGACATTTCATTGGGATTTTACATTGAAAAATGTAAAACAGTGTCACTCATTAGTAAGCACAGAAGACACTAGTTGTACAAAGCAATTTCAAGGTTAAGTACTTCCAGTGCTATTATCTCAGAAATTGATAATTTACAATTACATTTACCACATTTCACTTAGGTGCTGCATATGCCAGAAGAGAACGTAACTTTTTATGTGTTTTATTCTTCAGTCTATTGTGCATATCGATTTTTTTTGTATAACAAAATCTTTTTATGCATCCTAATGTTGTGAGGATTGGGATCACTGAAAACTCAGGGCTTCACTACTGACCTGACTGCAATTTATTGAGATCAACACGTTGAAGACTTGATATACTTTTCTCTATTTACTTTTGGCTTTCCCACTATATTGGACTTGCAAATAAAAGAGAGACAAGATGAATTAAACTAATGGGGGGGGGCAATTATTTAAATATTGGAGGACCTGATTAAAAAATTAAAATGTACATTTTTAAAGTGACAGTCCATCAGCTGTGCACAGATTACATCTCTGCACACTCTCTTCTACATTCTCTCAACAACTTCATAAGAAGCAGCCTGCTGTGCTTTTTAAACAGTATTGAAGGTGTTCGTTAATGCATTATGCTCATGCGTTAATGTACTGTATGGGTTGTCCTTGTCAGATTTTCTTTTACTTTATGGTGCTTTTGTAGGTTTTAGAGCTTGGCACTAAAAATCGTATCTGCTTTAACTGTATAGAAAAGTGCAGCTTGCAGGCCTACAGCTAAAAATGTGAAAGATGCAGGAAAGAGTACTTACTATGTTATGTCAGAGCACTAGCATTCACTGAGGGTAATTTTTTTTTCCACTTTGAATGAGCAATTTTCTATTATATTGAACTTATGTAAGTTTAATATTTATTGCCATGTTGCTTTTGAAATTATTATGAGAGATCTATTCATGGGTTCATCTATTCATTTGTCTTCAGACAAAAGTCTGTAACCTTCACCAAACCTTTGCGCTTATGCTAAAAGTGAAAGATTTTCGCATTCAGCCTTTTGACATCTGTCTTCTCTTATTTTCTGTTAACACTTTTACTGTACATCTCATTGGTTTTTAAATTAATGTCAGGAATACAACATCAAAAAAGCCAAACTTGATTTCTATCTGCTATTTTTACATGTTTTCTTCAAGAAAAAAAACTATAATTATGCCGATTTGTAGGTATGTGAATGGGTTAATGTTTTCTCATGCGCATTCAGCAGGTGTGTTTGTATGCTGAGGAACGGCTTTGGAGAATTACATTTCCTAGAACATTTACCTTGTATAGCAAAGGCTGTTTCTTTCTCACATAGACATCTGGTTCATTACTAAACCTATTGCTTCTCAGAAAAATTCAGTCAGCATTTTTTACTGTGTTCTAGCTAACCACAACCTATTTATATAATAATTAGGATTTCACACCATCCTACTGGAATCTGAAAAAGCTCATGATACAGCAAAACTTGTCAAAGCAAAGCTTGACCTTGGTGGCCTGTTTTACTGTTTGCTGTCATTTTGACAAGACATCATATACTGTACTTTCAGCTGCTGTGAGGAAGCTGGATTCATTAGGTGGCCTGAGCATCACTGATGGTGCTGAAATGAAATGCACTATGAGCTCCTCATCACTGTGGAAGTAATAAAATCTATTAAATCAAAAATAATATGTCTCCAGCTCATGATGGAATTACAGGTGATGTCATTCTTAGCTCTGTAACCTTTGGAGAGCAAAACAGATAGTAATACAAGAACCACCCTGTCATACACATCACTATTTACTAAATTTAATTCAATTTGGACAAACAGCATTCATAGCAGGCCACTGTTGTCGTTAGTTTCTCAATGTTGTCAGTTTCTCAAGCTGTGGACACACAATTTGATTCATACACATATGAACATGGTAGACTGACAATGAAAGTGCATGCGAAGATTTTTTTCAGCAATGTACCATGGAGCAACTAAATGTCACAGTTTGACCTACTAGGTGAACTCAAAAAAACACAGACTTAAAAGGTTTGCTGTGTTGTGGTGTCCATAGTAATTTGGAAGGCTTGAAGTGCGATTTACTTGGCTAAAATAAGCTGAAATATGAAACAAACTTTATGCCACGAGTCAAAATTCAATGTGAGACTGGAAACCCCCACTCTTACTGTACCTGCAACCCCTTTCTTTGTTTAAATCTCATCAACTAGCATTTTGCATTACAATAAAAATTGTACCCATTAAAATATTTTAAAACAGCAAACATGTCACAATAACAGCTGCAATAAAATGCCAGAAACTCTTTAAGGATATTCTTCTTTTATTGAGTTCACTGAACACTCTTGCATCATTTTATTAAGGTTATTTGCGTGGGTGGAATGTTGTTTGTGTTAGTAGGTTCTTAGAAAGAACTGAGCAATAAGAGAACCAATAATCTATGAAAGTACGTACTCATGAAACAAAATATGTTTTAATTGTGAGCAGTGTAGCCTATTTCAGCAGATCAAATGCACCACAAACAAGTGAGTGACTGAGTCTACTGTGACTGAGGCACTGTAGGTTATCTGTATCGTGACAGATAGTAGGCTAAGTGTAAAGGTCCTCAGACATTTTTCTAGATGAAGCCAAATTCATAATGACAAACATGTCGGTGTTCTTTGACCCAACGACACAGTTATCGTTTTGGCAAGTAAAAAAAATGTTATTAGGCTAACTAAACTTCAGAGAAGCTCTGCTATTAAAACAACTCGATCATGGCCAAATCACGACACAGGGTCGTTTTAAGCGCTTCCGGGCGGAAACTTTACGCGTTGAGCGCGTGTCAGTGTTCCAGCGTCTTGCCGGGAAAGAGTACGCGCCAGTGTAGTATGATGTGCATTCTCACTAGTGTTTCACACCCAGCCGGTGCGTTTCCCAGCCCTCCGGAGTTTTCCACAAACGAGCCAAAGATTTGTCAGCGCACGCTAACTTGAGAAAATGAGAAACCAAACTGGGGAATGATTGTTCTGTGCGTCTGAACGGACTTGTGTTTTTTGTTTCGGCCGGACTTCTTGAATGCTTGTAGGCTAAACATGGGGTTATCCCGAAATGAAACGGAAATTTGGACAGAGGAGCATATGGACACGAACCACACGACAGACAGTTTCGGTCCGGAGGTAGTGATTGTGCCCGTCATATTTGGATGTATTTTTTTCTTGGGAATCATTGGGAACACTCTAGTGATGGTTGTCATTGGGAAAATAAAGTCGAGGCGCTCGAGAAGTACCACTAACATTTTCATCCTAAATCTCAGTATAGCAGATTTATCTTTCCTCCTGTTCTGCGTCCCGTTTCAGGCCACCATATACTCTCTTCCCGAGTGGATCTTCGGGGCTTTTCTGTGTAAATTTGTGCACTATTTTGTCACGGTCAGCATGCTGGTGAGCATTTTCACCCTTGTGGCCATGTCGGTGGACAGGTACATTGCCGTGGTGCTCTCCAAAAAGTCCCCGTGTATTCGGAACCGGAGGAATGCGCTCATTGGCGTCTGTGTCATTTGGATGCTTTCCTTTGTCTTTGCGGTCCCGGTTGCGCAGCACCAAATTTTGACGAATCACCCCACGGCTCCCAATAGCACGTTCTGCTGGGAGATATGGACAGAACGGGTGGCAAGGCACACTTATAAAGTCACTATTCTCGTGACAGGGTATCTGTTACCGCTGGTTTTGATCACATGCTGTTATGCCAAGGTAAGGAATCGACATTACGAACTATCCAGGTAGCACCAATCTACGTGTTGAGTACAATAGTTCACTTTTAACCAGCTGTTTTGTCATTTAAAATGAAAGTGTGAGAATGAGAATTTTTTATTATGAGCGCTTAGGGAATTATTACATGGATTTAAATTGAAGCTACTTGGCGCTTGTTTGTTTAGCCTACTCCGAACTGACTTGCAGTGTGTGCGCTTTCTCCAGCTGGTGGTGTCCATATGATTATTACAACGGGTAATATAATAATCCACTATGGCCAGGATAGCACGCAAACTTTTAGAGAGCATTCGCGTTTTATTTAGCCTATCGGGTCAAGGATGCAACAGGTGGCCATGCGCCCACACAGAGAGTTCGGTGTATACTTAAGAATTCCTCCCGTTTGGATTCGGAGATTTGGATCAAGTCCCCTGCAAACAGTAGTCTAAACTCACGCAGGCGTCACTGAGCATTTGAGAGTATTCTTTTCCAGACTCATGTGCAGTGACCTTATTGTAGAAAGTCATATCTGTTCACCTCAGACTTAGATACTGTAATTGTGGAATTATGACTAGCAATCGATATTACCACGCTTGGAATGTGATCTCTACTCTGAGGCTCGACTTTTTTGCTAAAATAAAAGGAACCCTTGCATCCCTCGTTTAATATGGCTATGAGAATACACTCTGAAATAAAAATGAGAGTTTTGTGTCTTTCAATCCAAGTGTTGAGTCCATCTGCTACACTGTAGAGAAAAAAAATCATGACATTTATGGTAAAATTCCCGCAGCTGTGGTTGCTACCAGAACTTCATCTAAAAAAATATGGTAGCAACATTTTAGGTTTTACCGCCTTAACTTAAATTCACAGTAAAAAAAAAAATCACATGAACCAAAGCTCATCATAAGCAGCTCTTCCACCAGCTAGGGAGGGAAATGCACAGTGTCATTCAGTGAAATACTCAACACCATTATGGTAACACACATGATACTGAATTAATGCAATAAACTATTTTTTACAGTGTAGTGTATTCCGACATATTAACAATAATAACTGATAAATGCATTTTAAAATGTACAGTTTTTGCCTTTTGGACCATAAATTTGATTAAATTCGAACTACACTCTTAAAAATAAAGGTTGTTTATTGGCATCAATGTTGCATGAAGAACCTTGAATATCCATGGAACCTGTCAAATGCAGGAAAGGTTCTTTATAGTGGAAAAAGGTTTGTTAGAGTTTTAAAATGTTCTTCAAAATGGTTCTTTTAAGAACTGTTCACTGAAAGGTTCTTTGGGGAACCAAAAATGGTTCTTCTGTGGCATCTCCAAAAAAACACCCTTTCTGTCATGACACATTAAAGAGACACAAAATGGTATTTATTGTTTGAATTTCTTAAAGAATGACACAATTTGAAAGCTGAGACTTTGTTTCATACCAAAAGTAACCTGCAGTGTCTTGTCTGTCGGTGCATTGTTAGTGTCCTCTTTGCTCCGCTATGTATTTTCATTGCGTGAGAACATGATGTGTAGCGTGGGAGCGCCATGGCTTGTCGGACGTAACAACAGTAACTAAGGGGGGTCGGTCTTTGTGAAGGGTCAGCTGAGTGGCACGTAACAATTATAGTTCATGACTGCAATGTACGACCAATTTTTTTCAGATAGAGATTTGTTTTGCACAAACATACTTTGGGGAATCAACCATGCATCAACACAGGAAAGAAAGCTGTACCTTTCAGCAGATTTCATGGAGTCTTTGAACATTTACTTTACGAGTAGTTTTGAGTATGGCTGTTGTTTTGCAACTTTAGATGAATGCCACAAAACATACAGTAGACTACTTTTATTATGTTTAATGTGAGTTAGAGTGTTTACTCAGTTTATTTAATGTAGATCAATGTATTTAATTTGTCTTAATGTTAGACAGGAGCATGATAATAAATGTGTCCCTACAGTGCTGGAATGACTTGTCAATCCTGTAACGTCCTATAGTTTATCACTGTCATTTCTCTCTAAAGAAGTGTCAGAACACTAGCCACACAATGTCTGCCATCACTCTTTGCTCCTTTTATCATTAATGGTGGATGAGTAATGGTATACACTTTTAGGCATTAATCTGACGTGTTCTTTGAATTTCAGGTATTGTACCATCTTCATAAAAAGATTAAAAATATGTCCAAGAAGTCTGAAAGGTCAAAGCGAAAGGTAAGAGATTATTTGTCTATTTATTTATTTACTTTATGCATAAGTGTTGTTTTTTCTGGTCTTGTTCTGTAGAACTAGCTTTTGTATGATTTTAAAAGATATAATGGCATGCTGAAGTGTATTACCACAGTGATCTTGATGCTGTTTTTAGTATTAGTTTAGTATTTGTTCTGAAAATTCATGCATGGGTATGAAAGCTAGTAGAGCGTGACAGACCTCATAAACATTCATTGATATAAGCAAATCAGTGTAGATGAATCTGGAAACTTTAGCCACATTTGTATGGATTTCCTTGCCTTTATAGCTAAATGACAAACCATTTGGCATTTGAAGAAAAAAAATGCTGGTGCTTTTCACAGCTCTAGAAGAGAGTAACCACCTTTGACAACCAGTAAGTGTCTAAATAATTTAATATTAATTTTCAAAACTTATCTATTATCAAAGCATTTTGTGAAGTGTTTTGCTTGTTTTCTTTTCAATAAATGCCACTTTGATATTTTGTCTAAATATACTGTAAGGTGTTATACTGTAAACCTTTGATGAGGATTTCTGGCTAGCATTTACAGTTCATTTTCATGCATGTCAGAAGCAACATTTCACATACTTCAAGAGCCCTAATAGTTCACAGCCTGAGCATTGCAGACATATTGACTTTCAAATCAGATATTTTAAATGCATAAAATTGTCAGTTTTAATCAAGCAGTGTATGTCAGAAACCATTGCATCTGTGGTTTTAGCGCCTCACTTAAGATAATGGTCCATAATAGCAGATGCACTCCAGAGTGGTCTCTTGTAACCACTGGCGACCAACACATCCATTTTGCACTGGACCTGGAGCAGTAGGAGGGGTATGTTATGGGGTGGCTGAAGTCAGAAGGGAATTCTAATGATGCTTTTACACATTGGTGAAGGCAATATAATCCTAACCCATGTTGGGATCTCAAGATCTCACACATAAAATGCAGTAGATCTGAAGACAGTCATTTTTATGCTGAGGTGAATTTGACCTTTAATGTGAGAAAAATTGGTGTTTACAGCACATCTATCTACAATCTGTATCTATAGCAACAAGTCACTAACCTTGGATTCTTTGATAGTAGTTGATGTAGTAATTCATGGGTATTAAGGGGAAAATGTTGTTTCGGAACATGAATTTATCAGCTTTCATGTCAGTCAATTATACAGATCTTAAAAGATAAAAAAGAGTGATCTCTATCTCACATCATGCATTCTGAAAGGAAGAATGTTCAGTCTGAAGAAACATCTGACAGTACGTCAAAACAGAGATGGGAAATACAGCAAGAGAGTACAAGACATTGTTAAAGAGAAATAGATCAAGTGTTTATATTCTATTTATTTAGTTTTTTGTTGATAGGGCTGAAACAATTTCATGAATACAAAAGTTCTAAATTGAAATTTACAAGCTTAATTAGTTTATAGTCATAATGGTACAGAAAGCTCATGGATGAGGTTCTAACTAAAATCACAAAATTCAAACTGAATGCTGACTTTGGCCTCTTTTTTACACTGCAAACGTAACTGTATAACAATATTTTGTATTTTGAACATACAGCAAAATGTGCACTTATATTTTAGATTCAGAAGAGTGTCTGTTATGTTGGTGTTTTTGTGTGGTTACTATTGAGTGGAAGAGTTGAGCTGACTTGTGCTGAGGTTGTGGGCGAACAGCCATAGCTTTGCATATGTCAGTGCAGTGAAAAGACACCTCTTGTTTGTCCCATACATTACATTTAGTAAAATTGTTATATAATAAGTGTTATGTAGCATGCTAATAGGACTGCACAATTAATTGAATTTCTAATCGTGATTACAATTACAGATGTCACAATTATGTAATCGTTCACAGGTGCAATAACAAAAATGAATAAATAAATAGATCCCTACATTATTCTGCTTGCTTAAGGTGTGTGTGTGAGAGTGTGTTTGTTTTACCTACAGGTTATCTTAAGGTTTTATTTTTTCATAGTTTTAATTTTTACATTTTTATTATTATTTTTTTTAATATTTAAAGAAGAAACTATATATAAAAATATGGCATGCAGTTGCTTCAAACTATGAAAAAAATAGCTTCGTTTCAAAGCTATTCAAAATATCATTCAATGTAAATTGTGATAATCGTAATTATTAATCGCAATAATCGACAATTATGATTTTTGTCCTAATCGTGCAGCCCTACAAGCTAACATGCTATTGCATTTAGTTTGAATTCATATACACAATAATTAGTTTGAATGGACTTCTTAGGAGCTTAAATTGTGTCAATCAAGCAATTTTAATTAATTGAAAAAAAAAAACTTTTTTTGAGTGTATAACTTTGCTAGATATAACCAGATGTTATATTAGACATTTCTGGAGTGCATGGCATTGTTTTGTCATCATTTGTCATCATTACCCGCCATGCACTTCTGCTGATCTATTTAATGCAACATCACAAGTAGCTCAATGCATAATGAACACCAGGTGCAGTGTGCCAAAATATATTTTTTATTATCCTTCTTAGCAGATGCTTTTTTTTTTTAAACAATCCAAATCATAATCTGAACATACTGCAATGAGTGGAAGTGTAAATTTGCATAAAAATGTGTCTTGATACAGAAGGTTTGTGAACAAAACAGCTTTAGTAACTCAATAAAAAAGGTCTGCTGTTTCAATTTAAAGACCCCCTCCCACATTAGTGGACAGAGATCAAGAAAGCAAGCAAACCATAATCCCATTATCCAGAGTTATTTGAGTCCTTCATTGTTACAATTGTTATCTGTAGCCCTAATTGAGGGTCAATGCTGTCACAGTGCTACACTAAACAGCCAGATAAGACAGCCAGATGCAGTAATTTTTCAGTGATCTCTATTGGTTATCATGCCTTTTCTTTGTCCATTTCTTTCCAGCCTCCTTCTGCTTCTCATCAGCAGAATTGACCCTTTGCTAAACACCATCTTAAAGGAGAAGTCCACTTCCAGAACGAAAATTTACAGATAATGTACTCACCCCCTTGTCATCCAAGATGTTTATATCTTTCTTTCTTCAGCCGTAAAGAAATTGTTTTTTGAGGGAAACATTTCAGAATTTTTCTCCATATAATGGACTGATATGGTGCCCCGATTTTGAACTTCCAAAATGCAGTTTAAATGCGCCTTCACACGATCCCAAATGCAGTTGTAAATGATCCCAGACGAGGAAGAAGGGTCTTATCTAGCAAAACGATTGGTTATTTTCATAAAAATAATAAAATTTATATACTTTTTAATCTCAAATGCTCATCTTGTCTTGCTCTGCCTGAACTCTGTGTATTATGATTCAAGACAGTTAGGGTATGTCGAAAAACGCCAATCGTATTTTCTCCCTCAACTTCAAAAATCATTTCAAAATCATCCTACATCGCTGCAGAAGTGAACATGCAAAGATCAAACACCCTCAACAAAAAAGGTAAAACGGTGATGTAGGATGATTTTGAAGTTGAGGGAGAACATGAGATAGGAGTTTTTCGACATACCCTAACTGTCATGAACCGGAACAAAAACAGTTCAGGCATAGCGAGACAAGACGAGCGTTTAAGATTAAAACGTATATAAATTGTATTATTTTTATGAAAAGAACAGATCATTTCACTAGAGAAGACCCTTCTTCCTCGGCTGGGATCGTTTACAACCGCATTTGGGATCGTTTGAAAACCACATTTAAACTGCATTTTGGAAGATCAAACTCTAGTCACCATATCAGTCCATTATATGGAGAAAAATCCTGAAATGTTTCCCTCAAAACCCACAATTTCTTTACGACTGAAGAAAGAAAGACATGAACATCTTGGATGACAAGGGGGTGCGTACATTATTTGTCAATTTTTGTTCTGGAAGTGGACTTCTCCTTTAACAAAGATGTTATTGAGTGTTATTTTTGTCCTTTTCCAAATCTTTAAATAAATACTACGACGTTCATGCTGTGAGTTATACTGTCACGATCCTTAATTTCCAAATGAACATTTGCTGTGAGGTAATTTAAGGTCTTTTAATTTTATTGACATATTGATTCGAGTCATTGTAGTGTTTCTAATCATGTTACTACATAGCCTAATTGAATTATTTAAAGAAAGTAACAGATAAGAAAAATCATCCTAATGTCACAGTTTATGCCAGCATAACCTACATAAAAAAACAATATCTAATAATAAATATTTGGGTCTTTATGGGTATATTTGATTGAAAATCATACTGTTCCAACAGTAACCAAGGCTGTGGAGTGGAGTTTAGAGAAGGGTCAGTTATCATATTTCAACATTGCAATATCATAGAACCCTACATTCTGCAATTCATATCGTGCAAACTGTAAGTGTGTACATATAACACTGTAAATAGTTGAGAGCGGGTATATTCAAGTGCTGCTGGTAATTACAAGCTTTTCTGTTCAAGGTCACATGGTCATTACAGTCAGAAAGCAAGAATATCTGAGCATGTCTAGAATACCACCTTGGTTAAAGCTAGAGATTTTCCACAGATTTAGTATCACCTGATTTACATAATAATTTGAAAAGCACGGGTTGGTGCTTGACCGTGTCTGTGACCCTGTGAATGTAAATGGTCACCACGGGCAACAGTCTCTGTTTTGCTAATGTAAGTGCTTTTGCATCTGCAGAGGAAAAACAGAAGAGAGAACCAAAAAATGATTTGCTGAAAATAGTGCTTGTAGTTCTTCAGGGTTAATTAGTGGTGGAAAGCTCACTGGTCACTCCTGAACCCATGAGAACCTGTGTCATTGACAAAACTCAAACTATTTGTTGTTCCCAAAGGTTGGGAAGGGAACTGATAGGGTTGTTAACTCAGCAGGGAGTGGTGCTGGTGGTGCTGATGAAGTTCAACCACTGATACACAGAGTCACACACACCATGTTGCTTTGCTTGTTGATTGATTGTGTTAAGCATTAAAAAATGGAACAACTAAAAGTGGCATGCTAGGTTAAGTGTGAGCATGCAAATCACAGTTGCATAGTGGCTAATTTTCAGCAAAAGCAGTCACTGGATGCACAATCTCCTACAAAAAGTGAACTGTTTTGAGTTGGTAAGTGGGCAGCTGCATGGCTTATTCCAACATGAGTTGTAGAGAATATGTTAAGGCTTTCTAACAGAGCGGGAACATAGGGGCTCTTTACACTCACCTTCGGGCTGGTTGCATCTGACAGAAAAAAACACTCTGAGGACTCAGCAGGGGTTCTTTTCTCAATCCTAATTTCAGAGGACCAGCAAACATCAGAGGCTGTGCCCGCATTTTGATAAGAGTAATCTTTTCAAAAGAGAGTGGTTTGGAAGTTGACAGTTTCATCTTAGATGTGAGGATGCACATACACTACAATATACACTTGACTGACATTTCATTATTCATGTTATGATGAATGCCTCATTTGGTGGGTAGTGTGCAAAATGCGTTTCTTACGTTATATTGCATTCGAACTCACTGTCAGGAATAAGTCCATAATACTATCTTCATATGCACTTAGAAAAGATGGTGCCTGTCAGGACTAATTAGGTGTAGTCTCTTTTAGGTGCAGTCATAGCCCATCTAATGCTGGTACAAAAAGTCTTAGACATTAAAATTTGTACAAGCTAGACAAAAATGTCAATGCTGTTAGCTAAATAATTGTGTGGATTTATCTGGAAAATTATGTAGATACTTCTTCTAATGCTAAAAACAATGAAATAATTACATTTGCAAGAATTTCAGAGCAAAGGGCAAATTGTTTGGCGTCTTGGTATCTATTCAGTCTATTAACTTCAACTGTTTTATACAATGCAATTCTGTCTTTTAAATCTGATTGGATGAGCATACCTGTGACAACACATCAGTTTGGTTCTATATTAAAGTCATCATGAAATGGAAATTGTGACAACTTTTCTTGCATATTGCTTCTTCTCTATTATATCCGAGTGAAATGTAGAGTAGGACTTCACCTAGAATTTTTTTTTTTTTATCAGGAACAAAAGGACACCCTTATCCAAGACTAATAATTTCTCCAAAAACTGGAGTCAAGAGTCAAGTAGTCTGAAGTGCAATCAGTGAGTTGAGATAAGAGGTGTTGGAGGTCAATTTCTCCTTTTGGATAGAAGATATTGACTGTAGCTCCTTTAAACCAGCTGCGGCACTTGCTAATACATCTGTCTGTCATACATCTGCCATACATCTGTCTGTCTGAGCTCAGCTTTTGACCTGAGGATGTTTTGAACTGCTACTGTATGTCAATTTCCATAGTACAGTTACTTGTTTCTGTACTAGACTGTGCTCTTTCTCTAGCTCTAGCTAGACTGAGACAGTAGCTCAACATGAAAAACAGTATAAGGTTCAGTCCTAGTGGAAATATATGACACTTTAGCACAGATTGCCCCAGGCTGGCTTACTGTTTGCAGCAGTTTCACTGTGTTGACTCTCCTCAGTTCATATCACAGATTTCTGCTTTCTTCTTGTACTATATACCTAATTTTAAAGCACATAATATGCATTGTTGTTTAACTAAACTTTTCCATTACCATCACAAAATTCTAGCACATCAGATATTTTAAAAGTAGGCTGGAAGAGGACATTTGAAGTCCACATTACTTGGTTACTTGTTTCTGGACGGTAGAAAATTTGAGATAGTAATTAGGTGTTAGGATGCAGTTTAGTTAAATGATTAGTTCACTTCCAGAATAAAAAATTCCGGATAATTTACTTACCTCAATGACAAACAAAATGTTCATGTCTTTCTTTCTTCACTCGAAAAGAAATTAAAGTTTTTCGCAATATAGTGGACTTTAATGGGAGCCAAGAGGTTGGAGGTCCAAATTGCAGTTTCAGTGCAGCTTCAAAGGGCTCTACAAGATCCTAGATGAGGAATAAGGGTCTTATCTAGTGAGACAATTGGTGATTTTCTAATAAATAAATAAATAAATAAAATGTGTGTATTTTTTTGACCACAAATGTTCGTCTTGCACTAGCTCTGTGATGCGCATGTGTGACTGTTGGAAAGGTCATGTGTGTTTAGTTCTTCATCTGTGTTCTTCAAAAGTAGGGTAGGGTGAAAAACTCCATTTCATTTTTCTCCTCCAACTTCATTATTGTTTTATCTTTCTTTGTGAAGGGCATTTGACTTTTTTCATTTTCACTTTGTAAACACTGGGTCAGTACTTCCGCCTACATTGTGCGTGACCTTTCCAACATGACTATGTAATGCGTAAGGTTGAGCTAGACAAGCATTTGTGGTTAAAAAGTATATACATTTTTAATTTTTTGAAAATAACAGATTGTTTTACTAGATAAGACCCTCATTCCTCGGCTGGGATCCTGTAGAGCCCTTTGAAGCTGCATTGAAACTGCAATTTATACTTTCAACCCACTGATCTCCATTAAAGTCCACTATATGGAGAAAAAAATCCTGGAATGTTTTCCTCAAAAACCTCACTTTATTTTTGACTGAAGAAAGACAGACATGAACATCTTGGATGACATGGGGGGTGAGTAAATTATCAGGAAATTTTCATGGAAATTTCTGGACGTGAACTCAGCCTTTAATATAGAACGCTTCTCATTAGATTGATAAATATGTTATTCATAAATTGTACTTCCAGTAAATGTTAACAGATAGTTATTCCATAGCTAATGAAAATATGGACAGTTATAGGATAGGGATGACCATAGGAATGCAGTGTTTACATTTATGATATACATTGTATATACATTCACTGGGCGCTTTCTTAGGTACACCTGGCTAGTACCAAGTTGGACCCCCTTTTGCCTGCAGAATTGCCTTAATTCTTCGTGGCATAGATTCAACAAGGTGCTGGAAATAGTGGACATTGGTATAAAATTGTAGCTGATATTACACTAAGTCACAGCAGTAGAAAAATATCACAGAAATATGATATGCTATCATATCTTTCCAGTAAGCACACTGTGTAAAGGGTACAGTGTGAAAAAAGTGTGTAAATGTCCAATTCTGCTTCTGCAGGGACAACATCCTGCAGAGTTTAGAGATTTGGACACCCCTGTCCTAGACTAATAACTACTCCAAAAACTGGAGTCAAGAGTCAAGTGGCCTGGAGTGCAATCAACGAGGAGATTGGAGGTGTTGGCCAGAGCTGACTTGATCTATAAAAGATTGAGAGTGCTATTCACAAGAGGCATGGACTGATACAAACCATCCCTCAAATAAGAGCGATCTCAGAACATCTAGATTAAAAGGGGTCATTTACTCAACTTACTGTCTCCTGTGGAATATTTAGAAAAATGTCCACACAGCAAATGGCAGTCAGAGTCCAGTGTTGTCTAGACCACTACATTCTTCAAGAACACAGGCTCATGAAAATATGCGCACCCATCTACATTTCTGTTACACAGAGTGGCGCTAAAACACGTGTTCAATATGTGACCATGGCACGATTGTATTACGTTGGTACAGGCACATATCGCTGCATTTTTTTTTTTTATGCTGCTTGAGGTATATATTGCGGCTGTTCAAAATTTCAAATATCCATGTAGCGTCACTAAAGTTTAATGCTCTGTCATATTGGAAATATCGCCTACACCAAACCCAACACTAAACCTAACCAATAGTGTTAACAAATGCAAAAGTGATATAAAAACACACTTGATGCAGCCATGTTATTTTAACTTCCTTATGCAGATTGGGCTGTTTTGTAGATCCATAGTTTCACTGGGTTCGTACCAGAGCTCTTCATCACTAAAGTGCAACAATGTATCATGTGAGCTACCAAGTAAACTCATGCATATGAAGTCGTATATGTGACGAGAACGTTCAAAAGTATACATTTTCAGATTGTGCAGGATGTTTTACATTTTTTAAGTCAACATAATAAGTGATTGTGAGACAATTAGGCTTTATTAATCAAAACTCCGTGTATAAATCATACTTTGTGTGAAATGGAATAAAAGTTGTTGGAGTTTTACTGCCTCTAGTGTTCATTTCAACTGGAAGCTGCAGTGATTCATACATACTGGTGTGTTTTTTCAGTTTTGCATAAAAGTATATAGATATTTATATTCATATTTTCAATGAGCGTAGGTAGTTCTTAAAAATGTCTAAATTGTAAATTTAAAAACTTACTATTTGTATAAAAATAAAATTATGCAATGTCCAAATTTAGAAGTGTGTGTGTTCACAGAAGAAATAGAATCACAGGATTGGCAAGTCATTAAAAGTGAGTAAATTAAAACTATTGTGAGTGAACTATCCCTTTAAGAATTGTTGTCTTGCGAAAAGCTAGAAATGGTTAGAAAACTATCACAAAAAGCTTTATCTATAAATGGAGAATGTTCCAAGCCTTTGCTAGTCTCCCTAGGAGTGCATGTCCTTTAAGACCACAGCTTTTTTTTTTTTTTTTTGCACAAAGTTTGCAAAATCATGCCTGGTTGTTCCACAGTTCTGCTGGAAAAATATCCTGTTGACAGATGAAACCAAGTTGAGTTGTTTGGAAAAAAGTCACGCACACAAAACTGTGTGCCTCAAGGTCTGGACAGCTTGCTGTATCATCCGTGGAAAATTGAATTCCTAGGTTTATCAGGACATTTTTCAGGACAATGTGCAGCCATCTGTTTACCAGTTAAAGCTCAACAGAAGTTGGGTGATTTAATAGAAAGATATTCTAAAGCAGCAGTAAGTACCAACAGTAAATTAGCAACAGAATATCTTCAGTTTTTGAGTTTCCCAGTCTTGATTTTCACATTTATTGAGATGCTTTGGCATGACCTTGAGAGAGTGATTTACACCAGTCGACTCAAGAATATAGCAGAATTTAAACTGCTGTTTTGAAAGATGGTGCAAAACTAACAGTTGTGCAGGTCTGATTATAGAAAATGTTTGGTGGATGTCATGTTTTTGAAGAAAGCACAATCGTTCATTAAATCCAAGGTTACCGTTCTTTTTCCATTTTCCATTGTACTGTGAATTGTTCCACCATATGTTCACTAAAGACATGAAAATGTTTATTTAATGTTTATTTGTTTATGCCAGCTGTGTTGAAAGATTACGCTATGTAGAAATCCAGTTAAACATAGCTAAGGTTCACATACGTTTTGCTGTAACTGTAAAACTAAGTTTCCACAGTTTATAACTGAGACTAATATATGTGCAAGAAAAATGTTGTCATTAATTGATAAGGGGCTTGACTAAGATATTTTTAATTCATTCATAGGTATTCACTGCACCGTGTACAGCTTTGTAATGAAAATTGGGATCCTTTCCTTCCTATGTGATTGGCATTTGTAACTGTTTTTAGGGGGTTGTCTCAAGGACAACTAAAATTAAAATAATATGGTTGCTAACAATTAATTGAAGACATATTGTATAAACAATAAAATAAACACAAAATCAGCCAAAAGCTTATTTTGACGGTTTCAGGAGCATGTGAATATAAAATCATAATAAGAATGCTGGCATACACTGTAAAAAATAAAAAACACAATTTGTTGAGTCAGCTCAAAATAACTTGTTACCCTGCTGCCTTAAAATTTTAAGTTCAGTCAACTAAAATAAGTTTAGTCAGCTTGAAATGTTAAGTTGTACTAAACTTAACAGCTGCCTTAACATTTTAAGTTGATTCAACTCAAATATCTAAGTTGTCACTTAGTATAATTTAACATTTCAAGTTGAATAAACTTTTTTTGAGTTGACTGAACTTAAAATTTTAAGGCAGCCAGGTTGCAAATTATTTTAAGTTGACTCAACAAATTGTTTTTTACAGTGTAGTCCTTTCAACCTTACTATTATTCCCACTATCATAAATCATATTCCTGTATAGATTTTTTTCTTTTTTTATTCAAAGTCTTCTGTGAATTATTATGTTCCAGACAATTGGATTGGACCTAGTGCTTTGTCTTACAATGCTGCTTTGTAAAATGAAAATTAATTTGCATACAGAAAATATAGATAGGGTTTGGAGGAGTAACATTCTATTGCATATATATCACAATATTATGCAGTGATGTGGCTGCCCCTCTTTCTCCCTTTTCACCATTCCACTTGATTCTTTTGTGTGAGACTGTGCAATTTGACTTTTGAAATGGCTAAACTTTCCTGGCGCCGGTGCACAGATCACAAGGGTCTCTTTTGGGTAACAATAGAGAGATATCTAACCTGGCCATTTGGTTCAAATCAAGTTCTTTCACACTGGCAAGAGACCAGGTCAATACTTGCAGTCCCATTATGTCTCTTTGCAGGAAAGATTGGGTGCAGATTCATAAAATTATAGAAATTTCACAATAGCAACAGCACTATGCATCTCTTTGGCACAATCCTAAACTCTCTGTTGGCTAAAAAAGCAGTATACTGGATCAGCATTGGTGATATATCTTGTGTGTTTTTAAGTTTCTCAAAAAAATCCTCAAATGTTAGATTAAACAGCAATGAAGAGAAAAATCAATTATCTATGCTATTCTGTGTCTTTGTGCAAGTTATTTTGTTATACTGTGTCTGCCTGCGATTGTGAAGTGGACAAGAGGACAGTGTCTGTTATGTGTTATGTGTAATAGTCTGTATAAAATTCTGCACAGATATTGTCTGATCCCTGTAAAGCTGTACAGGACTGGCCTGAGTGAGGATTTATTAAAGGTTTGCAAACAGAAGGCATGGATAGACTTGGGATTTACTCATAGCCAGCACATTTTGGAAGCAATTTTTAGAGATTCTTGGCCCGTTGTTCTATTCTTCCATTCTATTGTCATATAAGCTCTGAATGCTGGGCTATCTATGCTTGTCTCATGTGGTGAATCTACTGTGATTATGATGGGCATTATCACAGTAGCTAGCACAATCCTACACCATCGGAAAATTGGTCCCAAAAAAAGGTGGTCTGTCTCTTCACTGACTGTTTTATTTATTTTCTGTTAAAGTTTGCAAAATTATTCAATGTAACTATTTAATTTTAATTATGAAAAGAAAAGATTATTTTAATCTGGTCACCAGCACAGCAGAATAATAAATCTGTGGCAGGTGTCTGTCAAACGATCTATTAAACTTGGTAATTTTTTGCCTACCTCTGATAAAGTGCTGGAAAGTAAGATTTTAATTATGATTTGGGTGACAGAGCCAAATGTCACGAATGTCATAAAATAGGTTAGGAGAAAATGTCCTTATGAAGGATATTGTACATTATGATTGCTTTATTCTATTATCTGTATAGAATCAAGTAATATTTAAAAGTCAGATTCTTTTGTCAGTGTTTTTACTGTAGATGGAATGACAGCTTCGTTCACTTTTCTTCAACATTAGGAAATGTGAGGTCGTAATTACGACAAGAAAGACGTTCTAATAGTTTAAACAACATTGTATTGCTTTTATGAAAAGAACCCTGGAGCTCCAGTAAGGTCCAGAAGGTTTTTTTTTCAATCAGATGGAAGGATGGATGGGTGGATGGACATTCTGTTGACATTACAGACCTGGGAGAGTTTGTTAAAGTATGAATATTCCTTTAGGAACACTGAAGGAGTCAATCTCATTTTTCAAGTCCAGACTCTAGGAAAAAGGTGTGGTCCTGTGGTCATTGGCAAAAACAAATGCTCGTTCTAAAAGCTAAACAACATGCTAAATCATCCAAAAAGATGACTTTTCTGTTACGTGAGCCCTCTGTAATGCCTGGAACAATGTTTCTGGTCTCCCTCCCAGGTGATTGCTCGTCATTATTACCCTCATAAACAGCCCATGACACAAGAGCTTGTAAATTAACAAGCATCTCTTACCCTTGTCAGAATAAATGTTACAAAATGCAATAATGTTAACAGCATTACAAAGAGTAGAACGGTATCAGATTTTTCAGTGTACAATAAATCTAAACTATATTAGACTACAATGCACATTGCGAGCAAAGCTTTGTGTATGATTGCTGGTCCTGGCTCAGTGAAACTGATAAAGCTGGATGAGATGTTGAGAAAGAACAGCTGAAGTTAAAATACTGGCAAGCTATTGAGAAAGAGAGAGTGTATGGGTGTAAATGTTAAAGAGTAATTGAGAAAAAAAGCTTTAGCATAAACACATCTGCTCCTCTGTTAAAGATGATAAAATCTCTGATGGGCAAACCACTCTAATTCTCTCAAAGCAGAACAGATGTTCAAAAGTCTTATTCACTTGTATCTAATCCTGGCCCTGCTCTTTTTCCACTGTCACTTCAAGTGACTGATTCACAGCTACAGCTACTTGCAACTACTGTAAACCATTTTTACTTAAAACACTTACTGTCATTACTGAGGTTTTTGTCCATTCTTGATTGCATGTTTCATTGTCTAAAGCTGATTATGAAGACCAGCTTAAGACTAAAAGGACACATTTAAGTTTTAAAAATCTTCTTAATACTTGAAGGATAAAAAAATCAGCATATGCTTCATGTTCCACTTTGATTACAATCCTGCTTATATAATGTTGAATTAAATGTTTCAGACAAAAGACAGATAATTCAAAGCAGCACATTGTCACCGTGTCCAATTTAAATACCGTGCAGTTTAAATGCAGCTTCAAAGGGCTCTAAATGATCCCAGCCGATAAAGGAGGGTCTTACCTAGCGAAACGATCGGTCATTTTCAAAACAAATTGAAAATTTATATTCTTTCTAACCTCAAATGCTCATCTTGTCTCGTCTCTGTGTTGTGCATGTGTAGTCTGTGTAATCCGGGTCAATACTGTTGATACCTTTACATCACCGTTGTACCTTTTTTTTAAAAAAAAAAAAAAAAAAGAGTGTTTGATGTTTTTGGTATGTTCACTTTGTAAACACTGGGTCTGTTCTGCAGCAATGTAGGATGATTTTGAAGTTGGGGAAGAAAACGAGATGGGAGTTTTTCGACATACCCTAACTGTATTGACCGTATTGATCCAGGAAAAAAAACAAGAGTTCACACAGACCTAGACAAGACGAGCGTTTGAGGTTAAAAAGTATATAAATTGTCAGTTTGTTTTCGAAAATGACAATCGTTTTATTAGACCCTTCTTCATCGGCTGGAATCGTTTAGAGCCATTTGAATCTGCATTTAAACTGCATTTTGGAAGTTCAAACTTGGGGGCACCATTGAACTCCACTACATGGAGATAATTCCTGAATTTTTTTTCCTCAAGAAACATAATTTCTTATCAACAGAAGAATGAAACACACAAACATCTTGTATGACAAGGGGTGAGTAAATTATCTGTAAATTTTTGTTCTGCAAGTGAACTTCTCCTTTAATGCTACTTTTCTGTTTTGGTGTTCATTTTTTAAGTCTGTGTGCCAATTAATCTGAATGATGTAAACCTATAGCAGCCTTCATACAGTACATTCAGACTTTACTGGTAAATCTTGTGTAAATATGTCTTTGAATATTGTAACTTTTTCAGCTTCTCGCTCCTCAGATCCTGACTTGTTTTCCATTCATCAGCATTGTGGCTCTGCAGTTACTATTGTGCTGCATCTCATGTTTTTAAAGTGCCCCTATTATGGATTTTTGAAAATTACCTTTCATGCAGTGTGTAACACAGTTAGGGTATGTCGAAAACCCCCCATCTCATTTTCTTCTCCAACTTCAAAATTGTCTTACATTGCTGCAGAAGTTCCAACCCAGTGTTTAGAAGGGAACGTGCAAGGAGGGTCAAACACTGTTTACAAAAAAAGGTAAACAATGATGTGGGACGATTTTGAAGTTGGAGGAGAAAATGAGATGGGAGTTTTTCGACATACCCTAACTGTCATGAAACGGAGTGCAGAGCTAGACAAGATGAGCATTTGTGGTTAAAAAGTGTATAAATATTAATTTTTTTTGAAGAAAATGACAGATCGTTTTGCTATCGTTTAGAGCCCTTTGAAGCTGCATTGCATTGAATTTTTAACCTTCAATCTGTTAAGCACTACTGAGTCCACTATATGGAGAAAAATCCTGGAATGGTTTCTTGAAAAAACGTAATTTCTGTGCGACTGAAGAAAGAAAGACATGAATATCTTGGATGACATGGGGGTGAGGAAATTATTAGGAAATTTTATTCTGAAAGTGGAGTAATCCTTTAAAAATTGTTGCTCTCATGTACTCTGTAGCATGCAAAATCTGTATTTAGTTGTGTGTGCTAACCGGCTAACAGCAATATCTGTTCACTCGCAATTTGTCACCTTAGAATTATAAAGTTCTATTTGACATTTTTGTCAAAATTTAGTTATTCACATATTCTTATTCGGTGACAACTTATTTACATTATGTGATGTTTCTTTTGTAAGCTGTGGGCCTTTTTTTAGAAAACAAAAATAGTTTTATCTACAGAAGTCTATGGAACACAAAAACTTTGAAGCTCAGTATCTCAAAGTAGCTCAGTATGCTCTACATGCAGATAGAACCTTATAATTCTAAGGCGATGAATTTTCTTAATGTGTCAAAGAATAGCAGATGTTTGTTGTTGTTATTACTTGTAGTTATGATAAAGAATAGAGCAATACGTTGGTGTACAAACTGCAGTGATTTATCGATACGTTTCTGCATTGGGCTAACGCATAAACCATGGCTGTTTGGGTGTTTAATGTAATGGTAATGGGCGATCTGTTTCCCACATGCGCTGCACGCAGTTGACCGATCACAACAGACTGGGTCATCTGACCAGTCACTGCAGATTAGTTTCTCACAAAGGAGGAAATGAATCATTGAGCAAACCGTTTGGGAGTCATTGAGCAAATAAATGCATATTATAAGACAATCAAAGTGTTTTTTGACCTTGCATGCATGTCAAACTGTTATTGGGGCTCCCAAGACCAAAATATGAACCTTTCATAATCCATAATAGTAGCACTTTAAGAGATAATGTTGTAGAATAGGTCAGTAAAATTTTCATCAGTCCTACTAAAAGCATCAGATTAGTTTTCAAACTCACAGAGTTTGATGGGACGAGCTGATCAAGATAAAGACCTCTCCGCTGATTGTGTCAACGCATGCGTCATTTCTCTTTCTATTCATCTGCATAGTTGGTGCCAAATATACTTGTTGTAATTTGACTTTCTTTGTCCTGTGCTGCCATCTATTCAGCTTTGAACTTATCGATTGAATGTAAAAATACAAAGGGATGTGACTGCAAAGGATAATAAATCTGCTGCTGGTATCTGATTGCAGTAAGGGGACGAGAGGCTGTGTTAAAGTCATGTTTTGTAGTAGACTAATATAGATTTAATGCTGACAAAAATGTATTTCAATAATTAAAACGATCGCATTTCAGTAGTTTAAAATTTGGTGAAAAAAAAAATCAAAAAGACAAAATATGTATTCTCCATTGTCAAATCATTTGTTATCTATCAAAATGGCAAATATATTAGCTAAATAATAGGCTGGGCCACAGAAAATCATTTTGTCTTGTACTTCACTTTGTAAAAACTAAGAACGAATTGGATAGATCGTGATAAAATCATTTACCAATGTTGTTTGTTTGTGCAGAGTAATATCTAATCCTTCAACTTTGCCATGACCATATAAATAGTCCCAGCACTAAAAGCATGATTTAGCAACTTTACACTTTAGACAGCACATGTTTGTACAGCAGAATTAATACAAGTGCTTTAACAGAAATATCAGCTTTGTGTGTCTGCTTTTAAACCTTCGGGAACGCATTGCCCTTTGCTACCATTGTAAGTGCATTACTGTAAATGTGGTTTTTGTCTGGAGATCAAACTGGAAAATCAGTCAAAATAATTTTCTGTGGTAATTTACAACCTGCCACAAATGCTGCTGATAGAGATTAACTGGTATTGAACCGGGACTCTGGACTGTGCATTTTATAAATGCCTAGATAGTATATGGATAGTATAATTCTTAGATAGCAGAGCTGGGTAGATTACTTACAAATTGTGATCCGTTACTGATTCCAAATTACATGACAAAAGTTGTAGTTGGTAACGTAATCCATTACATTACACATTTTAAGTAATATAATTGAAATACTTTTTGATTACTTTTAGATTACTTTTGACCCAACTTGTTCATCACATTGATTTGAAGTGGTCATCGGATGCTAAGTTCACTTTTTCATGTTGTTTGAACATTAATGTGTGTTGGCAGTGTATGTACAAATCTACCCTGTAATGATAAAAATCCATGCAGTGGTTTTTAATTAATCTGTAAAAATAATATCCCCTTTGTCAAATCGAGCCGTTCTCAAATGCCTGTCGTTGTGGCGTCACACCCACAGAGGCCGCTCCCACAATAGTTGATTGACATGAGCATTTTACCTCAGATCAGTTGTAACAGTCCACCCTCTTTGTTTTGATGCAGGAGCAGGGATGTAAATTAGACAAGAATATCTCCAACTGAGCGACTGAGGTGTTGTGTTGCTGGATGTAATAATGAACATAGTGATCGTCATTTACTCCTGACATCTGAGCCACTGAAGATGCAGTAGATTACGTTTGTTTGTGAAGGGAATGCGCCTCCCGATCTACATATATCCGTCTTTGTTCGCGCGAATCATTCGTGATCCAGCTTCACCTACAGCAGAAGTGAGTTTAAGGGGTTTTTTTATAAATCTGTGCGATCGTCTTTCCTAATAATGTGCTAGTTAGCAAGTTTAGCGGCTAAACGCAGCTAAATGCGGCTAAAGTAAACAGGCTCGTCTCTCCACAGAGAGAAGAGAGGGGCGGGGCGAGCAGAGCTCATTTGCATTTAAAGCAACCTCAACCAGAATGAGATGATTTTTGCAGAGCTGATTTTGGCAAGGTAAAAAGGGTGTTGTTTTACACAACCATTGAGAATTTTTAACCAAAGTATATTAGAGACTTTTCATTAAGACCCTAAATCAAAAAAAAAAAAAAAAAAAGAGTATTTTTATTTGTTTACCTGCATCTCATGTGATCGTAACCAATGAACATGCAAATGTGATACTTATTAAAATATTTATTTTAAAATCTCAGTGTTACTTTAAGTAAATATTTAGGTAAAAGAGGATCAGATTTTAAATAATGTGTGTATTTGTGTATTTTAATGTGTTTGGAAGACAAAAGCCTTCCAGAGACATAGAAATACATGGTTAACCTACAGAGTGATCATTCAAATAAAAATCATTATGTTGAATTTTTGTAAATCCAGTGATCAAAAGGTCTTTGTGTGAATGTCCACAAAACCTAGACTCTCTGAATGTAAGCAGTAGGCTGCTTTAGAAAAAAAAATTAAAAGATAAAAAAGAGGAACTATGCAGAATCAATAAATTATGAGTAATTTATTGCTATTGTGTAAATATGTAATCATGTAATCCATAAAGTAACTGTAGTCTGATTGTGAGTATATTAAAATAATTAAATAGTAATTTAATCTACCTACAAGTCCTTAATATTTGGAATCTGATTATGTAATACAGATTACATGTAATCAGTTTCTACCCAGCTATGTTTAAACAGTATAGTATATTCAGGACCCTGGGACTTTTGGTAAACAAAACTTCTTCAAATCTTATCATGTTCTATCAGTCATAATATGAAAGTATATAAATAGACGCTTACCTCAGGCCTCTGATAATTCTTCAGCGTCTCTCCCACCTCCTCCTCTATTTATATTCTCTTTATTAAGTACTCCAAGGGGGAGAATTCAGATCTCAAGTCAAGTCTCATGCTTGATCCCTTCCGTCACAGATAGCATTCCAAATATGTTTAACTTTATCTCCTTTAAAGGATTATGAAAATAGGATCTCATAAATGATTCTGGTTTATTGTGTAAGGGCCTGGACACATTATATCACATTAAATCATTAAATCATTCTGCAGGAATTCTTTTCAAATTAAAATCTGATCCTTTCCCTCTGTGCTCAATAATTTTGTTTGGCATAAATCTAACAAAACACATTACTGTGTGAAGAACATCCCTACAGTATAGCGTAAGGGCCGTTTTTCATTGCAGGGACACTAATATAGCTTGGCTTTCAGCTGAAATTTGCTAGAATTCATTTCAAGACACTGTTCCTGGTTCACGCTACTTTCAGCGGCTCTTCTTGACCGCATTTTGTTGATTAAATGAGCACTGTATTGATTGTGGACCAGGGCTCTACAGTGCGACCATTTCATTTGCATTTGCGACTGAGAACTACTGTGTGCGACTATGAGAAAATATTTAGAAGCACCATGTGTGACTGAACCAATCTGCATATTTGTGTTTGTGCTGAGGGGAGCTTAAAAGGTTTCTATGTGTTTTTGCAATGTAATGTATCGCAGACATATCTCACGAATCTATTCATAAACAAAATGTAGAGAGAGTGTAAATAAGAGATTCACTGTGCAGTGTAGACAGCTTCTTTGATTATAATGGAACTTTGTGAGATCGCGATGAACTAAAATGAGTGACAGCTTTTGATCATTTTTAAGGAGTTTGTAAATGAGATTTTGATTTAATACAACAATTAATTAAAAAAAATAAAAAAAACAAGTAGTTAATATTAAATGACTTACATTGTCTGACTCTAACACTGTTTTGCTCTATTTCGTGGTCAAAAATAGTCTGAAACAAGTCACAGCTGTTCACCATTCAAACACAGCGTTTTTCGTTTATGAATGAAAGTGCGTTTTTAAATGAATCTAGAGTCAATGATTCAATATACCATTCATAAAGACTTGCTTGATTCCTGAATGAATCAGCCGTTCGAATAAATGATATGATTCAGTAATTAAATCATTAGCAAACACGCGCTGCCGCTGCTGCTTTCTCCATGGACTGGAGTCGCTTCTCCCAAAGTTTGAGAGTGACCAAACACAATATATAGTTCACGGTCGCTGGACCCGCCTACTTACACAAGCCGGAAGTCTATAGCTATGCAAATGGCTCGAAACGAAACTAAAGGCGAGATGCTTCGCACTTAAGTGCCCGCAGGAATTGAGCAATAGTAATTTCAATAAGTGCAATCAAAACTGCTAATTAAAATGAAACATCAACAATACAAATAGGTAGAGAACGAAAAAAATACTTTTTAGCAGTACTTAACTTAAACAGCACCTATGGAGCTAATGTATTAAGCAAACACTTATGCGCTGCCACTGCTGCTTTCTCTGTGGACTGGAGTCGCTAAAACATTAATCTTAACATGAATTTATGAATTTGATTGCACTCATGCCATCTCTGACCCTCATTAAACATATGAAAATACCATTTTTGTGTTCTGTGCCAACTCTGTAGTACAAATTAGTCTTGTTAATACTGATTTCATTTGACAGGTAACTTATTCTTATTCTACTTGTTTTTAGTCTGTTAGCTTAACAGAATAAAGCACTCCTAAAAAAATAAGTATAGAGCACTTTGAACCTGTATAATGTAAATGTACACACAAAATTGCTATCAAAGGTGGTCATACAATAAAATGGCGAAGCTTGTTCAGCTCTTAGTTCAAATCTTAGTTTAATGCATTGCTGGTCAGTTTAATACTGTACACACTATTCACATCATTAATATCACAGTCATAAAAAAGAGATGAACTACTTTAGCTTTAGATAGAATCATTCTGACTGTGACAAAAGATTAAGAATGAGAAAGTGAAAGATTGGCGTTAGTGTGTGTCTGATGTAAAGTAGAAACAAGGGACACTTGCTCCTCAACAGACAAGAGTCTGAGCTAGCAGCCACATCAAGGGGAGACCCATTACAAGGGTGTTGCACACCACAGCAAGGATTCCATTTCCTTTGAGATCAATGGATTGATGTTGCTGCCAAAACTAACTCTTCTCATTTTGTTTCAGATAGGAAGTCAGCGTGCTGTAAAGGCTCACTTGTAATTGAAGTATAGAGATGTGCGGTGCCTCGAGAGGATAAACAGCGTATCAGAACTAATTTCAAGTGTTACTTTTAAAAACTTTTGACAGCAGAGAGGTTCAGCTTTTACATATTTAATGACCAGCATGCATTGACTCATTCGACAAGTTTAACAGTGGGTATGAGTTCAGAGGGGGGCAGCATCTCTTATTGTGTTCTCCTTGAGTTCACTTTCAGTCACATCTAAATCAAAACGAACTCGAAATGAACCTGAACGGAGCTGTGGGTGAGCCGGTTCTAGTGAGCACTCAGCTCTGTTAAATTAAAGATGCACCTCTGGGCCTGTGACCTTCATGATACCTGTGGTGTTCACAGAGCATTTAATGGCTAATGGTCTGAAATGAAGGTGACTATAAATAACAGGTAAACAGCAGGCAGTAGTCTTACAAGTCACAGGAAATGTAATTGGTATTGTTGTTGTAATTATTTTTGAAGCAAGATTTGAAGATGCATAAATCTGACAAGACTCTTCTGTTAAAAACAGTTCAGCTTTTAAAAATGCGCTTTGAGAGACACCTGCGGTTTGTTCTGTTCTGCTCCATCTAGTTTTTTAAACGCAAGAATGCATTTTGCATGAACAGCCCTTTACTTAGCAATACCTCTCTGTTTCTTCCTCACTCTGTTAGTGCACAGAGCTGAAAGGATCTAATGGTATCAAGGTCATAGCACTAACATAAAAACTTCAAAATGTAATTCTAAGTATATTCCTTTACAGATGTTAATATACAGTCACTCTACCTTAAAACTGTTGTTCTGTATCTGTTTCAACTTGCCAGTTAGTACTGAGATTTTAATTAAAATTTGAATAAGGACAGGTTAAAACTCTACTCAAGTAAAAGTGCTTTTAAAAAATAATTATTCACATAGAAGTAATACTGTTCAATATAAAATAATTCTAAGATATATTTTTGTATGCCATTTTTTAATGTATCTTCTTCTTGCACATGAAAGATCTATTTTTAAATGTAAATGTGAGATCTCTGACTTCATCTTAATGATTTTATAATTTCGTTAATTTAATGAATCTAATACTCCAGTCTCAGAATCAAATCAAAACATTGTAATGTTTTGTCTTTCCTCTGTATGTCTTTCCCTCAAAAAGGAATGTCTGTGTCTCTGGGTTTGGTTTTTTGTTATTGGGTGTATATGAGGCGCCATATCAGTTTGTTTTTTGGGAAGAAGGCAAAAAAAAAAAGCAGTTTAAAGGCCAAAGATTCATTTTTATCATCATAAATTCACTTAAGAGAAAAACAAACCTCCATTAAAACTCTTAAATTACATATTTTCCTTAAACATTTGCGGTCACATTTTAAAGATCTCACTATTTTTTAAAGTTCTCACTATTAACCTACCTGATCTCATGACGAAAACGTACCTGTACACGAAATACGTACCAATAAGTAAATATCACTGCAGTTTCCGACTGAAATTAACACTAGAGGCGGTAAAACAGTGAGCACTTGTAACTGTTTTCGTACACAGTTATGATTATAGCTTCATATGTTTCGCTTTCCAGTGTTGTGCAAATTCTGACCCCTGCCAGATTATTAATTCCCTAGTATTGGTAGGTTTAGGGTTAGGTGTGAGGGAGAGGTTAGGATTAGGCAATCATGTAGCGATACAACACTGGATCTTACTCAGTAGCTCAGCCGACACGGAATTGGACTTAGAATGTGGATTCCTTGGGTACGAATCCTGTGAAAAACATAACTCACGATGGAAGATGAGAGATCGAAAAACAAACTAAAATGGCATGCTTGCGACTGTGTTTTATGTCACTTTTGCTTTTGTTTTGTTTTATTGTCGGGGTTTAGGTGTAGTGCAGATGGTACGTTATTTTAAAATGTCACGGAGCATGGTGCTGTCATGATAAATCGATTCGATCGATTTCCCGAATGCATCGCGATTCTCTCTTGAATAGATTCTGATTCTTAGACTTTAACATCAGATGGCACTGCATGCTTTAAGGCCAAAGTATACTTTGGCCGTCTGCGGCTGCGCACCATCCACATTACATAGTTTTCATCATCGGGAGGGATCATACACAGCCACGCACCCTGTCAGCGTGCAGGCAATTTTTGGAGACTGAGTAGACGGTGCGCGTACAACAGCACATGTGCAAGAAAAAGGCAGCAGAGACACAAGAGTCCAAACAATTGTACTGCGCGTGTGTCAACCTCAGCAATCCGTGGTCGTCCGCGGATGAGTATGCTTTGAAAGCTGTGCGGAGCCAGCTGTGCACGAGACAGAACGGAAGGTGATAAATGAAGTATACCCGGGCCTTTAGAAACAGCCGTACTCTGCTTCCGTTCAGTTCTTTACACACACGCCAATTAAACTTAAAATAATCATTTTAGTGGTGTCAAAACTGTTAATGCAGGCAATTAATTTTTCCATTTTAACATGTTAAAAATATTTAGTTAACGCAGGGGCGGGGCTAGGTTTGGCCATCCCACTCAAAACTGCTAAAGAATTGCATTTATTTAGATGCAGAACATCTTTACAACCACATCAAATGGAAGATTTTCAGACACATGCTCCAACTTCACCTCAGCGGCAGGTGTGAGTCAAACAAGCACGTAAACAGTATCGGTGACGAAGCTTTAGAACATCAGTAAACTGCAGTCAGATAAGGTGTTGTCAGTCCGTTTGCCAGTGAAAACGAATCTTCCTGTCCTGTCAGCCGTTATACTATGCTCATAGCACGTGCTCTTCAAGTGCACGGACATTTGTGCCCGCCCACACTGTATTGGGCTATATTAAAGTGCTGTATCATATATTTAAACCCAAATTAAACTACGATTATGCAGTGTCATAGTTATGTCGTCAGTTATGACAAGAATTTACAACAAAGGCGATTAAAGCTGCCTTAAAACTGTGCATTTAGGTATTTTTATTTGAGTCACATTTAAAGCAGTGTCAGATCCGCTTCAAGTTCAGCAGCGACAGCTTTTAACGTAACAGCCAAAATATCAGAATAACCAGCTGCTGTGACGTCTGTTAATTAAAGAACAAAATTAAAAAGAAGAAATCAGTAATGTCTGTCGTTTTAAGCTTTATCTTTAATTAAATTAGAATTTAGTGTTTGATAACTTTATTAAGTTAGGCTATATTTTCTTGCTGAATGGCACAGGTAGCTATACTGTATGAAATTTATTACAAAGCGTTGATGTAAAGACTGTTTTAAGTTCTCTTAAATTGGAATTTTTGTTTTTAAAGTCTAATAAATGTTAAATTGCTCTCAATTATACTGTAATGTTGGCTATAGTCAATGGTTAAACATTAGGGAAAAAATTAATAGACATCACTTGGAATCAGTGATACTTGCCTTCAGTCATAAAAAAGATGGCATTAAACAAATATTAAAAATGTACTTTCTTCATGTTGGTTTTACATTTATTTGAAGATTGATTGTGAAATTATTGCAATATAAAAGTATAATTAAAAACTAATGTCAGGTGGGATTAATCGTGATTAATTTCAGAAAAAATGTGCGATTAATTAATTTTTTTTAATCCACTGACACCACTAAATCATTCAGAAAGTTCGAAAAGGTTGAAGCAAATTACAAGAGTGTTCGCAGTGGGCTGTGTTTACATTAATCTCACGTCATAAAAGCCAAGGTGCAAGTACATTTAACCACTTAAATTACTCAGTTGAACACGTAAGCGTTGCTCTTTGTGAGCATTTGCGTGTGTAGTTAAAAACTAGCCTAGAGCGGCATCTGTTGTTAAAATCTAAGCTCAGAATCGATTCCAGAGATCAATTTATTGTGACACCCCTAACGGAGCATTGGAGTTATACCACCACTCAACGGACATTTCCAGAGATGGCAAAAGTACACACATCCTTCACTCAAGTAGAATTACAGATACTCATGTTTAAAAATACTCTGGTAAAAATAGAAGTGCTGACTACACTTTTTTTACTCAAGTTAAAGTATGAGCTCTGACATGTACTTAAGTAAAAAGTACCCATTAGTACTGCCTGTTTTAGTGTCACGCTGGTAACTGGACCTCAAGTCATATTGACACATTAATACAAAATAATTTACATTCAAAATTTTGTTAGCTTATAAATGTATCTACGTTCAACAACCACCATGAACAGGGCAGGACTGGGTCAAAAGGCTGGTGAAATCTCACACTCATCCAGGCCATCCCATTCACCCACAACAAATTCTGAAACCACCTATTTTTTGTATGGCCATCACATTTAAAAAAAAAAAAAAAAGGCTTAAAACCTAATAATTAAACAAAATAATCAAATGTTCTCTCTTCAACTGCACCTTCATTTCCATTTTCCTTTTCAGTCTATTTATTTTCCATGATATCTCTCTGCATCTCACTTAGTGTGTCTTTACTTTTTTCCACTAATTTTCTTGTACCTGTCCCTTTTCCCATCAGCCATCTACTGTTATGAACAGAACTGTCTCCACCTTCTTGCAAAACAACCACCTCATTGTATTCTGTTTGTAAAAACATAATTTTATTTTAGTTCAATTTAAAGTATCACATTATAACCATGTGTTGTTTTATCATAAAATTACTTAAATACTATAGATTTAGTAAAACTCTATTTTCTAAATTTCCTAAATGTCAAAAATAGTACAATAATAATTACATTATGACAATATCTTTACATAAAAATTCTTATTCTGGTTTTTAGTTTTAATTTTCGTAAGGGTTGTGTTATTATCTGCTCTAGCTCCCTCTAAACGTATTATGAAACGATCTCTTATAACATTTGTTTGCTAAATTACTACTGTAACTTTACAGTAGATAATAATGACGTCCTTTTGGATACAGTATTTTGAGTAAATGTAATTTAGTTTAGTTTACAGTATTATTAATCCTCTGGCTGCTAATGCTAAGAGTTGCTAGCACATAACTAAGTAAACGAAGACAAAACTACAGTAGCCGATTTACAGATGAAACTGACCTGCACTTGAAGACCTGGTCAATAGTTTTGCCTCTCAGATTCATTCCGTTCTCGAGCCTCTCGCATTGATTACTATGATAGAAACCGTTTGGCGGAGACGCGGAGCGCGCGCGTGAACCGAATCGCGTTGCCAGTACAAACTAGCCGATTCATGATTTAGAGATTCGTAATCGAATGGTGATCCACCCAATGCAGATTAAAGCTAAAGTAACGAGCCTGGTTTGAAAATGTAAGAAGTAGGAAATACAGATATTTGTGTAAAAATGTAAGGAGTAAAAGTAAAAAGTAGTCAGAAAAATAAACAGTGAAGTACTGATACCAGAAAAATCTACTTACGTACAGTAACGAAGTAATTGTACTTGGTTGCTTCCCATCTCTGGACACTGAAGGTCAGAACTGCAGTGACACGTACAAAGCCAACACCACATAAAATGTACTATATGTACCGTGTTCATCTGTTCCGTGAAAAAAAAAACGCTCTTTTAGCGCCACTCAGTGGACATTTCTCATTGTATATTTTACAAAACGTACATGGCGCTACATATTTTGCGTATTGCACTAATAAATTTGTACTAATAAACAGCCAGTATGCTAGTAATATGCATGCTGATAAGCAAATAGATAATAGTGAGAATTAGTCCCTGCACTAAAGTGTTACCAAATTTGTTTAATTAGCTAAGCATAATGGAGGAAACATCCTTACTACCAGCCTTTTAGTGCTAATGACTGTTTAAGACAGTTTTCATTCATCTTGAACATCAAACTATAATCTAATGCGCTTTATTAACTAGATCATGTTCAAGCCTTGACACTGATTATGATGAAACATATTCCTCACAGCCAAAACTAACCTAAGGGACCATAAATCTTCTCTTAATGATTTCCCATGCTAAGCCTTTTTGTCATCAGTTTAGACAGAGCCCTTGACAGTATATCTGAAAGTCATTTTTCGCATATTTATTACAAACTAGCTGACTTGTAACAGTCCTATTGTTCACTCCAACACTTTCCAGTTCCCTTTATAATTGACAAAGGCTTAAAGCACCAGTCTAGAACGACAAAGTCGTTTCTCATTTTCACGTAAGCAGTGGATTACAAGCCTGATGCAGCTTATGCAGATAGACTTATCGGTCTCTGTGTAGCATATGTTTGAAGGTTAACACTAAAATGTGATGAAAGTGAAGAAGACAGGGATAAGTGATTATTTGAGTAAACAGAAAGAGATAGAGAATTATTTGTGAGAAAACAAAACAGACTAGTGAGAGGAAGAAAGAAGACCAAGGGTGAGCCTAAGGAGAAGGGAATGGAAAGATAATTGCAGACAGTGGAGGTCACAATAGGTGTCTGACCCCTGACAAACCCTGTTACTTTCACAAACTGTGTTGTATAAACAACTTGTTTTCCTTCGCTCAGGATTCAGACAGTTGGTTCTGTGGATGGTGGGAGAGAGAAAATAACAGTAATTATGTTTGAATCGGTCTGAGAGCTGTTATTAGCCCCCCATTATTTTTGCAGTCCATTCACACCATCAAAAATTTACGCATTCACTCATAATGTCAGGGTTTTTTGTTACCTGTGTTGGTGAAACAGTGGACAGAGCTAAGGTCATTCATTAAATGCAAGGAAGAAAATGCCTCTCAGTGTGTTGTATAAATTTAGCCTATTGTTTGATGTGTGGAAGAAGATCTGTATGGAAGCTTTCCCAGGTGCCTGTCCTTCTGCTGAAATTCACATTCAGAAAAATAAAACGTGTTTGTTATATTTTTGAAGATGTTTCATTTTGATGATCCTAGTGCTTCCAGCTTCTATTTCACCTTAGACATTAATTTTTCCATCGACATTTCTGCATAAATGGCATTATTATGGCTGTTATGCTGCTTGATGAGAGCATTTTGATTTTTGGAAAACAATGGTTGCAGTGGTTGTGCATCTATTTCCCTATAATTTTATAATATTGACTGCCTTGGTTTGTTTTGTTTTGTTTTGTATTGTTTTGCAATTTAACCCATTAGTCATTTTAGTAAGCAATTTTATTCACCACATTGTATCATATTGCTCATCAAAGCTGTATATTTGATCAAAATATAATTTTATGAAATATTATTGCAATTAAAATAATCTATTTAATCTATCTATAAAAATAAATCTATTTTAATATACTTTAAAATATAATTTATTCCTATGAAGCAAAACTGAATTTTCTGCATCATTACTCCAGTCTTCAATGTCACATTATCCTTCAGAAATCATTCTAATAAATCTAAAATATCATTCTTATAAAATCATTATAATCAAAGTTGTGCTGCTTAATATTTTTAGGACCTGTGAGACTTTTTTCAGGATTCTTTGATGAATAAAATATTCTTCATTTATAATCATTAATCATTTAATCATTTTATTATTCCATCTAATCATATAATCATTTATAATAATCATTATAGTCATTAACATATCCATTTTATTGATTTATTAATTGATTAGTCATTTATATTATATAATATTTGTTTTTTATATATATATTTTCCATTGTTGTTTAGCCTTATGACTGTGTGGTTTCAAGGGCTGTTTGTCTTCATAAATAAGAGATACAAGGAAATGTTTATAGAAACTCAAGGTTTATGGTTATCGTGAATCAGTTTGGTATAACAATACTTGTTGAATTTGTGTTCTTCAGACGAAGTCTAAGCATTGAGACATACGCAACTAAGACTATTCAATAAGCTCTGCTCCTTTTTACCATCATACTTACAGTCAACTTCTTGGCTGACAGAAGACTGTTAATAGTGTTTTGGGTATTTTGGGTACCAGACAAGACCTCCTGTTAACAGGGTTTGGGTATTAGACCTCTCTGCTGACGAGTGTCACAATGGCGTCGTGTGTGGAGAATGATGAGGAGGAGCGAGGAGATCCAGAACATGAAACTTTATTAAATAATCCAAAACGTGAATGGGAACGGACAGGAAACAGCAGGGAACAAAACGCAAACACAACGTAAACTGACTGAATGACAAAACAGAATGACTTATAATGACAATTAAGAACCGACGATGAGACGTGGAACACAACCAAACTTAAATACAAGGACTAATCAGGGGGAGACAGGTGTAGACGATTAGACAGTGACGTAATGATTAGAAACGGAACAGGAAGACAAAATAAGGGCATACACGGGGGAAAAACACACAAAACAGTCCAAAGGGTCTGACACTACCCCGCCCTCCCATAAGTCGCGCCGTAACAAATACACCGGGGAGGGAGGGTGGGCGTCCTGGAGGCTCGTGCGGGGCAGACACAGGAGGGAGACGAGGTACGCCTCCAGGGCGGATCAGGGAGCTCAGGGAGCTCAGGGAGCCAAGGCGGAGCATACAGTCCCGGGTGCCAAGGCGGGTCAGGGAGCTCAGGGAGCCACAGCGGAGCATACAGTCCCGGGTGCCATGGTGGGTCAGGGAGTTCGGGGAGCCACGGCGGAGCACAGAGTCCATAAGGCCATGGCGGGTCAGGGAGCTCGGCAAGCCACGGCCGAGCACAGAGTCCATAAGGCCATGGCGGGTCAGGGAGCTCGGGAAGCCACAGCCGAGCACAGAGTCCATACGGCCATGGCGGGTCAGGGAGCTCGGGAAGCCACGGCCGAGCACAGAGTCCATACAGCCATGGCGGGTCTGGGAGTTCGGGAAGCCACGGCAGAGTACACAGTCCATCCGGCCATGGCTGATCAGGAGAGTAGCCTGGGCATAGTCAGACTGGGAGAGCACAGGAAGGCTGGGCTTAGTAGGCGTTGACACAGGAGGGCGCGCTGGAGGCAGCTCGGGCTCAGGAGGGCGCGCTGGAGGCAGCTCGGGCTCAGGAGGGCGCGCTGGAGGAATGGACGGGATCAGTGGAGGCTTGGGAGAGCTGGACGGGACCAGCGGAGAAGGAAGGCTGGACGGAACCAGCGGAGACACAGGAGATAATAATTCATATAAATCCACATAATCCTTAATATATAGAGAGCTTGCCATATTGCCAGTAGCTAATCCAGAGCGCGGGGGTGTGGCTGGAGTCCGAGAGTGAGCCGCGGGCGGAGTCCGAGAGCTGGCCGTGGGTGCGGCTGAAGTCCGAGAGCAAGCCGCGGGCGGAGTCCGAGAGTTGACCGCGGCCGGAGTCCGAGAGCTGGCCGCGGGTTCTGGGCTGAGGATGAGGGTGGAGCTATGGAGCACTGGAGTAAGCGAGGGAGGACCGGAGGGAGCGAGCTCGTTGGAGCAGCACGCGGAGGACGCTGGCTGGTGGTGAGCTGGAGCGGCCGCGTGTTTACAAATGGGGGGAAGATTAGAATCTTCCACCTCGACAAAGAACTTGGAATGACAAAGAGCAAGGACATGGTTGATAAATTCCGCAACCGGTTTGCGGCAATCGTCAGGAGTTATCGAACTGAACAATTTATCATTGTTTAGCCCCATTTGGAAACACACGTTGATCGTGGCGTCGCTCTAACTCACCAAATGACAAACGCTCAGGAATTCCTCCACATATTGCTCTAACGGCCTCTCCACCTTCTGAATTCTTAAAAATTCCACAGGTAATCCTCAGCCCAGAGCATCTTGTTAGGTCGGTTCTTCTGTCACAATGGCGTCGTGTGTGGGGAATGATGAGGAGGAGCGAGGAGATCCAGAACATGAAACTTTATTAAATAATCCAAAACGTGAATAGGAACGGACAGGAAACAGCAGGGAACAAAACGCAAACACAACATAAACTGACTGAATGACAAAACAGAATGACAAAACAGAATGACAAAACAGAATGACAAAACAGAATGACTTATATAATGACAATTAAGAACCGACGATGAGACGTGGAACACAACCAAACTTAAATACAAGGACTAATCAGGGGGAGACAGGTGTAGACGATTAGACAGTGACGTAATGATTAGAAACGGAACAGGAAGACCAAATAAGGGCATACAGGGGGGAAAAACACACAAAACAGTCTAAAGGGTCTGACAACGAGTTGTTCTGATACCGGACAAACTGATATTTTCTGACGGGATCTGGCGTCCGGGGCTGGATCTTAATTGTCTAGGCATGGAGACAGCGATCTAACACGCTACTGTTCATAAGTTGGGGTCAGTCAATTTTTGCCTTATTTAAAAAAAAGAAAAGAAATTAATACATTTATTCAGCAAGAATATATATTAAATGGATAAAAAGTGATAGTAAAGACTTGTATTGTTAGAAAAGATTTTTTCTTTTGTATAAATGCTGTTCTTAATTTACTTTTTATTTATCTAAGAATCAAAGAAAACTGTATCACAGGTTCCAAAAAATATTAAGCAGCATAAAAATTCAACACTGATAATAAATGAGTGTATTAGAATGATTTCTGAAGGATCATATGACCCTGAAGACTAGAATATTAAAATTTTAATAATATTAAAATATTAAAAATTGCAATAATATTTCACAATGTTACTGTTTTTTTCTGTATTTTTGATCAAATACAGCCTTGATGAGCATAAGAGACTCCATTTAAAAACATCATAAAATTTTGATACACAGGGCTGTAAAACATTGAATGATTAACTATCAACTATAGTTTATTTTATGTACTGCCATGTCATAAGTTTCAAGGGTCATGTTGTCATTCCTAAATCAGAATAAGAAACATCCTGCAGAAATTATGTAATATGTGTCCTATGCTGTTAAGCATAGTTAACATGAATTTGACTATTTTATTTCTTCAAGGCCACTCCAAAAATAAAAATCTGTCATTACTTATTTAAGTTCATGTCACTTCAAACCTGTATGACTTTTTGTTCTAAAGAACACTAAAAAGAAGATATTTTGACGATACATTGATTTTTGTTGTGTGGACTTTTTTCAAAATATTTTCTTTTGTGTTCTACAGATGAAAGCATGTTGTTGAGAGCAAATAAACTGTAATAGAATTTTCATTTTTGGATGAGCTCTCCCTTTAATGCATATTTTGGTCTTGTTTTGAATGACTCACCGGTGCACACTTTGGATTAAATGGATTGTGAATGATGAGCATTGAAGGGAGACATTAAGGAAGATGAAATGACCATCAAAGGAGAAATGAAACAGTTGGTTTCTCACTTGTTTACACGCTTTAATCCAATCCTGTCCTGTAATATCTAAGGCTGGGTTATACTGAAGCCGAAATGGGAGAAGCTTTTTTGTTGTTTATGTGAGAAGTAGCCATGGTGTATTAGCTCCAGCAAACAGTTATAATCTCGTTACCTGTACCTGATGTTTTTAGTAAATTTGAATTTCCTGGTAAGGAAAGATGTAGTGAAAAAGGTACATGGCTTCCAAACATCACTAGTTGTTCTATGGTTCCTCTTTCAAAAATGTTTGTTTATCTGCCTTAAATCTGCCTGTCACTCTACATCAAAGATGGGCAACTTCGGTCTTGGAGAGACAGTGTCCTGCAGAGTTTAGCTCCAGCCCTAATCAAACACACCTGCCTGTAATCTTTCTAGTAATCTTGAAGACATTGATAAGCTTCTTCAGGTGTGTTTGATTAGGGTTGGAGCTAGGTGTATTCTGTGGGGTGTGTTATTGTGCTGGTATCTTAAGACAGAAGTCCACTTCCAGAACAAAAATTTACAGATAATGTAATGACCCCCTTGTCATCCGAGATGTTCATGTCCCTTCAAGTTTAAATGCGGCTTCAAATGATCCCAAATGTGGTTGTAAACATTCCCAGTCAAGAAAGAAGGGTCTTATCTAGCGTAACGATCGGTTACTTTCATAAAAAGTAATACAGTTTATATACCTTTTAAAGTCAAACGCTCGTCTTGTCTTACTCTGCCTGAACTCTGTTTTTTTCCGGATCATGACAGTTAGGGTATGTCGAAAAACTCCCATCTCATTTTCTCCCTCAACTTCAAAATCATCCTATATCGCGGTTTTACCTTTTTTGTGAAGGGTGTTTGATCTTCTTTGCATGTTCACTTTGCAAAGACTGTGTCGGTACTTCTGCAGTGATGTAGGATGATTTTGAAATGATTTTTGAAGTTGAGGAAGAAAATACGATTGGAGTTTTTCGACATACCCTAACTGTCTTGAACCAGAATACACAGAGTTCAGGGAGAGAAAGACAACACCATCGTTTGAAATTAAAAAGTATTTAAATAGTATTTTTTTAATGAAAATAACCAATCTTTTCGCTAGATAAGATCCTTCTTCCTCCGTGGGATCATTTACAAACACATTTGGGATTGTTTGAAGCCGCATTTAAACTATATTTTGGAAGTTCAAACTCGGTGCACCATATCAGTCCATTATATGGAGAAAAATCCTGAAATGTTTTCCTCAAAAAACATAATTTCTTTACGACTGAAGAAAGACAGACACAAACATCTAGGATGATAAGGGGGTGAGTACTGTATCTTTGTTCTGGAAGTGGACTTCTCCTTTAAGGACTACTGTGGACAGATGAATCCTGAATCCTAAATTTGAAGTGATAACAGTGATATAAATTAATATTTTCCAGTAAGTTTAAATTGATTTTTAACTTTAATGGGTATTTTTTACCCTTATAAAGCCATTTTTCTAAAAGTGTGCATCATTTTTTAGTCAAATTCTTACATTTAACCAGTCAATTAGAATAATAAAACATTTGGACTCTTACCAAGCAAATTAAATCAGTATCAACAAAAGTCATTATTGCAATGCAGAGGAAACACAGAAGCTGCATCTAAAGTGGCATTAAGCTGTATTTACACACTATTTAATGCAGCTCAGAGGGACATGGAATCCTTTAACCTGCAGTTACAAATACATAAATAATGTTTAGATATTTTAAATATATTTGAAATCATTTAAAAATGAAAAGAACGGCCACATTAAATGTAAAATTAAAACCGCCAATAGGTGGCAGCAAGTCAGTGTTCACTGTTCAGCGAGCAGCAGCGGAGCAGCGCTTTTAGATAAAAAAAAAAAAGATATTGTTTTGCAACTAACACTATTATACAAACAAGTACAACCGACATCACAGCACAGCCATTGTTTTAATCGTATGTGAATTTGATTTCATTAGACATTCGTGATTATGAATCAAGATTTTAATGTAGATTAATGTCTTCGAGAGCTGGTTATGTAGTCTTAATGGGCTGCGTTTCAGTCATTATTTCACATTCATCCCGTTGTCTGACAACAGAAACAGTAAAACATATCACTAGATCTATGGAATATATAAATGAAAACCGTTTTATTGAGAATTTGGCTGCATTGAAATGCAGTATGTGAGCGCAGAGAGGCAAGACAATACGACGCACTGACGTCATGAATATGCTAATTAACGTATGACGTCATCTAGCGACATTTAGCGACTTTTCAAGAGGTGTTTAGCTACTTTCCATCGTAAGAAGTCGGCAACACTGTTTCAAAGGTTGATTCATTCAGGAACGAAACACCGTCATGTTGCTCAGAGACGTAAAACAGTGTTATGGCTGTGTTTGGAATGATTTTTGTTGGCAAAAACAGGAAATATGCTGTCTAAACCGTAAGTCTCTTAATATTAATTTCTTGTTTATTGAACTGTTGTATAAAATCAATATACAACAGAGAGAAATGACATGCTGTCGTGTAAATAAGGCAAATAATATAAGGCTGTTTAGTTTGTTTAATAAAAGAACAAGCTATGGACCTGTTATATATGAAAGGTAACCTTAAATGACTTCTGTTGTAATCTGGCACTAGATAGAAAATAAAATGAATTGGACCTTCAAAGGGGGGGCGGGGGTGTATATAATATAAACAATTACATTTCTGAAATTTAGCACAGCTTTCAAACAGTAGAGCCAAAAAACTAAAAGAAGTGTGAAACGTTTTTAATATTAAATCATTCTATCAAGCTTTCAAGCTCTAAAGGATATTAAGGGCTAAAGCGCATCTCTAGGGCCAAGGGAGGATGGCACCAATCTAGCAGAAAAATTCTTGCACTCTGCTATACTCTCATCCTGTGACTAATCATAGTGGTCTTTCACTCTCTCTCTCTCTCTCTCTCTCTCTCTCTCCATCACTCGCCCACACTCTGTTTCAAGTATCCAGGACTTTTAAAGCCTTTTACTGTGTATTTGTTTCATTTTGATGGTCTATCACTGAGCGTGTGAAATACTTAAAAATCTGACACATGTATATATATTCTGCATGCGACAGTCCTAACTATTCTTGCTTTACTCATAAGTATTCCATTCCAAGCACTTAACCTTAAGCAAATCACAATGTGTGGGCTGTGTGACGTCTGCTAGGCAGATGGTCTCCGCATGGCCGATGCCCACTATAAGCACATCATAAGACTGCCTGGGCTTTTCTCCTCTGGTAATGAGTTCATATATGGGGGAAGGTAATGTCTGCTTTCCCGGTGCGGGGAAAACAGCCTGCTGCGCAAAGTTGTGGAAGTGAATATAATCTTGAGGAAATTGGTGTTCTTTCCAACCTCTCTGAGAACGGTGAGCTCAGCAATCAGCATCATTCATATTGCCAGGCACCATTTATTTTATAGATTTTAAACAGAGCAACTACGTAACATCCATTAGGAGATGCATCTCGTACCTCTGCACATTAATGCTAATTTTAGTGTCATAATTGAGTTTATTCTCCTCTCATCTTCTGGTGTGAGGCTTCATCTACCCACTCAAAGGATGCGTCGCTTCATCTGCGACGGGATGAGCTACGCATTATCGAGTGCACAGAAAGGTTCACTGGGTGTCATCTGCTTTGTATCAGAAAGCATGTTTGGCTGCAGATTGAGAAATGTCGAAGAAAATGTCTCACTTCGGTCTATACATTTCAACACCATTATGGACAACAATTCAGTGCAAAACCATCTGTCACCTGAACAGTCGCCATTCTTGTGCTGTTGCCTTCTGTAATGACCTGTCCAGCCTTTTATTCCCAGCCCACTTGCAGTGACCCTCGTCCCAGATGCCGTAACAGCACAGACCTGTCTGAATCATACGCTCTGTTGAGTCTCAAATTTTGTCATCTATTGATAGAGCCCAGTGTTTTTCAGAATAACTTTCGCAAGCGCTAACACCTTTACAAACCTTGTTAATTATTTAAGGAAAGTTTATTATTTCTGTGTACCTGAGAAAAAAGGACGTTAAAAAACAAGTCATCTGAGGTATGATTAACCAACCTGTTTTCTCTCTCTTTCTGTGTTTTCTAGACAGCTCAGACGGTGTTGCTGGTTGTCGCTGCGTTCCTCATCTGCTGGATGCCGCACCACATTATCGCCATGTGGGTAGAATTCGGCAGGTTCCCGCTGAATGATGCATCTTTTGCATTTCGCATCATCTCCCACTGCCTGGCCTATGGAAACTCCTGCGTCAACCCTATTCTTTATGCGTTCCTGTCGGAAAACTTCAGAAAAGCCTGCAAGCAGGTCTTCACGTGCCGTTTTTTTTACTCTCCTCCGCCTGTGGAGAAAGTGGTGCGCATACGCATGGAGAACTTCTCCATGACGCATTCCACCACCAACATGTGACTCAAAACTTGAGATATCAGCACTGTTTAAACATTTCTGTGTTTGTTTCTGCTTCATGGCGTGGTGTCATGGATTACATTTCAAGAAAGTTTGACTAACAAGGACCGTAAAAATGAAGTTACCTAAAACCTCAATCTCAATCCACATTTATTAAAGACATTTACTTAAAGTAAAAAAGTGTAAACTATTTAAGTGTAAGTAGCGTTTGTCATTGAAATGTTATTACATTTTTTGTGTTCACTGTTTAAAGTATTTAATGTTATTGAAAATAATGAAATCCTATGTAGATTCATTTAAATATATAATTACAGAATTATACGAAGTTTTATGTTTGAAAGAATCGCTCTATAAAAGCATGACTGTTTGTGAAGAAACTGTGCCGTCTGAACACCTTTTTAGTGTTTATGTAATATTCGAACAAACACTTTAAGCCTCCGTTTAAACATGCCATAAACTTTAATATTTACTTGTGTGCTGTAATTATATACTCAGTGACATTGGTTTACATGTATTATGTCCAGTCTTATGTTTATATAGCAGTTATGAAAAGAAAATACTGTTGAAGGTTTCCCCCTTATGAATTCAGAAATTAAAAATATCAGTTCAATGAACAATAAAATGTATGTTTAAGTTTTCTGGTCCCCTGAGAGTTTAGAGTGGGTTAAAATTGTTTAAAGAGGATGTCGCTATCTTTATCCTACTGCTTATGATGAACTGTTTGACATACCGGAGATTGTCCTAAACAAAAGACCAATGGAAACTCTGTGTGTGTCCATCTCTCACCAATCCATTACTCACGCCTCTCTGTGAGATACCAGGACAGAAGCTCTTATAAACACAAATTCTTTTTTAGAATCACAAACGAGTCAAGAAAGTCTCAAAGCTTTGGAACTTCCCTTTGAAGTGACGTGAGATGGGCTGGATGGCACATTTTCCAAAAGGTCAGTTTCCTGTCAGGTGAATATGCTTGTGTAAGATGCTAGCATCACCAGAGTATTCACTTATGCCTTTAATCCTTGTAAAATACATCTCCAGCACAATGCAGCTCTCACAATAATGCGATATAATAGTACTACAAATGACAGCAACACACAGTGCTGTAAGTCACCCTAAAAATAACAATATTTTTGCACAGTTCACTTTGGAATGACAGAGTCAAGTGCATACTGATAACTTTTCTTCTTCCTTTTTTTAAAGTCTATGTAAAGCAATATTGTATATGTGTTCTGAGTTTGTCACACCACAAAAAAATGTGTTATTAACCACCCAGCAAAATTTGAATTATAAAAACAAATGGCAAGTAAATAAAAATAATCACACTATTAACTAGTTACTTATAAGCATGCCTATTATTAACATATTGTCTGTTTATTAGTACTTACACAGCATCTGTTCTGCATGAGCATACTCTACATCACTAATTCTACCCAATACCAGAACTTAACAACTACCTTAACTATTAATAAGCAACAAATTAGGAGTTTATTAAGTCAAAAGCCATAGTTAATAGTTTGGTAATTGTGAGAACTGGACCTTAAAATAGAGTTGACCAATATTTCAATTTGAATACAATTCATATTAAGTGTTATTTGCAAGATATATACCAATAAACATTTTGAGGTCATTTACTCCAGACAAATTTCTTTTCAGGTAAAGTAGGCCATCTCTTATTTATCAAAAATGATTCTATAAAAGCATGACTGTGTTTGTGAAGAAACTGTGCCCTCTGAACACTTTTCTGTATAGTGTTTATGTAAAACATGTAACCCTAACTTATATAACCAGATGTTTTTATCTTTACTCTTCTTTATTACTTTTAACTTTAAGGTCCATTTATAATATTTCGGTAACACTTTAGTATAGGGAACAATTCTCACTGTTATCTAGTTACTTATTAGTATGCCTACATAACATATTGTCTGTTTAGTACTTATAAAGCATATTCTGCATGGTCATATTCTACATCCCTAATCCTTCCCAATACCTAAACTCAACAACTACCTTACTAACTTAAGCAGCAAATTAGGAGTTTATTAAGGCAAAAGTTAATAGAGAACTGGACCTTAAAATAAAGAGTGACCAATATTTCAATTTGAATACAGTTCATATTAAGTGTTATTTGCAAGGTAACCAGATAATTTCTTTTCAGGTAAAGTGGGCCATCCCTTATTTCTCAAAAATTATTCTGCATTTTAATTAAAAAAAAAAACAAAAAACAATTTATTAACGCATATGATCAGACAAACATATTTAACAAACCCCAAAAATATAAAAAAATATTTAACAAATCAGAAATCAGAATACTGATTTAAAAAAATGAACTCTGCAATACATTACATATATGGCTATAACGCAAGCAAGCATTTAAAATAACAATATGAAAACATGTTTTTATGTCTATGCTCTCTAAACACTTTAATCTTTTAACTGTCACTCCCATTTTTGAACACAGACATAAAAATGCATCCATTTTGTAATATGATTTTGATGTACATTTTCCATGGTAATGCAATGTCTGATTTAAAAAGCCTTTCAAAGGATGAATTTAGGAGATTTTAAGTTTTGAACTAATAATTTCTTATGTTTTCTAAATTGTGATAGGGAAAAAGGCAACAAAGAAAGTCTTTTGTGACAAAGGTCAGAACTCATGTTATGATGTAGATTTTTTTAATATATTTATATATTTACATATATGACATATATTCATCTATTACTTTTCCTACATGATTTGTAACACAAAAATATGGTAAAATATCTATTTAGGATATTTTACACAAAGGGGACAGTGACAGTTAAAGGGTTAAACTATTTTTAATCGTGTCCACATTTTAAACCTTTGTATTCTACATCTATATTTTTCTCCTTTCATCCTTTCTTCAGTCCACAGATTGAACTACATACCTCAACTTCCTTTCCAATCTCTCTTTCCTTTCTGCCATCTTGAATTCCTGACTGCAGTCTCATTTCTGTTTTCTAAAAAGCAAGCTATACATGTCAACTCTAAGATAACTAGTGAATGTCAATCTATTTAATGAATTTATGTATAATTACTGAAGGTTAAAGGTCAGATCACTTTATCTAACATACTCAGCCAAAGTGGGCCAGCAATATTTAAACACCTTACAAGAAAACTAACATTTAAAAAGTAAAAAAAAAGTATTCTTTGCATTTTATACCCTGTTTAAGATAATACTGAAAGAAACAGGAATGGTCACAATACTGTTTGTTTACATTTAGTGCATGAGCAACCTATGTCAAAAGGTTTTCTACGGTTCACCATGACACAGTCCTCCTTTGAGGTGTGGCCACGCCCACAAATGTCTTATTGCATCAACCAAAACCATTTTATCATTTAGAGAAAAAGTGTCCCTTTAATAAATAAATAAATAAATAAACGGCCCACTTTACCCGAATTCACCCTATATGTCACCCTGGACCACAAAACCAGTCATAAGGGTCAGTTTTGTGAACTGAGATTTATACATCATCTGAAAGCTGAATAAATAAGCTTTCCATTGAAGTATAGATTTGTTACGACAGGACAATATTTGGCTGAGATACAACAATTTGAAAATCTGGAATCTGAGGGTACTTTTTTGTTCAAATCACAATTAGGTTAGATGGTGCTGAATTAATCTATCAGACACTGACCATCAATTTTATTAGTAATTCCATAACTTTTGTCCAGTCACTAAAATGCCAAAAGACAGCAAATATGTTAGCTACAAATCTATAATTAATTGGATAGATGATTTTATATGCTTCTAATGCTTTTATTTATTATTAAATATGATTTATGCCTGCACTTAATGTTGAAAAGAGCATTTCCTTGTCCCTTTAGATCATTAAAAGCTTACACCAAATATCTATTTTGTGCAAAAAGCAGATGGCAAGTCACATGTAGCCTAAACATCTATTTTTTTTCATCCATTAAAATGATTCTGTCTGAATTTCTGATTAACCAAATGTAATTTTGAATAAATGTAAAGTGCACACTTTAACAAAATTCTCTGTTGCATTTCAAAGCCAAAACATCAGTCAATAGCATTAGAAGCCACTGTCTAAATACATTTCAAGGACATAGTAAGTGTGATGGTTTGTCTGTTCTCTGTGCATTAGACAAAGCCCAGAACTCACAAAATGGAAATGAAGAAAATATCTTAATGAGTAGTTCTGCTTGACCAGGTTGCTTTTCTTTAAAATGCGCCCATCAGGGCAGCTCACAGCTCCCTGTTTATGTCTTCTCTAATCAATGTTATGAAAGACCCTCTTCTCAATAACACTGCTGCAAAGTTCAAATTTATCTCATGGCAACCCTCCTGTTGTGCGGAAATAATAAACAGTTGGTAGTGAAGCATACAGCCTCACTTTAAGACCTCTCTATCACATTCATTCCCATTAAGCAAAATATAGCCATTACCAGCACTGAAATAACAAAGCACATAAACCAACATCACATCAAGCAATAAAACAGAACACTGCAACTTTGCCATTCAGATGTGTTTTTTGGTATGCCTTCTGTAAATTAGGCTGTTTGTTTTAAGATTTATTGTTAAGTGTCAAGTACCTTGCATAATGGCATGGCCTATAAGCCCACACATTTTGGTGGGAGGTTGGTGGCAAACATTTTCAGATCACAAAACAATATTTAATCAGCTGCATTTGTTTAAGAAATGTAAACACAGAAATGTAAACAGAAGCTTCAGGCCGAAATGTTCTTTCATGTTTAGTGCTTTGTCTATACAACAAATACACAAAGCAACATTTAATTCCAAACCTGTATGACTTTCTTCTGCGCACCACAAACTGTTCTTGTGCATACAATGAAAGTTAGCGGGGCCTAAAATAGCGCTTAACCTGACTGATTTTTACTACAGAAGTAAAATAATAACAACAATTAGGAATATCTAGTGTTCAGCAGAAGCCAGAAAATCACACAGGTTTGGAATGATATGAGGGTGAACAAAGTTGCATCAGAAATCACATATTATATGAAATTAGTAGTATGTCCGAATTCACGTTATTCATAAAATGGACAAAAGGTACCGGATGGCTTGCTACCTTTGAAGTGCACATCTGACAGACACTATATTCCATGAGGCCAATGGCAGTGAAGTGTCGCACCTGAAGCTATAGGTCACATGACAATAACATGACAAATGTACACTCTTACAAATAAAGGTGCTTTAAAAGGTTCTTCACAGCAATGCCATAAAAGAACCATTTTTGATTCCACAAAAAACAGTCAAAGGTTCTTTAAAGAACCATCTCTTTCTTACCTTTTTATAATCTGAAGAACCTTCTTTTGCTACAAAGAACCTTTTGTGAAACAGAAAGCTTCTTCAGATGTTTCTTAGACCAAAAAGGTTCTTCTATGGCATCGTGAAGCACCATTGTTTTTAAAAGTGTAAATTCAGATTACAGTCATACTATAGAGCATTTTTGATGAAGTAAGTACTTATTTTAAAAAAGTACCAACTCATTATGCAATTTTAGACAGAGCCTAAACTATGAGAGAATTTAAATTTTTGAGTGAACTGGCCCTTTAAGATGTAAATGTTTAGTCTTTAAAGGTTCAACGCAACAAATTTACAAATAACTCTTTATTTCCAAATCTATATGATGTTGTTTCTTGTACAGAACACATATAGATATTTTTGTCTATACAATAAAGGTCAAAAGGGTTCCAAAAATAACACTTTAAATTAAATAAAGAGAAACAGATGTCAGAATATATTTGTGTTCTACAGGATAAAGAAAGTCTTTTGAAACAACATGAGGGTGAGTAGTGTTCATTTTTGGGTGAACTATCCCTTTAAGAGGTCTAATATAAATTCGAACATAAGCATTAGAACAAACTGTTTTTTAAATATTTATTTTAAAGTCTTCACACAACAAATATACAATAATCAATTCTGTTTTGTAAGGCTAATCTTAATTTGTTCACTTTTCTACATCTTGAAAGTCTGTTTTATGGCTGGGTTTCTGAATTTCGGATTCCATCCCTGGTAAAGATGTTCTCCTCCTGGCTGCTGTCTCTATTCTCTGCACAAGTTCCACATCCCACGGGTGCGTAACGAAGCTCAGCACCTCCCCTCCCTCGGAACCCCCTGCTCTCCCCACACGCCCTGCCCGGTGGATGTAATCTGCGTGGGTCTCCGGGACGTCATAATTGACGATAAGTCCAACTCTCTGTGTGTCCAAACCTCTTGAAGCGATGTCAGTGCATATTAGAACATCAACACTCCCTTTTTGAAAGTTCTTAAAAATTCCCTCCCTCATAGTCGCAGGCATCTCTCCCTGGAGCCTCATATGACGAACACCCATTTCCTCAAGCGAGTAACCCAGCCAGTTGACAGTGGAAGCAGAGTTACAGAAGACCAAAACACCTTTATGCTCCATTTCGGCCTTTTTCAGTGCCTGATGAAGCTCGAGAATCTTGTCCGCACCTTTGACCCTGAGAAAAGTCTGCTTTACGTGTGGCATGAGATGATGTAGCATCCGGCTTTTAACGGTCACCATGCTGGCCAGGTCAGTCACCTTACTGAGAACCTCTCCTACGCCACCTGGAAATGTGGCTCCCACCACAACTAGCTGAGCTTTACGGACGAGCCCAACCGTCTCAGAGAGTCTAGATGCCACCTCGGTATGCGAAAGAATATTCTCAAGCATGCCTGCGAAGCTTTCGTCAAACATAGTGTCGGCTTCATCGATGACTAAGAAGTTTAGTTCGTTCAAGTTAATGAAGTGCTTCGAGAGGGCCTTTAGCAAGGCACCAGGAGTAGCCACTAAAACATCCGGCTGACCGTGAGTGAACGCTGCTTTGATGTTTCCCACACCTCTTCCACCTCCTGCGATTTTGACCACGAGTTCAAACGATTTGCTGATTGATCGGGCTACAGATGTCACTTGCTCTGCTAGCTCCCGTGACGGGACGATGACCACAGCGCGAATGTTTCTCTCAGAGTCTGTGAAAGGCTCCTTCTGCAGCCTGTGGATGATGGGAAGGAGGTAAGCGAGAGTTTTTCCACTTCCTGTCTCTGCAGCACAGAGAATATTGCGTCCTTTTAGTATTTTGGGAATGGTTTGCATCTGCACTGTTGTGGGATGAATTATATTCTGGCTTTGTAAAGTCTCAACCAGTTCTGGACAAATATTAAAGCAGTTAAATGTTTTTTGGGATGCGGAAGCACTGTCATCACCCTCATCCTTCTGCTTGAGGACAGATGGTGGAGTACTTTGGATGCTGTTTATGCAAAAATAATCCCCTAACGCTTTGTTACTCTTCCATCCTTTGGATGTCAGAACCGGTTGTTCAAATTTCCCAAGTGTATAGCCGACAGACTGGTTTAGTTGAGGGTTCTTGCTCTTGATCAACAGTCTTCCAGGCTTGACGGTTGGCAGCTTGTCAAACTTCTTGCTTTGCATCTGTTTGATGTTCTCTATACGTTCTTGCATGCGTCTAGGGATGCGGATCACCACAGGCTGTGAGCTAGCGGTTGTCATTCCGCGTAGACCCACCCTGATGACCGCTGACGCGAACCGCGAGCTACAAGAACTACGTGTTACCTGCGAGAGTTTGGCAGCGAGAAAGACACAGCGTCCGACCTTCACTGACTGCATTGTAGAAACGAGGTACTTCACAGCACACGCAAGAATGAATCGGATGTCCTATTAAATACACGAACTTTTAAAGAACAAGCTTTTTATGTGTCAAATGCGGCGCAACACTGAACACACACGCACCCATGCTTAGTTCGTCCGGGCGCAGAATGATGACGTTTACAAACCAAGTGACGCCAAAATTAAAGCCCCATTGCTCAAACGTGATAGGATTGTGACTGACTGTTCTGCGATATATTACATTTATTATATATATGAATATACAACAAGCAGTTCAGTTTATCGTAGCAATAACGCGGGGTGTTGCGAGCAATACAACGTTTCAGACATCGTCTGCAATTGTATAAGCTAGAGCAGGAAAACATTAAGAAATAGTGAAAGCGTGGAAGAATTTATCTATTTATTTTTTAAGGTTTAACTTCTTTATTCCAGGACACTGACTGATTATGTTGAAATGTCAGATTCTTTTAATAATCCAGTGCACTTTTGAATTGAGAGGGCTTTAAAAACACATCTTAATATGAGAGAGGTCATTATGCAAGTATACAGTAGTCAACATTTGAAGTGGATCAAAACCTTTCATCATAGTTGTCCCAAAATCAAAACAATACCCGTTCCTGTCTTAGGACAACTTTGATGAACTTTTCTGATCCACTTCAAATGCTGACTACTGTATATTGTGTTTTTCTTTCCTATGAATGTCATGTCCAGCATAGTTTTGTACAATTATATTTGTATTTATAAATAAATACAAAACCATTGTGAAGTAGGTAATAGAAATATAAAGTATTGGAGGTGTAAATCATTTAGAAATAATATTTTAATCATATAAATGAATGTGTTAATAAATATATTTTCTAAATCAAACTTTTATTAATATTAAGTATAGAAAATCCTTTTATTTATGTAATAGATCTAACTTTATAGACTAGAATCTGAATTGGCAAAGACAAAAAGCATACATTTTGCTGCAAGCAATGGATCAGGCAAGTATAGGTAAAGTGCACTTCCGGCAGGTAGTCGCTACCTGGGGAGCTATAGCTATGTCTGCCTTGTGCCACAGGCTTCCATTCTTCATTTCAAATGAAGATATTTGATGTTTTGAATAAGCTTATGAGCCTGAATGATTCAGATCTTACTCTCAAAGTGGTTTTATGATAGCACAAACAAGCTGCTGTGAAAGATTCAAACTGAGCTGTAACAGTACACAACTAATGTTCTTTGTTCTTGAACACTGTTTGATTGGTTTTTTTTTTTACTACATGCAAACACTGCATTGCCACAGCCAAATAACATAATAATATATAAAAAAAACTTGTGTCAGACAGTATCACAACTGTATCACATCTAGTTACTGTGACACCTGCACCATTTTAATTCTCTTTTTTTATTTTAATTCTTTTTTATCAAATGACTATCAAACATAGCCATAGCCATTCTTTCTATTGAGAATACACAAAGCCTTACATTAAACACAGAGAACATTGTGGATGAATTTGCTGTAATAATTGAATTAAATTAATTACAACTAAAATGTGAGTAGTGGTTTTTTTTTTTTTGCTTTCTTCTTGCTTTCTGTCTTTTTGTATTTTGGGCTGCTGTGCCAAGAGTGTGTTTGAATTATTTAATAAGTATGGCAGCATTTTAGTACCATACAATTTTTTGAATAAAGTCAAAATGACAAGATTAAAGTTCTGTTATATTACGTGAATAAAATTAATAATTGAGAAAATTCCACCTACTAAAAAAAAAAAGTATAAAAATAATAATATAATGTTGGAGTTTATGTTACAACTGTTATGCTATTTACAAGTTGTTTTATTGACGATTTTCAAACACTGATTGATCGATTGCATGAGACATTCATTTTATTTATTCAACATCTGATATTTAATCATGTTTATTTCATGCTGTAACTAGTAGAAAGGAGAAAGAGATGATTGATTCACATGTTGCTTGAACTGAGGTGAATACAGTGATCCCACACCACATTAAAGAGCAGAAAAACACATTTATTGTTTGTATTTCATGACAAAACTGACAGAAAGATACAATTTGTGTTATATTAAAAGTAACAAAATGCTTATTGTGATTATTAGGTGGCGGGCGTGCTACAAATGAAGAGTTCAACTGCAAAAACAGATAACTCTGTTTTCAAAAATCATGTTTTTTCATTGTGCATTTCAATTAATCTCAATCAAACTGCAGTTGGGTTATTTTAAGTAAAAAAAAAAAAATACAGCACATAATGAATCACATAATGAATAGACTTGAAAATGTTAAATATTATTTCCAAGCATTTATACCATCAATAAAACAGCTTGTGAATAGTCATGTAATGTGATTTACAAGAAGCGTTGGAGCCCACATTAACCTATAACTTTTGGGGGCCCCTACAAATGTTTTTGCATATAGGCCCGGGGCTGACTTGGTATGCCACTGATTCCAATCACTGCAGACCAGTCCGTGGAAGATTTATTTGCTTTTGTATTCTGTCTACTATATTTTATATTTTAAGTTTATGTAAACATGCAATGAAGTCTTTGGATGCTGCATCACACCTTGCTGAATTTGAATCATGAGTTTGAAATGTTTAAATCAAGACAACAACAACACAAGAATCATTCAGTTTATTGCATTTTATTGAACATCATTTGATGTATTTTGAACTCTTTGGTCATTTAGTTTCCTCATTACTCTAAATATGTATTTGATTTCTACCTACACATAAATATGGTTTATAGCAGGTGTTAACAGTGGTTAACAACCATTACTAATGAAGGGCGGGGTCGGGTGGGGTTGCTATAAACCATTAACGCTCAACTTATTAGAGAGAATAACCACCCCGTCCTCCTGTGTTAGGGACTTTAAGCAACAGCTTCCAATGGAACGGCTACGATGACCGGAAGTAGGCTGTAACCCCGCCGTAGCCGAGAACGTAAAAATCATTAAGCAACTAGGTGCTGATGGCTACAGCAGACATATCTTTGTACAAATGAAAACATCGTTAAAATTGGCTTAAGTTTAGAACATATCAACACAGATTAAATGAACGACTAACGGTAGAATCGTATACTGATGGCATTACAGTTGTATATACTATAAAATGTAACATTTATCTACCTAATCTGTGACGTTGTAAAGACGGCTACAGTAGAACGTCAAGTGGCAGTTAAAGTCGTGAACGCGCAATGACGTCGGAATGCCGTTGCCGTTACATCCGTGGCTGCTGCTTAAAGTCTCTAACCGCCGAGCTCCCACCACAACCGGTCATTTACGGGGGGTCAACTATACCGACTTCTCCTGCTTTTACATACCACGGGCAGGGGGGTCTGCACGTGAAGCTGGGTGCAAACTTATGGCGGTCACCATGTAAAGTACCACAGAGTTACAAAAAAGAAACGTGTTAGTAATCCCGCGAGGAGAACAGGTACATCATCCGCTGAACTTCAGCTTTGAATTTACCAAGAGTCATTTGGAACAAACGCTGCTTTCCAGATTGCTTTATGACGTCATATTAAGTAGTCTCAGAAGGCCGTTATTTTTTAATAAATACGTAATGTCTCAAATTTAAAGGACTCACCTTCACAGCTTACATATTTTAATGTTTTGCGCTAACCGTTTTATTACATCTTTTACCACATTTTGCTTTGCTACTTTTCGAATTCCTTATGCACACTGTAGTTTTTATGCTTCTACTACTTTTCAAACTTTAACTATAGAATGTTTAAAATTATGATCTAAACATAGGATAAGAAAAAGCCATTTCTGTATTTATATTTTATTTTATGCCGTACAAATGTTTTTTGGATATAGGCCTGGGGCTGACTTGCTAAGCCACTGACACAAACACAGAAACAACTGCCATTTAAAGGCAACAATGTTTACCTACACAGTATGTGCACTCTCAGAAAAAAGGTACAAAATCTGTCACTGGTGTTTTACCCTTCTAAAGGTACACCTTAAATAAACCTAAAAGATGCATATTAGTACCTTTAAGGTACTAAAGCCTACGTAATTGTACCTAAATGGTACAGACATATAAGTACCGCTTGAAAGAGTACTACCCTTTTGTACCCTTTTTTTCCTGAGAGTGCATTTTAATTTCAAAATATATGTAATCAACAGTTTACTCAAATTACTTTTGTACCCCTGGCAGCTTCATTAATCTCCGCTCCAGCCTGAAACCACAGAGGTGTGCTGCCACTGACCTGCATTCAGATAATCACAGACGTTCAGCGCTGTCTGCAAAGGGAGATAAACAACTCCTGGTGTGAGTATTAAAAAGCCAAGTCTCTCTCTCTCTCTCTCTGTATGTGTGTGCATGTGCGTGTGAAAGAGAGAGAGAGAATTTGTCATTTTAATCAACAGTTATGTCAGCTTGTTGTTTTTGTTAGAAGAAACACTATCAAGCTTTTGTCTTTGCTTGTAATGGATACTTAAGGACAGGGAAGCACTTTGAAAGAGCAAGTTACTGACTGTGTCTGCTGCTTAGTCAGTCCTATCACTGGATCGTTGGTTAAAATGATAGCATTTAATTTAATTGGAGTTAATTGAATTTTTAGGTTAATTATTTTGAATAATATAGCTTGGATATGACAGTCTCAAACGATTACATTATTCAGTATTCAGCAAAGTTAGATTTATTTAGTTTGCTTGTTCATTCATTCATTCACTCATTCATTCATTCATTTCAGAATGTTTAATAGCATTTTTCATGTGTCAAAAACATAATCATAAGAGTAGTGTCACCTTTTTTCTTTGCTTTATATCTGCATGAACAAAACAGCTTCTTTTATCCACGAGCCCCTGCAATAAATTGCTCTTTCTCTTAAGTGTTTCTACTTAGTAGTAATTGACAGGCAGAAGAAAAAAAAAGTGCACAGAAATGTTTTTGCACTGCACTTATTACAATGCATCTGCCTCAGTCTCTTAAAAATACATCAAATCAAATCAAAAAAAAAAAAAAAAGACAAATGTCATACATACCCAAAATTTGAATGTCAGTTTAGTATTTTTTTTTCAACTAACTTCAACTAACGTTAGTCCACATTCCTGTCTAATGTGTTTTTTCCCCGTTATATTTATGGTCCAGACGTCAGATTCTTTTTTTGTAATTTATGAGCTAACATCTCAGTGAGGGCAGTGTTGTTTGTCAGGTGTAAAAAAAATCATATTGAATATTTATTGCATTGCAGGGCCATCTTCCTGCAGGTGTCAGGATGTTATTAGTGTTGTCTGCTGCATAGCTGTATGCGGGTTACCTTAGAGAAAATTTAATGTTAAAACTGAAATGATTCAGACCGGTCTGTTCTGTTACAGAATTCTCACAGCACAACTGAATTTTCACGTTATATTTCAGAGCAGGTAAAAGTGCCAGTTGCACTATAATGCCAGGATATGCCTACCTTCAGACAGCTGATGACTGTTGAAACACCTCCAGTAGAAAACATGCCAGGTACTATTTTCCCTCAACTGTTTCCTATTTGACACAGAAGGTGTTTGCTAAGGATGTAACATGTTTAATTGTGAAACTAACTTTATCCCAGGTTAACATAATGTTAGGCAGATAATATTTTTGAATGACACAATGTTCTCCATGAAGTTACAAACATTGTCCTGCTTTTTATTCAAGTGGCTTGTTTTTCAATCAGCCACTGATTAAAATCAGATGTGTCTCTGGACTCCTTAAGTCCTGACTATGATTTGTCTTGAGATCTTCCACTTCTCTCTCCTCTTTCTCATTCTCCTTTCCATCTGCTTTCCCTTGTGGCTTTTTATCAACACTCAAGCTAATTACATGGTCACAGTCTCAGAGAGGGGTAAAGGAACCCATACAGCCACCAGCATTAATTATTTTCTCTGCATAAAATTAAAATCCATTCCTGTAGCCAAATAAACACAGGCACAGTATTTTGATTTCTCTGGGTTTATAAATAATGCTATCAAATGATGACGGGGTTGATTACGGGGCAGTTGCAGAAAGAATAGCACTGGATATCAGATCAGGGAAATTACACTGAACAAAATGAATTTTATTGCGGGGCATGACAGAGAAAACAATTTGGATGTGTGGTTCGAATAACAAAATGTTGTTGTTTGCAGGAGTATAGTTTTCTTAAGCCTATATGAATGCATTTGTTTTCTGTAGAACAACATCTTTGTTCTGAGTCACTCTCTAATATTACTAACACTGTGGAGTGAAGCTCCTCAGTCTAATTTGTTTAAAGGTGTTTTTCTACTTCTTGCTATAGATCTTCTTTATTGTTGAACAGCAATAAGACAACAGCAAAAATTGCTCCGATTAACACTACTGATGCCTCTGAAAAGGTTTGTTTTTGTTGGGGCTGATGGCAATTACAGCTTAAACAGCATCCCCATGAGACGCTGAGCTCTAATGACTGCTTCGCTGTAATGATGTCTGCCACATCAACACGATGGCTGTTGTGTTACACAGGATAAATTGTGTGCTCAATAAGAACCGCAGCTTATGCTGCCCCCTCACACTAACAATCCTCTAGCACCTCTCACAACAGCTCTTACCATTCTGTCTCTCGGAATAAGATTTTATGTTCAGCATAAACTAGCACTGCTTGGTTGTGGCTCTTGTTGTAAGCTCCTCGACCCCTTTCCAGCCTTCATTTTATGCTGCAGCCAAATACTCGCCACTTGTGATGTCAGATATAATGCCGCTTGTTCAGCCCAGAGCTTAGATGCAATGCCTTTCTAGATATCAGAGGGATTTACATTGTTGTCTGGAGAGTATTGGTTGCTGCTGTATTGACATGTCTTGTATCAGAACAGCTATAAAAGGCTGATTTGTCATAATGACGAACAATTGATAAAGGCCTTTAATCAGGAATTAGGTACTGAAAAATAGCTGATATTTTGATTGGAACATTCTGTGTTGGAAAAGCTCACAAATGTTAACAGAATATGTTTCTTTTCCATTTTTTCCCCCATCAGTAGAGTTTATTGATTTTTTTTCTTCAGACAAATTTTAACAAAGGCTTGTTCAATTAGCATTCATCAAAATAAATAACTAAATAAATAAATACAAAATAAACAGATACAAATAACATTTAATAAATCACTCCTTTAATATGTTTACTGCATATAAATATTTGGAAAAATTATGAATAATAATTAATAATTCCAGTTATAATTACATTACAGACATTTTTACAAAAGGTGTATTACATAGATTTTTTAATGACTTTTCTGCAGTATGTTCTTGGTTCACTAAAAAGAACCAACTTCACTAGGGATTCAGACTAGACTGGTTGTGCTGTATGTTTTTGATTCAGTTACAAGAATTGAATCATAAGAATTGAGTCATTTGTTTTGTAAACTCCTGTCAGAGGCCCTGCTGTTTCTACCTGGAACAAAGAAGCATTTTCTGTGATCCAATAAATAGTGGTCAGTGCTTAAAACTGGTGGAAACAGAATCTAAAGCATTTTTTGAGCAGATGACTGAAACCACATATGTGACTCAGGACCACAAATCCAGTCATAAGTGTCATTTTTTTTCGAAATGAAGATTTATACATAATCATGAAAAGCTGTATAAATACATGAGAGTTGAATAAATAAGCTTTCCATTGATGTTTGGTTTCTTAGGTTAGGACAATATGTGGCAGAGATACAACTAATGAAAATTTGCAATCTGAAGGTGCAAAAAAACAAAATACTGAGAAAATCACCTTTAAAGTTGTCTAAAGTTCTTAGCAATGCAGTGCATATTACTAATCAAAAATGAAGTTTTGATATATTTAAGGTGGAACATTTACAAAATATCTTCATGGAACATGATCTTTACTTAATATCCTAATGATTTTTTGGCATAAAAGAAAAATCATTAATTTTGACCCATACAATGTACTTTTGGCTATTGCTACAAATATACCCATGCTACTTACGACTGGTTTTGTGGTCCAGGGTCACGTATGAAGGTAGTACAGGTATGTAAAAAAATACAGGTATGTCTGTTTTTAGTTTGGTATTCCACCTGCAATTTCCAAGCTAGTCCAAGTTGACAAAAATAGGTGTTTAAAGAAGTTTTTTGGGTCTTTTAGGGCAGTGCTCAAATCTGTGGCAAACAGGGGTGTAAATAGTTAAGAGATTTTACCTGATTACTGAGGGGTATTTGTACTTTAAGTACAATTTAACTACTTGTACCTTTACTTGATTACATTTCTGAAGCTACTTTTTACTCCTTAAAATTTGGTTCCAACTTGAAAAGTACTTGAATGAGGTTTGTTTTCATTCATCAAGTACACACATTTCATCTTCAGTTCTAACTTTCATCAGGTCAGCATTTTGAGGTAGCAACGTTGCTTTTTTCTCCTAAAAAATTCATTCATTCATTCATCAAAATCATGTATAGTGATGCATATTAGGGAGTAGATCCAGTATTATAATGATATGTTAAGTAACAGTTTTTTTCTCATCTAAATAATTACATGATTTGCTCATGAATTAGTCTAATTAGCCACAAATAATTATATACCATTATTTGCTGTGACAAAAAAAATCGAAATGCCCTAAATAAACAATTAGAAAACAAATAGTTACAGACAGGGGTTGAACAGACAACACAAAAAATGGCTTTTCTAAAAGTTAATGTTGCATATTTTATTTCTATTCCTCTCCTCATCAATTCAACAAAAGTTCTTATATTCTGTCTGGATTTTTTGTTTCTGGCATTACATCTGGCTTTTTAAAGGCATGATCCATCCAAAAATGCTCCATCCCAAAAAAGATCCATGCCAGATGTTCATGACTTTCTTTCTTCAGACGAACACTATAACAAAGACGTTTAGTCAAAATAATATAAATGAACAGGGTGACTTTAGTAACCACACAAAGTGAATACAATGGTAAAACTTTTTGTTTTCCTTTAAGGGCTGTACTTTTTTACTTACGTAACCTTGGTTCCCTGAGATAAGGGAACGAGCGTTGCGTAGACCGATATGGGGAAAACTTCTGTTTTACTCTGTATTAAAGCCTGATTTGTTCACATTTGTGTAGCTGCACAAACCAATGGCGCTGTAGCCCGCCAGGAAGGGCGGAGTCGACCTCTATATAAGTCGGCTCGCAGCGCCGTTCATCAGATCATTTGACTAAAGCAACAGTCATCGATTCATGTGCAGCTATAGCGCGGCTAGCGAGGTTACGTTAGTAACCGGAGCTTTCTCTTTCGAACGGTCTCTCTCGTCGCGTAGACCACTATGGGGAACGTATCCAATCACGCCACGCACTTAAGCAGATGAAGAACCACCTACTCTGTGAGCCCAGTCTTCAAGCACTAAAAAGGGCCTTCCAGAAAACATGAGCATAACATGACCCTTACTCCTATCGGGCATTGTAAGCCTACTGCAGCATATGCCAAGGCTATAGCATCAACTATCCAGCAAAAAAGTCGTTACTTTGAGACCGCCAACCCTTTTTAAGAGCCACTCTGACTGTCAAAACAGTTTAGAACACTCCAGATATATTCTCATTGCCCTGACAGGGCAGAGCAGATTAGGCCCCTGCTCACCTTCTGCAACGGGGAGCACCAAAAGGGTAACCACCTGGGCTCTGAACGGAGTCGAGAGCACAGAAAAAGGCCGAAGGTCGGCCGAAGTGAGCAGCTCAAGGGTGGGCCCTTCAGGGCTCTCAGGACCATTGACAAGTACCATGAGGGTATCGTCTGAGGGCAAGGAGGATTAAGCCTCCGAGAGCCCTTCAAGAATTTAATGATAAAATTGTTTTTACCCAGTGAATGGCCGGCCTCGGTACAATGGAATAATTCGCTGCGATGGCTGCCACATACACTTTGAGCGTGGAAGAGGCCTGCCCCTTATCCAACAGTTCTTGAAGAAAAGTTAGCACATGGGACACATCACATGAGCACAGGTCCAATCTTCTCGCCAAACACCAGCTAGAAAAGACCTGACATTTTTGGCCATAGAGGCATCTCATAGACAGTGCCCTGGCCTCAAGTAGGTGGTATTGTTCACTCTTTTTGAGAGCTGGTCAAGCTCCCGTCAAGGCACCAGACATGAAGGCTCCACAACTCCAGTAGGGGATGCCAAATCATGCCCTTGGCCTGAGAGAGGAGATCCCTGCTCAGTGGAATGGGCCAAGGCTCTACTACTGAGAGCTGCATCAGCTCTGGAAGCCAAGTCTGGTTCCTCCAGAGGGGGGCCACTAGAAGGAGTGAGCATCCGGTCTCCTTGATCCTCCCGATGACTTGAGGGATCAGGGCTGTCGGGGAAAAGGTGTAAAGGCGAGTGCTGGGCCAATCGTTGGCCAGAGCATCTCGCTGCACTGAAAAGTAAATTGGGCAGTGAGAGTTGTCTTCTGAGGCGAAGAGGTCATCCTTTGCCTTCCTGAAGACCTCCCAAATTTTCTGAACCGTCTGAGGATGTAGCACCCATTCGCCAGGGGCTACATTGCCTCTGGACAGCATGTCCACGCTCAGGTTCAGTCTGCCTGGCACATGAACCGCCTTTAGCGAAAGGAGTTCCTTCTGTGCCCAAAGGAGGAGGTGACAAGCCAACCTGTAAAAGGGGGGTGACCTGAGACAGCCTTGACGATTGATGTAGGCTACCACAGACATACCGTCTGACCGGACCAAGACGTGGTGCCCCTTCAAGGCTGGAAGAAAGTTCTTGAGGGCTAAGGAAACTGCCAGCATCTCCAGGCAGTTGATGTGCAAGAGTTGCTCCTAACTTTTGCCTAACTTCAGAATTCCTGATCTAAACTTTTCAGTGAAACTGGGGAAAAAAGCACTGTATGTCACATGTGTCAAAGTCTCACATATGAACAAAGGTACTAAAAGAATCTAAATGGCAGGAGGTTTTTGGATCTGAGACTTCCCCTAAAGGTAGCTGGAGGACCTTGTACAAGGCTCCCATTGAGAAGAGGTCTGGTGACCTTCAGTGGAGAATTGTGCATGGTTTAATAGCTACAAAAAGATACAGAGAACACCTTGATCCACAGGTAAGGGAGGATTGTCCTTTTTGTGGGCAAACAGAGAATGTTTTTCATTTATTTACTGTGGTAGACTTGAAGCTTTGCTATCTCAATTAGAAGAATGGTGTAGAATTTTAAAAGAAATATTCTCCTCTGTACCTTTTATTTATGGTCCTAAGTATAACAAAAATAGAAAGCAATTCCAAGTGTTACTTAATTTTTTTAATTGGGCAGGCAAAATGGCAGTCTGGCAATCACGTAAAGCTAAACGAAATGGTATGGGGTCAACTGATGAAGTGTCAATTTGAAAGGGTTTAATAAAATCAAGATTAAAGGTAGAATATGATGCTTATCAACTGGTTAAAGATTTTGAGACTTTTAATTATACCTGGGGGGTGAACAAGTGTTTGTGTGAAATTGAAATTGATGGTTCTTTGCAAATTTATGTCTAACTGTTTTTTTGTTGTGATGTATTGGTTTGTTTTATACCTTGTGTGGTTTATTTATTATGTAATGGAGGGGATTCTTTGTAGCTCAAATGTAATTATATAAGCTTTTTTAAAAGATAATGCAATTAAAGATTTGTTTAAAGTCAAAGTCTATCTCTCTCGCTTTCTCTTTGGTAGGGAAATTGTACTTTTTTAAATATTCAAGTACAATTTAAAGTTATAGTTTTCATTTTACTCAAGTAAGTTTTTGGCCATATTGTACTTTTAATTGAGTAAAATTTTCATTGAGCATCCATACTTTTACTTGAGTGTAATTTTTGAGTGCTTTTTACACCCCTAGTGGCAGAAGTGTGAAGGATGGGCTTTGTGGTGCTGTTTGTAAGACTTAAATAGCTCGGGCCAGACAGTGTGAGTCTGAAGTCAGCTCTTCGTTTACAGATCATTGCTCTTTATTCTGGCAGACTTAGAGTAGTTGTAGTTGGGAGGGCCCAGAGGAAAATCATTCCCTTAAAATTTTTTGGACGCCAATATTCGGAGATTTTATCAGGCCCATATGCTGGAGGGTTATCACCATGTTGGTTATGAAAAGTAATACTGCTTACAAACAGAAAGTGAACAGCTGCAAGATGACTGTTGTTAATTTTCAAAGTTCTTATGATATTGCTATGTTCGTGATTGTTTACATATGCAAACACGTTTATGGTTTTTATAATTGTCAGACAGTAGGAAGAAAAAAAAAGAAGGAAAGCAAAGGACGATGGTTCTGGGAAATGATATAAACTGGACTCAGATGTGAATCCCTGTCACATTTCAGTGTCACATTTTATTGCCATTTCAAGGTCTGTCTTTTGGTTATTATTGAACTCTGAGTTGCCTGCCTTTGACTTTGATTTTGCCTGAATTTATCTTTTTTTCCCTCACTCAGAAGCTAATACCTTTTATTGTTTGTGATCGCACTGCATGCTTGCCAGATTTTTGTGATTGCTTTGTAAAATTTGTTGTGGATGGATTCATGACATTCTGTCTCCAGGGCAACGTACATTAAGTTAGCTACATGTGACACAACCCAGGTAACAGAACAGAAGAAATCCATTATTACAGTACAGAATCGAGTGTTTTATTTGCTTTTTTAAAACTTTTGAAAACAATTCAGATTGTAGTTGGCTGGGGAGATGTTTTTATCTTGAGTGCATTTGAATTTGTTACAGCTTCAGTAAAATGCACAATCATCATGGCCATGATTGAATTTTTTTAAAAGTGTATCTCAGAGGACATGGTTGAGTCAATATAGATTTGAAATTAAACTATTTTTCATTCATGCTGCTGATGTCGGTCTTGTTCAAGTGTCTTGCAGATAGTCTGTAATAAATCTAGTATACATAAATTGTATTATTGCTTCTAGTGCTGCTTCCACTTGTGTGCTTTCTCCACATGATGAACTCAACATATGCCTGCCCCAGTTCTTAATGTGTTTCATAAAGAGCACTTTATGAAGTGCTACCCTGAAGTTTTTCTATGTGCATTTGTATATCAGTAAAAAGGTCTTCCTAATGTACATTTTCCATAAAAACGGTCTTTTGTACTGGTTTTTGTGATGGCAAGCTTCAAGACACAATAGAGAGAGGCAGAGAAAATCGATGAATTATAATAGGAGTGATGCATTTTTCATTAGCATCTTATGTAAGCTTAGCTCAGTGACATTGTCATCCATTTTCAATTATTTAAGTTATTCCTAAAAGATGCATGGGTTACTATTATGATCAAGGTGGAAGAGTTTCTTTTTGTACAGGAATAGTTTGTCTGTGGACTCAAATTAATTAATTTTTCTTTGAGAGCAACATTTGCAGAAATATTCTATGCGCAGTCTTCGGATTAGGCCCTAAGAGGATTACATGTATCGAAGCAACGTCTCTAAACCCGTTCGACGTGTATTTTGAAATGTTATATTAGAGCCATTAGTAATGAGTTAGCCTCAGTCTGTCAGGGACGACTAAAGGAAGTGGCTGGGATCCTGCAGACAGAAGATTTGCTCAGCCATGATGACAGTAAATGCAATTTAACACTCACTGAAAAAAGGTCTCGCCTGTCTGTTCTTCTTCTTTCTTTTCAGAGTAAATTTATCTTTCAGTTCTATGAAATTCTGTAAAAACTCTCGAGAAAGTGACAGAAAAAAACATTGTTGCTTTACCTTGACATATGCAGACAAAAGAGTTTTAAACAGCACAAATATCTCCTCTGCTGAAAAGTACATTTTATATCCCTCATAAATGTCACAACGCATCTCTTTTAATCTGCTACTTGATTGAAAAGACAACAGCATTTCAATTATTCATCGAAAAGGCTTTAGTTTTGCTAATTAAAATGTTAATCCTTGGGATAAGTTAGGTGGTGTGAACATTACAATGTGCAATCTAATGGAAATGTCTTACATAATGTACCTTAACCCATGTGGCATTTAGTACAGCAAGGTATTCCAATTACTCTGAAAGGATTATTGTTAAAGTTGATTATCAAAGTTTCTTCATTGGCATCTATGGTTCAATGAATCCATTTCAAAAAGTTCTTTGTGTTGCAAAAATGTTCCTCACACTAAAAATGGTTCTTTTAAAAAATGTTTACTGAAAGGTTCTTTCTGTAATCCAAAATGGTTCTTTTAAGGCATCGAGCTTTCATTTTAAGTACTTCTTTAGGTACTTCAATGTACTTCATTGGTTTTATGTGTGCATGTGTGGGTTTCTTTCATAGCATGCACCCGGACAAATATTTCTTATAACCATTCTGGTCTGCCTAATAGTGTAACTAATGAGAAAAGCTTCAACATCACATAATGACTGCACTGCCTACTCCCCCAATTCAATATTTACATTCTCATTGACTCTCTCTCTCTCTCTCTCTCTCTCTCTCTATCTCTGCATTTTGCTGTTTCCGCTGTTTTAATTACCTCCTGATTCTTTGTCTTTATGAAGTAAACTAGGGGAGGGCTTTTAGACACATTGGTTACTGTGACATTATCTCTGTTCTTCCTCTCTCTCTCCCCCTAATATCCTTAGTAAAGGGCTATAGTCTCATAATAAATCTGTTTACTTGTCTTGGCTCTTAAATGGTTCAATAGAACCTGTGTTGGGCATGGGGTTGGAGCTATTTTTCTATCACTGAATGATTTTTACAGGAAAGAGTCTGAACAAATCAAATTGTACATCATGTACAGAATTATTAGTGAGCGAGTGCCTCATGGAGATGAACAACAGGGGACTGATGGGGAATTTGTAGATGCTTGCAGTTTATTGGAGTAATTGACAGGTTCTCAATAATATTTACGCTTCTTAAAAATTTCAGATCTCTAGGTTTTAAAAGAAAAGCATGAATAATACTTTCCTTCAGGATTTGCTGTATCAAGCTGCACTGAAAGACATAGAAAAAATCTTTAACAACAGACTCTGTATGCAGCTTATCATAAATATTCATTAATATGCAAAATGTTAAGAATGTTTGCAGAGTTTTTACAGTTAATAGCCACCTTGACAAAACAGCTGCGGTTTCAGAAGACACTGAGGTGGTTACATGGTTGCGATTTTAACAGCAGATCTCCCTGAGGCATTGCTTAGATTCACAAAAACACACTTTTAGCAGAGCACACATATTTAGAGAATAGCTTTAGCTTTACTAACTACAGTGCATTTTGGATTGATATTTCAAATAAATGCAGGATATAATACTTAAAGGGGTCATCGGATGCCCATTTTCCACAAGTTGATATGATTCTTTAGTGTGTTAATGAAAAGTCTATAATATACTTTGGTTAAAAATTCTCAATGGTAGTGTAAAACAACACCCTTTTTACCTTGTCAAAATCAGGTCTGCAAAAATCATCCCATTCTGGTCGAGGCTGCTTTAAATGCAAATGAGCTCTGCTCGCCCCGCCCCTCTCTCCTCTCTGCGGATGGACGAGCCTGTTTACTTTAGCCGCATTTAGCCTCGTGTTGCTTTAAATGTTAATGAGCTCTGCTCACCCTGCTCCTATGTTCTCTCTGTGGAGTGACGAGCCTGTTTACTGTAGCATGTAAGTTAACCGTGTTTAGCCGCAAAACCTGCTAAGTAGCACGTTATTAGGAAAGGCGATTACAAAGATTCATTAAAAAACCCTTATACTCACATCTGCTGTAGGTGAAGCTGGATTACGAATGATTCACGTGAACATTAGATGCATTTATGTAGATCGGGAGGCACATTCCCTTCACAAACAAAAGCCATCCACTGTGTCTTCAGTGGCTCAAATGTCGGGAGTAGATGACGACCACTATGTTCATTCTTACATCCAGCAACACAACACCTCAATCGCTTAAGAGCCATTTTTGTTTACGACCCTGTTCCCCAGTGGGTCTGATGTAAGATGACCGTCTCAGTCAATCTATCATGGGAGCGGCCTCTGTGATGTCACACAGACAAGATGCTGAGAATGGCTTGATTTGAAAAAGGGGAAAGTATTTTTACAGAATAAATAAAAACTTTTATTTTTCATTATAGGGTAGGTGTGTACATACACTGCCAACACACATTTATGTTAAAACAACATGTGAAAGTGAATTTGGCATCCGATAACTTCTTTATATTCTCCAAAATCTATTTTGCATTTACCCAAAATTCATTTTAAGATTGTAAATGTGTTTTAATGCATTTAAATTATTATTATTATTATTTGTATATTTAGCATACACTGTTTAGCATGTAGCATAAACATGTTATATTTTCATATGGAAAATACTACAAACAGAGAAATAAAGATTTTTTTGTGTGTTAATTCTATAATGCACCTGTTACGGTCAAAGTTTTGTTGTTGTTATTTGTGGGCTTCATGTACCTTTTCTTTGTATTAATTTGGGTTATTCTCTTCCCCAGAGGTTGAGCTCCGCCCTTACACACCTGCGGCTTGTTTAGTTGGGACGTCCTGGGCTGAAAAGAAGGCGGAAGTCGAGGTTGTGTGTGTGGCTCTCTCTTGGGTTCCAGCACAGTCACCCTTAAGCTCTGTTCTGAGCATGACTCGCACTTGTCGTGAAGCTCTGTATGTATTCTGCTGTTGATGTGGAGCTGCCTTCAGCGAGCTTCGTGCGAATCTTGTTGCCAATCCAGTCTCCGACAAGCTGTGTTCGTTTTGAGGTTTCTTTTCATGTGTTGTTGATGTGTGTGTATATTTGTTTGAATTTATCTTCTTTCCCCGATGTAATTCTTTATTATGTTTGTTGTCTGTGGTTGAAAGTGACGCGTGAGCTGTTCCGACCATTAATAAATGGTTGAATTGATTCCCGGTCTCGCGTGTCCTTTTTATGTTATCGAATCCCTTCACGAACAAGCATTCTAAAAACGGGGTTCGTAACACACCATGACTAAATGCATGTTTTTTTTCCTTTTCCCTAGCTGATATTATCTACCCTGTGTATTGTCCTCGTCTACCAGTGGAAAACCAGCTACCACTGCTTATGAAGACAGGGGTCAGATGAAGCAAAGTGAAAGTGAGTGTCTCTGCAAGCCTGTGACACATTGAGCCTGCAGAGCATTGGTAAGTGTGCCAGTGTGTGTATGTGTGTGTGTGTGTGTGTGTTGGATTAGTATTGATCCTCTGAATCACTCCCAAATGTTGCATCGATCAGCCATCTGATTGATGTTGTGTCCATGCAGTGCAGCACACACGCTAATGACTGAGTCACATGTTGCTTACCAAAACACATTTACACACAGAACAAACAAACACAAAGTGCGTTATTATATTCCTTTACATTATGTTAGATTTGACGGAATCCAAATGTGACTTTTTTTAGTGTGAATAGTTACTAATGTTTATTTTTTTTTTCATTGTGTTCTTCTCTGTGGTAAATCTCACAAATGTCCTTTTTTGGTACATTTTCTACATTTATTAAGACTGAATATGATCAGTAAATCAACACATCATGTTTATAATGTTGAATTCATTCATTTCTATAATAAAAATGATTCATGGTATTTAAATTTAAATTCAGAAACATTTAGTAATATCAGTAAAATTTAAACTTTCCAAGAGCAATTGCCAGAGACAAAACATGAAGATCTGTCTAATAAATCTAATAAATAATATACTTAATACTTACCTAAACAATTATCCTGATCAAATTTAATTTGATTCTCTGTGGTTTGACCAAAATGTTTTTAAACTGATGTTTAGTTGTTTAAGCATTATTTCATGAGTTCGCCTGCCCATGCAGTCCTGATGGGCTATGGTAAACAAACTTGGCTTGCTGTTCTTAATGGAGGCTCGAACCCGAGGCTCGGCTTGAGCACAGAGTTCAACCCCCCCCCTTCGTAATGATGAATGACAGGACTGAATGATTAGGCTCCTCCCGAACCTACTTTTGGAATTTCATAATTTCCATTCAGTCTATCTGGACACAGGAATTAATGTCACAGCAGCAACGGCTGTTCATTTAAATCACTGTGGGGCACATTTAAGTGGCCCATTGTGCCCAGTGTGACAAAGACGTCACAGCAAAGTGAACCTATACAGTGCAGTTTAAGTATCTCTCTCCCATATTGATAGTTGAGTCTTTTCTAAGAGCCATCTGTGTTTTATGAAGAGTAAAGCATTCTCTTGTATTGTACAGTGACTGGTGATTAAAGTTATTTTTTCTTGGCACATCAACCCCCCCTGTTGGCAAATATTGTGTAGAGCTGAAAAGACATTTTGCACCAGTGCTGGAGTTAATGATGTTTATGTGTATTATTTAAAGGAATAATTCACCCAGAAATGAGAATTGGCTGAAATTTTACTCACCCTCAGGCCATCTAAGATGTAGATGTAAAGTTTGTTTCTTCATTGGATTAGATTTGGAAAATTTTTGCTCACCAATGAAACCTCTGCAGTGAATGGGTGCCGTCAGAATTAGTCCAAACAGCTGATAAAAACATCAGAATAATTTGCATGTAATCGGCTTGACTCCAGTCCATCAATTAATGTTTTGTGAAGTTGTATGCTTGTAATAAACAAATCTATCAGTGACATGTTTTTAACTTCAAACCATTTCTTCCTACTAAATACGAGTTCTCTATTCATAATATTGCTTTTTTCCAGTGAAAAGTAATCTCATCTGAATCAGGAGAGAAATGTGCACAGATCAAAGCAATTCTAAACAAATATTTTGATGTTTTAATCAGCTGTTTGAACTCTCATTCTGACAGCACCTATTCATTGCAGAGGATCCACTGGTGAACAAGTGATTTAAAAAATTTACCACATTTTAATTTTAGGGTGAACTGTTCCTTTAGTTGAAGGCTTATTTTAAACTGTAAGATTTTCCATTGGTAGAAATATATACTGCATACTTTAGAAACAGCCATACTCTGCTTCCTTCCAAATCTTTACACACACTTGAACCAAAAATAATCATAAACAGTGCTTGAAGTGGAAAAAAAGAAGTGCCGGTACTCCCCCAACGATTCCAGAAAGAATCGTGATGCATTTCAAAAATCTCTGAAGCGATCCACAAATCGCGATGCATCGATTTATTGTCACATGCTGTGCGTGTATATATACACACGTAAATATGTACAGTATACACACATCATTATGTAAACAAACTTTTATTTTGGTTGCGATTAATTGCGATTAATCGTTTTGACAGCACTATTTTTTTCAATGTAGTGGTATAATCGTATCATTTTATGTATTCTTTCAAGTACCATGTAAATACCATTGTATATAAATACACAGTAATAGCTTTATTCACCAAGTCTGCTTTGTATTTTATGTTGTGCTAGTACTTTGAAGGTGTATTAGTAGTCAGGCCTTGATTTGCCATTTCAGGTCTGCCCATAAAGTTTGAGGTCAAAGTCAAAGACAGTTAGCAGCTTAGTCTAAAACAGCTGACAGTTCTCCGTAGCATTCTTAATTAGTTGTGCCTTTTTTTCCACACAGTTCAACCTTAAGACACATTGCAAAGACAACCTTGTTCTGTTAGCAAACTGAAGCGGGTTCAAGGATAATTCTGTTCATGCTGGAACATAGCCAGCTGTTCAAAAGAGCAAGTGTCCTCAGAAAGTGCAATTACATTTACAGCCCTAGAGGATTCTTTCTTATCAAAGTAACTTACAAGGAAGTTCACATTTAGGACATGTTGTTAAGAATACAAGTAGTGCCAAAGCTAGGTCTTAAGAGTAACATAAATAATATAAGAATCCTTCCGCATTTATGAATACAGTGTTGATGTTGTGCTTGATCACTATGTTTGAGTCCCTAAAAATGATGATCATGGAAAGAAACTTAACACAGAACCCACTGCTGTTAATATTATTCTACAGGAGAACAACACATGTTCACTGTGTTATATAGTCAAACCATTGTGTAATATTCTAAATACCTGACTTATTAATCATTTAAATTTTCCAGGACAGAGAACGTGGCATTCATGATTCATGTTTTGGCTATGTTGCTTTATACAGAGAATAGACCAGCAGAGGGCAGCAATCATCAGTTGAAGACTGTTTTTGAACATTGTAAAGAGTTGTAAAAAGTGTTTAATTAACTTTATACTTATTTGAAGTCTGCTTTCAACTGACATTCCAGATTGTTTTTTTTTTTTGTTTTTTTTTTTATGTTTTGGTTTTCTTAAGACGGTCGATTTGTTCTCTAAATCAAACACAATGAAATATGGCTATCTGGGATTGAAAAAAAAAAACAACTAAACAGTATGTTTAGAAAATATAAAGTCTTTCAAATTTAAAAATGCTTATGCTGATTATGGATAAACTTTATTAAAAGAAAACATACTGTAAGTGCAGCATTATGTGATATTTCTAAGCTGTACAATCTGATTTTTAAAGAAGTACTGTAAATTGTACTACAGCAGATTTAGATTTTTGATTTTTAAATCACCATTGTTAGTATTATTTATGAAGATATTCTGCTTAGGAGAATAAAACAATGTGCACAGAAATGAAACAAATCAATACTTGTCTACTAAATCTTTTTTTGGTAATCAGAACGAATGCACGCTATTGTTTATCCAGTGATTACTCCGAAACAATGCATACTTGCAAATGACAAGAACAAAAAACATTACCAAAACACCAATCCTTGAAAAGAAAACTAGTTTTGAACCGGATTTGTGTGAGAGTAGAAAGTTCTTTCTTTCTTCTTAACTGTCTTTACGAGAACACAGTATCAAAAACCACATCGTCCCCCTCCTACACAATCCACGGATACCGTGTTCTCTATCTTCCTCCCACAAAGGTCATCAGAGACGAAGAGAAACAGGTATTCTGAATAGTAAACAATAAGTTTGGCAGGATCATTTCAATAGTGTGAGAATGTGTTAAGGCAATCGCCCTTGACGATAATTTGCAATGGCTGTGTCTGTTTTCGTCTCTGAAATTTTAACAATGAAATGAATCAGTCAGATGATTCATGATCGATGAATATTATGCAGCATTATTCATTCCCACTGGCACTTATGCAATTATAAAACAACTCTAGTTGGGTTCTTTTATTGTTCTTTTTTTCTATTCTCATGCAAACTTTTAGAATTGTGCAACTTGTAAAGATGTGTGAGTATATGTTTGTTTGTGTAGCATAAAGGACATTTGGTTTAGTTTGCCTTGAGGTTCATAATTACATCATAAGATAAAAAGCCAAAGTGAACATATCAACTTTAGCAAATGACAGGCATGTGCTGGTACCATGAGACCAAATAAAGGCTCTGCAGCTGATTCTGCAACTCAGCCTGCTAATAACTGCTATCAGACTCTATCAGCCTTTTGAGTATTCAAAGAAAGTTCAGCGTTTAATGACATCTAAGTAAATAAAGACCACAGGAAATGTGAACATGGCGTTTTTACGCCCACATGCGTCAAAGAAAACATTCTTGTTTGGCGGTGTGAATTCCGTCACTGATATAAAGCTGCTTGGTCCACACTTTTATGTTTTGTATTTTTTTTTTTCTCAGTTATTGTCTGATATTGTGTTTTTCTATTATAGCTGTAACACAGCATCCTGTTGTGCAGACTGCAGTGCAAAATAGAACAAAGATAAACTTACTATATATATATATATATAGTATAATATATATAGTATATATATAGTATATAGTATATAGTATATATATAGTATGTATAGTATAAACTTACTATATATATATATATATAATAGAGGTGTATGATTTAACATCATATATCTCCAACAGGGAAACAGGGGATATGTTAACAAAACAAAAAAAAAAACTTGAGTTAGTTTTAAATTTGAAGTGTTGTTTAGTTTTTCTCTCTCGTCGATGAGACAGTGCTCCACATGAATGGAGTGCTTCAGTGACTCAAACAAAGTCATCATAGGACAAATCAATGAGGTAAACAAACACTGCGCACCGTTAGGTAATCTGGTTAAGAATTTTTGCTGATGACATACCTATCATAACACTTCATTTCTGTGTCATCATGCTGAGACTGTTAGGCATTAAATAAGTGAGAACTGAAATTTGTACTGTATATCATTTTCTGAGTAATTTGTTTAACTGAGTGTGCAGACAGATCAAATTTTTGTTGTCTGTGTAGACATTAAGGCAGAGTTTATTTGGATAAATGATGAGATCACTCTAATATAAAGATTTAGGAAAATAATAGTCTACTGTATTTCTTTACGGATTTCAGTGGAAAACCATGTAAAACGGCATCTTTTACACAGTTTTCCACTAAAATCCCTATAGAAATACATTACACTATTATTGAGTACTACATAAATACTGAAATGAAATTTTTTAACAAACCCAAAACAAATTTAAATGTGGTTTTCAAATGATTTTGAACTTTAAAACAAAGAACTTTATGATGTAAAAAATGAAGAAATATTTAATTTAGATCAAGCAAATTTGTGCACTACTGTCCTATAAACAGTATTCAGGCTTTCAGTAAAGCACAAGATGCTCTTTTGTACATTCTCACATGCATATTAAATGCATATTGCAATTTATAAAGAAACAAATTATATTAAATTAGAAAATGCAAAACAGAACGATGTTTACTAGTATATATAAACTAGACTCTGGAGCAAAAATATGGTTTGTAGTTTAAGGAGAGACACTGCAGGCTAAAAACACTTTTTTTCATGCACCTATCAGGTTTGAGATTTTGTGCTTTTTGGGGTTTTATAAAGTATTTTTTTCAGACTTAGTCGAAAGAAAACATCCAAAAGATACCATTAAGTGTTTCTTTTATAGCACTTTATTTATTTATGTCAATAGATTTCAATTAAAATACATATTTTTAAAGGCCGTTTTCTCAAAATTAGTTTTTTCTCCTACACTGAGCCATAAATCTCCACTTCAGTAGCACCTCTACACACCAAACTTTACATTTTTATTCCTGTCTACATCCTGAAGGTTTTAACAGAGGGATTTGTTTATATATAATTTGCTTGATTAAATAAACATTTTATTAAACATTTTATCCCCCCCCCCAAAAAAAAAAAAATTTTGAAAAAGTATTGTTTTCTGTCTGTCCTAAGTATTTTCTGAGTTATAGAGTGACAAAAATGAATTCCCTCTGTAAAAACATTTGACTCTAATATGTCAAAAAATGAATTTTGAAACTGACTTCATCCAGTATTTAGATTTTTGTACTAGAAATGTATGCAAATGGGCGAATATTTAAATAAATAATGCATCATTTGTATATTTAAACCTAACATTTTTGAAAACCTGTAATTTAAAAAAAAAATGTTTGCAATTATCAGTGTAATCCATCAACTGGGTAAGTAAGGTGATAACTATTAGGTTTTTTTTACCCTGTTCACCTGCAGTGTCTCCCGCCCAAAGATCTAAGACAACACTGAAAACCTGGGATTCAAAATTGAAGATAGACAAAGATATAAGATTGATATTTTTGTTTATTAATAATGTAAACAAGGATACGTAATGACGTAAAATAAAAATGAATTTAAATTACAAAGTTATTTATATTATTTATTCAGTTATATTTAGTGATATTAAATTATATAAATCTTACGATGTATATATTAATGTAATATAGTTTATTGCATTTTAACGCACTGAAACACGAGGTGTTTAAAAGAGAGCGACTGATTGAACTGCAGTCCTACCGTGACAGAAACTACAAGACCCATAAGCCCACTATGGGCTAGGTTGTGTATATGTGTGAGCTTGCGTGAGTGATTGAGTGCGTGTATGTGCGCGTGTGCGCGCCCTTGTGTTGTCTGCCGACTCGCCTGACGTCACCGCTGGAACTGCCCTGTCACGCGCTGTTAGTAAAAGTTGGGATAGGAGCTCGAGACGGAGAGCAGCAGCGAATTTACGGACGAACTCGATCAACGGTCGCGCTGACGCACAACGCTCACCCCCCCTTCACGCCACGGGCAAAAAGTTCAAGCCGCTGCGAGTTCGCTGAACCTCCGCAGAAGGTCGAACAGTTTGGATTATTCTGAGGGAGAAGCAATAATATTTCTGCCCGGGCTTAGAGAAGTACAGCACGGAGAAAAAGTTCAAAAGTTTTGCCTTTATTAGTAGTCAATGTAGTGAGTTTATCAAAGAGTCGGCGTACTTAGACGGGTGAGCCCGAGCTGTCAAACCCGATGACTACTGCAAACTGCCCCGGGAATGAAGAGCTGGACTTCAGATTGATCTTCGGGGAGGACGGGCAGCAGCCGCAGCTAGGCCCCGCAGGTCAGTGCCTTTACTTCGGGATACTCTCACACACTCCGTCGGTATAGATTAACTCATGAATCATGCATCAAAAAAGTGAGCAGGTCGATAGCGAACGCAAAACACTGTATCAAAAGCGGCAGCGCCGCGCCGTTAAAACGACAACACTCGCCGGCTTTTCGCTTTACCCCCAGCAGCTGCAGTTTTGTTTAGTTTCTTGTGTGGTTGTAAATTCAGCCAATGAAAATGAGAAGCGGTAAGTTTAGGCGGCTCACTCAACTAATATATAACCAACAAGCACCTGGACACTTTGCTGAAGACTTTAAGCCGGTCACAGCGGCTCAAAACCTATTTAGCTGCCCGCTAGACAGTGCTTTTGGACAACATAGGCGCGTTTAAGTGGTTTGAGACAGAGCCACCATGAATCTGACAGCTGCTGCACAGTGAAATGCTATAAAAGTTTCTGTTATCACTAGCCTCTGCCTTCAGCTAGAGCACATGGAAAAAGTTTCAACCCTTAAGTTTCCACTAATGCTAAAACTTGCACTGTTTCATTTCTCCATTTTACTTTTATTTACATCGATACATCAACAGTTGCTAGTTCTGGCACCGACTTTGCAGGTGATACACATTTATTAAAATGTGTGAACGTATAAAGGAGTCCTTATCACAGTGTAGAGGGAGGTGTATCTGTTTTTCTCTTTGTAATAAATAGTGCTTACACTTTTTTTGAGCACATATCTTCTAGCTTAGATAAGATCTAAAATCCAGAATGTAAACATGCTTGGTGTGTAGCTCATCAGACAATTCCCTAAAGTGATAAAAATGCAATATATTAAGTGTTCTTGCTTACGTTATTAGCTTAATTTACATAGCTTTCAGCTAGCTGTTAAAATATTTAATTTAGCATTATCACATGCCAGTCACATTAGAAGATTAGACCCAAGTGCTGCTGTAGAGTAAAAGTGTGATATTTTTACTTAGAATGCTCCTGTTACCAAACAGAGTTGTTATATATCTCAGCAAGTGTTATTAGTGATAACAGTATTTATTAGGCTGATTATTATTTTATAAGCAGTTTTTTGTTGAAGCCCTTTAATGTCAGAGGTATAATAAGCAATGCAGATTGTCTTCAGTTTGCAGCCACCAGACATGGCCTATGTGTGTGTGTTTGTGTAATTGCCTAATGAAAAAACGTGTGTGAGAAGTAGCTACCCTATCAGCCCCTGTCAGTGTGCTCGAGTGTGTCGTGAAGGAAAGAGATTTGGGTATAGTGAAAGCAGAATGCCTGTGTGTGGGTGGACCCCAGTGTGTTTTTGTTTAAGTTTTGCATGGTTTTTTTTTTAAAGTATTGCATGATCAGTAAATTGCATGTGGAGGTTGCATACATCGTCTAGGCAAACGAGGACTGAGCATTTTGTGTCATATTTTAAAAGAATGACCTCCATGTTTTGTATATTATGTAAAGTACTGTACTATTGTGTTTTAAGCAGCAACCTAGTGTAATTGATTTAGGAGGCTTTGCTGCTGCATAAATTACAGGAATCAGTAGATGTACAAAATTTTACCACAGACATGACCATCTGGTGCTCTGTGTAGAAAAACAAAAACCTTTAATTTGAGACAGAAGTATGTATTTGGACTAAATGTTGGAAGTAAAAGAACCTCTGTATGCAAGTGATTTTCAGTTACACTGTATAGTTTGGCCCGTATGTAGGATTTGTACACACATGCACACGCAGGTGTTATGAGAGACTTGTGAATTAGAATTAGTAGGCATGTATGGTTTTATTTATTTTTATTTTTTTTGTGTTTCAGCTACCATATGTAGTCCTACTTTATCCTTAAGAAGTGTAAAAAGTATGTTGTTTGATCAGGGAGCAGAGAATATAATTTTTTTGGTAACTTAAGTTTTTATCCAGCTCCAGTGTTTTGCGTAATTAACAGCCATTGAACGGGGAAAAATGTAATAGGTAAATTGTATAGAATAGGGAAATGTTAGAAGAGTTTCATTTCCTATTTAAACAGTTTTTTTTTTTTTTTTTGGATATATAATAATTTTATGTTGTTGAACAGGTTTTATCCTAAGTGATGTAGGTGTCTATTCACGTATGTCAAGAAGTCATCAGGATTATAATGCGGCTAAAGGGCAGGGCTGTTGTTACTATACACACTTCTCAGTGTTTTCTGTGCCTCTGGCTGTTTTTAGAAAAGATAACCAATCACATTTTGTCTTGCATTTGTTAATAAAGCTGAGACAGTTCAAATTAGATCAGGATTTTCTGTCAAAATATCACCAGATCCTATTTAATTTTGATGACTCAGTCTTTAAGTTTCATCTGGTATGGTTTGTTTTTGTTATTAACTAATTTTAATGACCAATAACGTAACTCTGAAACCAAAAATAAGAACTTTCTCAGCACTTTCTCCAGGCATGACATTACTCCCCGCTCAGATGTTGATCGATGTAGGCATTCGAACCTTTACAGATTCAAATGGGGCAAGCTGTAATTCAAATGTTTATGCTGATTTTTAAAAAAATATATATAAATATTAAAAGCTTATGAATTGTAACAAGCCCGTTTTCACGAGTAATTACAGTAATTCTCCCAACATGCAATTAGAGACAGAATGGGGGAAAAAAACTACAAACGGATATAAAAATGAATAAAACAACAAAGACAAATTTTGAGTTAACTTGATTTTTAAGGCAGTGCTGACAAACGTGAGGTGCGTGTAGCGTTAGAAGCAGTTTTAGTGCACTTGCGTGTTCTCACTCTCACTCACTCTGCCAGTCACTCATCACAGCGCTAGTCTGTAAGAAACCTGATTTGTCGTTGCTTGTTATAGCAATTTTCACACCATCAATACAGCTGTCAGGCTCAACCATTCAACCCTTTACTCAAGTTACTGTAAGAAAACTGATCATGCTAAATATTCAGGAAATATAATCCAAACTTTAGTCCCAAAATAACCTAACTTAGACTGTATGTGCAAAGCGTTACCCTTTCTGTTTTTCCCCATTAATTTTCAAATTGAACAAATTGTGTATTTAATTGTCTATTTAATGTTGATATATTTAATTTGTATTGCTAAAACGTAATCACAGTTTTTATATTGTGTTAAGTGTTGCAGAAATCGCAGAGAGTTGTGAACAAGGATTTTGAGGTCCTATTTTATACCCTGTCTGTGGAAAATGGCAAAAAAAAACTTTAATCAGAACAGATTTTTTTTTTCTTAATTGTTCCTGATGTTTGAGCTCCTGTTTTAAGGCAAAATGAGTTTTTGACCAAGTAGTTGTAAGTTCCTGTATTTTGAGTGTACAAAAATGGATGATAATTCATGTTCTCATTAGGCATCAATGTTGTTGTTCATAATCACACTTGATAAAGCTATAGTTCTGTTAGATCTCAGTGGTTTTTGGTCCAAAGTGAAATCACACAGAATGACTGTCAGCTCATTTGGTTAATCTGTGAAGATTTGCATGGTGGCCATCGTCACCTTAAATGACCCACCCCAGATGAACTTGAGCACATGTGAGTCAACTTTTAACTTTTTTTGCTGTAAAGAAACATAACAAGACATGACATATGCCTTTTATTATTAAGAGCAGAATAATAGAAACCATTACATTTTTTTAATACTTAAAAAATATTTTTTTAAGTTAAATAAGTGTATTTATTAAAATTATTATTGATTTTGATGTATTAATAGTTATTTAAAAGTCCTTTATGACTATTTTTTTATCACTTTTTTCCAAATAAGCAAAGAAAAAAGTATAGATGAAGAATAAAAGAAATGAACAGAAATTTTATGAAAATTGTCTTTCTTAAATCTTGCTAATTGTGTTATGCTTTCTCAAATTCGTAATCTCAAATATGCAAATAAGATCACAATACACATAAGACTAGTATTTCATGCGCTCAGAATGAAGGTTTTGTCTCTTGTTTGTAAGACGAAGGTTGAGTGTGTTGTAAAAGTGGCATCTTCCATTGGAGAGGTGGCAGTAGTAGGGGCAGGAGGGGCTCTCTCAGGGCTGGGTAAAGTCAGATAGCGCAGAGCTGTCTGGCGTCGTGCCCAGACACAGCATGTGGTCTTCAGATGGCAGTGGAATTCAAGGGGAGGGGCACAAGACCCTCCTGCCCTAGACAGAAACAGGAAAGAGGCTTCAGTCTTTCTCTTTCTCTTCACTTTCTCTGTCTCTTCATCTTTTCCATCAGCACTTGACTTAAAATGTAGTCTGGAAGTGTGGTGTTGTTATTTTCATGGCAAATCTTTGCGTCCATCTTCGTACAGTCTCCCGGCTCTGAAAAACCAGGTCAACAGTGCACGAGTACCAGTCTGGAGGTAGTTTGTGAGTGGGTAGCTAAATGTCTACGAAAAAAAAGCAGGGCGTGCAGTTTTTAGCGTCTGTGCTAGCATGCATCTGCTCATCTGGCTGGCTGGCTGGCTGTCTCAGTCGTGGGAAAGACTGAAATTACATCGCTCTCAGGGTGGGTTATTTTAAGCCACAGAAAAAGTGGCAGAGGGCAGACTGCAGGTTCGCTAGTCTCGTCAGAGGAGAACTCCCCCCGGCTAGCAAGTGCCACTGGACAAATCGCCGCACCTTTCAGCCCCGTACCGCCTCACGCTGTGTGTGCCGAGCAGCAGAGAAGTGTTAAAATGCTGTGCGCTACTTCCCCAGGTGAGGCCACAGACTCAGGTGTAGTCTTGACGCTTGTTGGTCAGGGGACGAGTAATAGGGGGTAGCTTAGCCAGGCAGCTTTATTTAGACCACAGCAGCATAAATGCAAGCCACTAGTGTTGTAGGACGATACCGGGACAGCTCTTGCAACACTTAAAAAATACAGTTTTAAACGTTGAGATTGTTGTTGGTGGTTTGTAAGGAAAACATTGATACGTACTTAGGTTTAGGGGTTTGTTCTAAACTATGATCCTTTACCTAAGTGTTACTCTTCAATACATAACGCGTCCCAAAGCAGACATGAGTGATAGCTCAAATTGTGCAGCTTGTTGAGAAGGAGTATGTTATTACTTTTCTGTAGTAATGGGCTGATGAAAAGTTTTGTCAAATGATAAAATTCTAAAAAAAAAATAATAATAAAAATTTAATGTTTAAAAAAAAAAAGCCTATAGACGTAATGAGGAGGGAACTGTGCAGGCTTATTCTGACTTAAGGGTCATTCACACCAAGGACAATAACTGAAGCAGTAAGTATAAGTATAAGGTTTTATAATAACTCTAATTCTACCAGAATAGGAATGTGCATACAACAACTATATCAATAATGACACAGAGTTACAAAATCATTGGAATGATTTTCAGAATTATTTTTTTTCCAGCTGGCCAATGATTTGGGGAAAAAAAACAAAGAAACAAACATTGACATGCAATCGGAATTTCAGAATCAGAAGCTGGAGCATTTAAAGTGGCAGACAGCATAACCGCTGTGCCCATTTAGTGAACGATATTGTCTATTGGTGTAGGCGCTAATACAGTTATCGTGATAGTTATCATTATAGTTATTGTTCTTGGTGTGAACAGGCCTTTAGCCAGTAGGGGGGAGTCCACACTGGCAGTTTAGTTCGAAACAGGGCATGGTTTGTCATGCAGACCCCAAAGCGCACCAGGGTACCGAACCCGAAACTACCTGAAGGAGGTGGTCTGAGTTCGGGTTGCAATGAAACTGTGGCGCGGTTCATGTGAATGTGACAGCAACTTGGACTTGGGTGTGCACTTGATCAGGAAGTGAAGCAACATGCGCATGCGTATAGCCAATGACAGTGTCATTAGATTAGTTCAGCAAAACACATGTGTGGGATGACCGTGGTGATGATTTACCTCGGATACGAGCGAGAGTGAGCGGTGTAATTGCATTTAGTGAGTGGCAAATGAATGGCTTGCGATCGGCTGTCTCCTCAAAACAGTCCGTTTGCAAGCCTTCATGCGACGCAGATACAGGAAACGCAAGTGTCGTTCACTTTGCCGCACATAATAATACCAAATAAATTAAAAAATACTATTTATTCACCCATGGTCAGTTTTCTGTCATGCGCCGTGCACGTTTGTGATGACGTAAGATGAACGCAAATGAGTGTGAAACCAGACCAACACTGCACGGAGGCACCAGGAATAATTGCACTCGGGCTCGGACCGCAGCAAACATGCTCACTGTAAAAGTCCCCAAAGAAAACACCCTAGTAACCATATCACCACGCCCTAGCAACCCCCAACTCTCTAATATTGTGGTATTGAATACTCTGTATGGTTTTTCAAACGTTTGATAGTGTGAACCTCATCTGCTTAAGCATGAAAGGTATGCATTTATTTGTGTTAATGAAGTTAATTTTTTTTTTTATATATTCATATGCGATTCTGCTCAGGCACTGCTGACTCATTTTTGCTTCTGCAGAACCGTGTTAACATGCAACATGAAGGTGTGAATGATCTGCTTGCAGAGGAACCATGAGGAGATATTATGGATATTGTAGCTTTAGAAGGTGGCTAAACTCTTGCAAGTGTACAAGTTATAATTTTTTCAACAGTTGTTCAGTTGTTAAAGTAAGTTGGTGTGTGTGACCATGGACCACAAAACCAGTCATAATATTGAGTTTTTGAAATTAGAATTAAGCTTTCCACTGATGTATGGTTTGTTAGGATAGGACAATATTTGGTCGAGATACAACTATTTAAAAAATATCTGGAATCTGAGGGTTTGAGAAAATCGCCTTTAAAGTTGTCCAAATGAAGTTCTTAGCAATGCATATTACTAATCAAAAATTGAGTTTTGATATAAGAAGGGAAATTACCAACATTTTCATGGAATGTGATCTTTAATTACTATCCTAATTGCTTTTGGCATAATAGAAAAATCCATCATTTTAACCCATACAGTGTATTGTTGGCTATTGCTACAAATATACCCGTGCTACTTATGACTGGTTTTGTGGTCCAGGGTTACATATTTGTTAGCAGGTGATCTTCAACAGCTATATAAGAGCTGGGTTAGAGGTAGTAAATATAATAGTTAATCCAAAAAATAACACAAAAGTAAAATGTTTTTTACTTTTTTAAAATTTTGGTTACCATTGACTTCCATTGTAGATGAAAGAAAAAAGAAGGTTTGGAACAACATGAGGGTAAATGCTGACAAAATTAAATTTGAGGATGAACTATCGCTTTAATGGCCCAGATTAGACTATGATAGTTGGCAGTTGGTAAGATGGGCGCCAATGAGCATTTCATCTTCAATTCATTATTTTATCCACAGACCAACAAATGATCTAAAAGCTTCCTCTTCTGTCTCTTTTCATCTGTTAATGCAAAGGCACGTATTACTATCCCTACAGCAGGGTACCGATCATTGTCTGTGGTGGTTACATTCATGTGGTGCTGCAGTTCTTATTTTGGCGAGCTTCATGTTGATGTGCTGCCAGACGCGGTGTTGTAATACATGAGTGAATCAGCTTTACATGCATTCAGGGCACTTGACACTAATAGTCAGGGCCATCAACATTACAAACTCTTGTCCCACAAATTGTTTCTGGAGCTTTGTTTGATGCCATTTACCTGTTAGCTTTGCTTCAGTAAGAGGACCATGTGTACCAGTGAATCACCTGACTCATTGGGCCTCAGACGTGTGTTTTCTTGTTACAGGATCTGAACGCTGTGTGAGAGAGGGTCTGTAATGTGGCGGGTGTGAGGGGCTTGTTTCCTGGGGCGAGGCATGAGCAGATATGTGTGGCATTTGTCTAGTTTAAATTTAGTGTAACTGAAACCAGCAACATTCATAGGATGCTAATGCAAGAGAACGTTTCTGAAGTCTTAGAGTTTGTCATTAGTAAGAGGTAGCGAGACAGGAGTGTGACACAGGTGCAAGATGATTGTACATTTCAAATGGGATGCGTCATAGAGGCACCATTGGCAATGTCAATGTTAGGGTTTTTTTTTTTCAAAACCATAGATAAGGTGACTAATGTGTTTAACTTAAATATTAATTTTATATATTTTTTTACTATCTTTGGGGTCGGCATTTTTTATTTTTTTGAAAGAAGTTCATATTTTTATTAAACTTGGATACATTCATTTGTTTTAAAGTAAAACTAAAAGCTTTGAATTAGTTACAATACATACATTTTATATATATATATTATATATGTTTTCTTTTTTTTTTTTTTTTTTTTTTTTAGCATCAAATCAGCATATAAGAATATATAAGAACTTCTGAAGGTTTGATGACCCTGGAGCAATGGCTGCTGAAAACCCAGCTTTGGTGTCTCAGGAATATAACATTTTACCATATTTTAAGTTTAACTTACCAACCAAAGTTTTTACAATATTTTTATGATACAATTATGTGTAGTGACTCATTAAGTCTAATATCATTTCTTTTCTTTTTTGGAAATACTAAATGATTGCATATATAAAGTTTAAAAAGTTTAAATTGCATATGTAATAAAATATAGTAACATGAAATTATGAAAATATCAGATGGTTTTGAATAAATTAATTGGCTTAGTCAGTACTATTTTAGCATAAATACTGTAGTATCGTTTAGAAATAACTTCAGTCAAAGCATAAAGCATCATCAAAAAGTGAACTTGAAAGTGAAATTTTCAATATCTGTGGTTATAAGGCTGTATAAGTCTGGTTGCAGTATAACAAAGTCTGGTTCAGCAATTTGAAGTTGCTGAATTTCATGTACTTATTGTGGAATTAGCCGCTCATAACAAAATGACATTTATTGGCCCTTGGCAGTGTTTATTTCAGATGTTGTGTTCGCCATATTGCGATACTGTACTGTATGTGGAGCTGTGTGTGAGTGTACTGTCGGAATAAAACATGAAACCCAATATCCCTAGTCAAACATGTGCCAAAAAAATTATTATGCTGGTATTTGGTTATTTTCTCAAGCAATCTCTGCATAAATCAGTATAAAATTATGATAATGTTGTGACTTATCTGTTTTTTTTTTTTTTTCCAATTTGCACATTTGATCAGAATTTAGAAACAATTTGTACAAACTTGTCAAAAGCAGTCCTCGTTTTTAATTTTGCCGTTGATTACAACACAATTTCCATAGCAAATTGCATCAACATAATTTTCAGTCCGAGGCAGCTCTCAACACTCTGGATGCGATCAGGAGGCGTTCGCACAGGACACGTTCTTAGACAGGAAGTATTTTTAATGAGTACTCAAATATTGTTTATTTGTCAGATACAGATTTATTTTCAATGATCTGTAACCACAAACCTGGATTCTGAGTTAAGATGATTTGATTTTCCAATCTTTCCTTTCCTCACACTTGTTTGTTGCATTGTACCTAAAGTCCCTAGTACTCCTCCGAGTCACTGCTTCACTTCCTTCCCCTTCTTTTGGTCCCTAAGGCACTGTTACACAATTTACCCTCGGGCCGTTGTGTAATTAAAAGTGTGTCTGACAGCTGGATGGTTGTGTGTGTGTGTGTGTGCGTGTGTGTCTTGGTTGCGGCGTATCGCAGATGAGGCTCTGAGACTTTTGGCGGCTAAGATGATGAGTGTATTTTGATTCACCACAGCAATTGTGCTTTCAGTCACGTAAATTTCTTCCTTTGCCTAAAAGATGTTGTTTAGGCCACAAAAACCTAACACAAGTGTAGTAAACTTAGTTGGCATCTCTCTTTGCTGTGCTCAGTTTCTCTTTCCCTTCGTCTGTTTTTTGCTTCTTTTTTTGGCTGCAGTAAAACTACAGCGTTCTGCAGATAGTAAACAAACTATCATAATGATCTAAATATTCAGGTTTTGGTCATATAATGATGCCAAGTTTGTCCTGTAGTGTCTGTACGCCAAATCAAAGTCTTTTGATTTCTTTTGGCTCTGTTGGCCGCTTTGATCTCAGGTGAACTCAACTTCCTTTCATATACAGTTTGAACAGGCAAAAAGCACTGTTTATGATTCATAAGGAGAGGCATGTGGCCTTTCTTTACGATTCTGGGAATCGTAAGCTGCTCTGCAATGTGAACTGCAATTGGCCAGGCATAAGATCTGAAACTAACTATCCGTTTGGCTATTTCAGCAGTGATTGACAAGGTTGGGACTAAATGAACCTGAGGCGTTCCCTCTGCCGGCTGAGCTTTGTTTATCCTGTAATGTTATCACAGCATGAGATGGTTTAATTAGGGAGCTTTATTTAGAAAGCAAACATACGTTCATGTTGGCTTAGGCTGCCATCACCTAGCACAGCGGACGTCCGCAGCTTGTTGGTGATGTAACTGGCTGCAGAACTGGGGCCACAGCAGTGACTCGCCTGCATGGGGAAAAGGATGCGAAATTAGCTGCAAATTAAGACTGAGATATAGTGAGTGTTGCTAAAACCAAGAAACTAGAGGCTTCTCTTTAGTATAATCTGTCTTGAGAGAAAAAAATACGGCTTTTTATTGTATTCAAATTTCTGTTGTAAGATTATGGAATTCTGTTTTGAAGACCAAACATTATTAAAGATACACAGGCTTCAGAATACATTAAGAAATTGCTTAATATCTAGGCAGTGTGCTATAAACTAATTTCCCTTTATTTCATCTATATAGATGCATTCTGCCAGGATGGTCAATGTTTTTACCTTTTTCTTTGTTTTTTTTTTTTGTTTTTTAGCTGTATTATAAGAAAACTTAAAAAAATGTTTTATGAACTATTTAATTATAGGCCATTTATAGAAGTAGAAAGATTATATCTTCTTTGAAAACAATGTAGCCACTTTCACAATAATAGAAACCCAGTCTGAATTAACTATAAAATACTACATCTAAAATGTAAGCAAAAATAATTAAAACAAAAACATATTTTTCAGTTTGACCTTTGAATTTAAATCTTACCTGGAATGAATTTATATTTTTTGCAACATGTGGAGTGATTCATCAGTCTTGGGTCTGTTACAACTATGTAGTGTGTACTTGCTTCTTGGAAGGATGACTTGTCATCTTTTTCACTTCCTAAGGCAACGGTTTAGTTTGTTTAAAAAAAAAAAAAACCCGATTTGCTACTCTAGAAATCAGTTTCGGAAAATATAGGTAGCTATTTATAGAGCATTCTCATCTACAAATAACCAGTGTAGGGCTTCAGCTAGCGCTGGACAATTAATCAAAAAGTAGCTAATCGAAATTCAGAACCTGCAACCAATCTAATTTTCCCATGTTGGTTATTTTGTTTTTTGATCCTGTTAACGTGTTCCCATTAAAAACATACTACCGCATGTGTAGTCGGCCCTTTATGGACATGTATGACCAATGTGCTCATGTCTTTTGCAGCGTCTCGCACGTGAGTGATGCGTTTAAGTCAAGTTAACACATGCAGTGCCATCCATCAATGTGAGTTTCCAAAACAGCAGACCAATCAGAAAACCACGGAGGCGGGGCAAGCGTAGCAAGATTTTGTTTATAGTAGCACGTTGGCATGGCAACTTTTGTATTTGACAGCAACATGGCGGTGAAGGCATTACTTGCTGCGGTTTTTTTTTTTTTTTTAAATGGTCCTGAGAGTCTCGTGTTTTAGATGCAAAGACGTGTTTTGTGTGAATGGCTACTCTAGTGAAGAATAAATATACTAAAAAGTATCTGAAAAACATTTATACTTCAGTATACTACATTTACATATTTATGTAGTTAATAAAAGTTTGTTGCAATTATACTTTTAGTGTACTAAACTGGTATACTTAAAGTCTGCTAAATTGGAACAGCTAATTTTGTACTTAATGCACTTTAATTGTGCGGAAGTAGTGCTGAAATCCAACTAAAGATATACTTAAGTATATTTGATTGTGCTAAAGTGAAACTATTGCAAGTATACTTTAGGTACACTTTAAATGTCTTGCATTTAAAGGCCGATATTATTCAAAGATCATACAGTCCTTATCACCACTATATTCTTTGACATTAAAACACATTTTAGGCTTAATATTAGTAAATGTGCATTGTGCACAAGTAGTACTTTAATTATCACTTTTATATCAGGAAGTCTTAAGCTAAATGTCAGTAAATATGTTAATAGATTTAAACTATACTTAGTATGAAATAAATATATTTTTACTAGGGTAGTAAGAGTGTAGAGTACATACTTGCAGATATGGAGTGACAGGATAAGATCGCTGAAAGAAAGATCACATGCAAAAGCAATCAAGAGTCAGATTCACATATATAAAAAATAATAATAATAATAATAATAATATGACAATAATAATAAAATAAAAATCGTTCATTAATCATAATCAAGGTAAAACTTTCAGTTAATCAAGATTTAGATGTTTGGTCATATCATCTAGCCCTAGCTTCAGCTAAAAGTGATTTTTCTTATCGATTAATCTGTTAACACCAGTTAAACCTGATAAAGAAATGTAAATTTGGTGAGTTCTTTGCCACAAACCAACCAACTCACAAAAACAGTCTAGAGTTGAACTCAAGCGAAGTGTGTTTGATTATTGTCTCAGCTTGCTCAAGTACAAGGCTGCATGCACAATGTGACACAGAAACAGCAATGTAATGTTTTGTCCTGCAGCGCTGCTTCTTGTAGGGAAAAAATAGCTTGTTGCTGGAAAAGCTGAACTGTTTTGAGCTAGTGTCATGCTACTAAAAAACGTAGTTAATTAAAATTAGCAAATAAAACCTGTCATTATGTGTGACCGCAAGCTGCCCTCTTTCAACTCAGTCTGATTGACTGAGAGCATCCAACATGGACTAATGAGACACACAGATGCCCACACACTCGTATGCAAGCTTAGACAAAGGCAGAAATGCACGACCACAAACATTCAGTCACACACACACACTCTCGCTGTGCATCTCTTTGTGCTCTTAATCGGCTGCAGTTGTGCGCTACAGAGATGTCGGTGTTACAGGTGTGGGCTGCTCTGTGCGGCTTGCGTCAGAGACTCAGTGTTTGGAAGTGACGGCACTCTGCCAGCAGTTCTTAGAAACCGGCAGTGTTAGGAGGCAGCTTGTTCGGTCAAGCGAAAGCGCTTACTTAAAGTCATCATCATTCAATTTTTGATTTACAGTACGTTGTTTATGTTTTTAGGCCAGCTGGACAAGAGAGACAGTTAGATGTTTGATCTGTAAGGAAAACCTTTCGTACATGCAAGTAGGGAACTCCAGATTAGGTTACACTCAACGCTACAGATGATACGCGCACACAAGCACTCAGGTCAGGATGTTGTGTAAGCAATTCAGGAATTGACCCTTTTTGAAGCAGGTACGTGCACATCTTGTAGCCCACAGGTTGTTGAAATCCGAATTAAGGAATTTAATATCAGTGACCGAGGTCACGATGTACGTGCACTTTTGATGTTTTCTCAATTCTTGAGTTGTTAAATGATTTTCACAAAGCATCAGCAAAACAAATGACTCGAGAGAGAAGCCGGGGAAAGCAAAACAACATGTGCAAGTAGGAAAATGATGTGACGCAAGACTTGAAAACGAAAATGGAAAATCGAAGAACGCAGGATGCTCTTAAATGAAGCTTGAGTGTTTAAATGGTCTGTTTTCCTACCATAAGTTCTCAATAAACTCATAAGGGTACCTCAAATGACTATGTACCTGAGTTTTTGTAGATGAGTGCATTCCTCAACCAGTAAACTAACTAGACGTCATTGCTGCATCACAGTCACAGCACAGATAATAAGTTAGATGTTGATTCTTCTACCGCACAGACCAGACATCCCTTAAAGATCATTAGAACATCTGCCTCCATCTTTCATTAGCGGTGGTTCCAATCCAAACCAAACAGTTGCGTCGTGACAGGTGCGTTAGGATAAGTACCGTTCTTCCTTCACAGCAGGCGTAGATGTTTGGAGAGGTCCATGCTTCATCTGTGCTAAATTGAATTATGTGGACGTCATTACTAATGGAGGCAAGAGCTTGAGTTTTCATAAATTTTACTTCCTGTCATCAGTTCCCATCCTGTATGCATTCAAAGAATCAAAGCAGTTAAGCTGTTTGTGTGTTTGCGTGCTGACACGATTTCCCTCGCAATCCTTTACTGTCTCCACAGCGCCTGATCCCATATTGATGTCTTCAACGTGCACACAAACACACAGACACACTGCACCAGGTAGGGATAGTTGGTCTCACCTCTGGGTGACTTTACTGGCGAAAGCCCGTGTATTAGTAGTGTCACAGACTGTGCAAGGCATTGAGTGCTTCTCAGTGCACTACAGCGATTTCCCACTATTATTAGCTTAGGAACAGCAAAGCCTCTTAGGGCTCTTTATTTAACCAGATAGTCAGTCTGATGTGGAACTAAACAGCGTCTGATATAAGCAGGCAGACTCTGGGACTCCTTTCCTCATAATGAGTACGATCAGTTGTACTTTCTTCATCATAGATTATTGGTGACCCAGGTTCTGTGAGAGTGTGCTGAGGAAGATTGGAGCCGGATGAAAGGTTTCTATGAAACTCAAGCAACTGTCGCGCTGTTTAAGTGGTAAATTAGAGTTGTTGTCGTAACTAAACTGCTTGCCATGTTAGTCACAATACTACACTTTTGCAGTTTCCCTCATTTCCTTCCAGCAGATGGTTCTGTGTTGATCTGGGTCAGGTTTTCTCTCAGTGATGTTCCCAGCAGACATAAGGTAGCAGAAACTAATTGTGTGTGTGTGTGTGTGTGTGTGTGTGTGTGTGTGTGTACAAGGCAACAAAATCTTCAGGTATGCAACATGTTTGTAATGCACATAACAGTACAAATCAAAAGTTTGGATTCAGAATTTTTTTTTTTTTTTTAAAATAATATTTTTATTTAGCAAGGATGCATTAACTGAAGACATTTATATGTTACATTTATGATGTTCCAAAAGATTCTTTGAACTTTCCATTTATCCAAGAATTTCAAGCTTTCCCATCACAAGAATAAATTACAAAGGCAATAAAATAATATTTACCGTATTATTGTTTTTGCTGTATTTGTGATAAATGAAGCCTTGGTGAGCATAAGAGACTTTTTTTCAAAAACAAACAAAAAAAAAAACATATCAGCACTTCAACAGAAGTGTAGCTTTTTGTAAATATACTACCAGTCAAACGTTTTCGAACAGTACGATTTTTTTTAATGTTTTTTAAAGAAGTTTCTTCTGCTCACCAAGCCTGCATTTATTTGATCCAAAGTACAGCAAAAACAGTAAATTTTTGAAATATGAAAATTGAAAATTAAATGTACTCCTTTGAGTTCAAAGCTGAATTTTTAGCATCATTACTCCAGTCACATGATCCTTCAGAAGTCATTCTAATATTCTAATTTGCTGCTCCAAAAACATGTATTATTATTATTATTATTATTATTATTTATTATTATTATTATGTTGAAAACACCAGAGTAGATTTTTTTTTCAGGTTTCTTTGATGAATAGAAAGTTCAGAAGAACAGCTTTCTTGAACAGCAAATCAGTACATTAGGATGATTTCTGAAGCATCACGTTTAGCTTGGATCACAGGAATAAATTACATTTTAAAATATATTCATTTAAATAGTAAAAATATTTCAAAATATTACTGTTTTTGCTGTACTTTGGATCAAAAAAGGTGACTGGTAAGATTTTAATTTTTCTCTTCAATGTTAATTGAAAATGTGCCGTGTGACTGTTTTTATTTATAAGACGGTGAGACTGAGGACAAGAAATATATTATATAGAGATTCCATTTTGCACTGATATCACAGGAACCACAGTGTCAGAGCATTAGCTCTTGCTATGCTGTGTCTCCAACACTTTCATTTTTTTGACATGATGCAGATGTCACATTACAGAATGTATCTTTGTTATGTGAGCTGAAGGCCAGAGGACTGCCACAATACTTTCATCATGGAATTCATTAATTCTGCTAGGAAGGCTAGGAGGTCTTTTGGGGGAACAAGCTGTTCTTGGACAGAGAGTTGTGGTGCTCATCACTCATTGTCTGTTATTCTTCTATGTCTTTCTCTCACACTGTCATTTTTAAAATGTATTTCTCTTTTTATACATCTTTAAACTCTGCCTTAAAGTTGCAGTGTGGTGCTATTAGCCATTTCTCACTTTTAGATGTTTTTGCTTCCAGGATCAGTCAATGCCAATGCTTCCAGTGATAGTAATAGAGTAAGAAGAACAAAGTTTGGAGTAGGGTTGGTTATCGTTTTAAAAATTTAGAAGTTCTTCCGATTCTGCTTATTGATTCTGATTATTAAGGATGGATTATTAAGGATCTGATTATTATAGGGTGACATGAATATACACTACCAAAAGTCAAAAGTTTTTGAACAGTAAGATTTTTAATGTTTTTTAAAGACGTCTCTTCTGCTCACCAAGCATGCATTTAATAATAATAAAATATAATTTATTCCTGTGATTTCACAGGAATTCCTGAGTTGAATTTTTAGCATCATCACTCCAGTCACATGATCCTTCAGAAATCATTTTAATATTCTGATTTGCTTGCCGTCTAAAAAAAAAGTATTATTATTATCTTGAAAACAGCTGAGTAGAATTTTGTCAGGTTTCTTTGATGAATATAAAGTTCAGAAGAACAGCATTTATCTGAAATAGAAGTCTTTTGTAACATTATAAATGTCTTTGTCATCACTTTTGATCAATTTAAAGTGTCATGAAACCCCCCTGTTTAAGCACTGGTCGTTCTATCCTCTGTTGATCCTAAATGGGTAATCCTAAATAAAAGTATTAATTTCTATAATTTCTTTCATAAAAAACAAAAACAAAGAAAAAATACTGACTCCAAGCTTTTAAATGGTATAGTGTATAATGATACAAAGCTTTTTATTTCAAATAAATCTATAGTCTTTCTATTCATAAAAGAATATTGGAAAAAATGTACTCAACTGTTTTAAATATTGATAATAATAATAAATGTTTTGTAAACAGCAAATCAGCATTTTAGAATAATTTTTGAAGGATCATGTGACACTTAAGACTGGAGTAATGATGCTGAAAATTTAGCTTTGATTACAGGAATAAATTACATTTTAAAATGTATTCAAATAAAAAGCAATAATTTTAAATAGTAAAAATATTTCACAATATTACTACTTTTGCTGTATTTTGGATCAAATAAATGAAATTTTGGTGAAAGGTAATTTGGTGCATTTAGTGACTGAATTTTTACAACCAAATAAAATGAATTACTATAAAGATGTGTAAGATAGTTAAGATATAATGAGGCCTTTGAAAAGTGTCTCTAGTATCTCTTTAGACGTCCAAACTGAACCTTACACCAGACTCAAAGTATCAGCCTGCTTTTCCACTGCTCCCAATGCTCATCTCTCTCTTTCAGTGTTTTTTCTCCTTTATTTTATCCCCCCATCATTGTATTTATTCATGGCACTATGCTAATGGCAGCCAGCGTTTGGTAGATCAATCAAAGCCTCTTCTCCCTCATGAATGAAGTTCAGCATGAAATTGTGGGTAAAAAAAAAAAAAACATAGGCTTCGGCTTTGCCGATTAACTCTAGGGTTCAAAGATTTCATATTTTTCGTGTTATTCTGAACATTTCCAAGTTAGTATACCACAGTATATCACAGCATTGTGTGTGTCAGATTGATAGCGTAAACTCCCAGTGGTCTGTTTCCCTTGGGGTCAGAGTTCACAGTTGGATTGACATGTTGAGTCTTGTGTGACACATAGGTTTGTCCCCCTTCCTGTCTGTCAGGCTCTGTCGTCACAAATAGGCATGTCTTATGACAGGCAGTGTGTGGAGCATCTATAAATAAATCAATCAGATGGAGGGGGATAGAGAGAGGTAAAAATAGAGAGACGAGAAATGGGGTAGAGAAACATAAATGAAAGAGTTTGAAAGAAAAAAAAATAACACTGGGTGAGTCAGTCGAGCGAAGAAAGGTCATGACTCCCTTTACGTTCATTTATTTAGCTAATGCTTTTATCCAAAGCGCCATACCAGTGGGGGGATCAAGATGGTATTCAGCAAGACTTGATTGCATTACATTGTGAAATCGCAACGCTGTTTCTTTGACTCGGTAGGGCTGTATGCAGCTTGTAGAAACACCTCTCACTGGCTGCTCACTGCTGTCTGGCCCTGTCAGGCTCCCTCTGCCCAGTCACTGGAAGCTCATCAATAACCTTTAATAGACCACAGGCACAATATGCTCTGTGGGTGTGTGTCTGTACAGTATTAGTGCATAATAGCCATCTGTGTGTGCGCGAGCTGGCGTTATTAATAGGGCCGGTCTCTATGTGGTGACAGGCTAAAGCATGCGCCTATGTGCGAATTTGTTTCCCGTGTGTTTTTTGCGCGCGTCCTGAGATAGATGACATGTGCACGGGTTATTCCTCTTTGGATTTGAGCCCATCTGCCGCCCCACCCGAAATTCTCCCCATTGACTAACCCACCGGCTCTCTGTCTCATTATATCCGCTTTTAAATGGATCTGACTCTATGGATCTTGCTCTCTCGCTCTCACTCGCTCTCTGTTCTCCTCACCCCTACCGTCCCCTTGCGCTGATACTGAGATATCAGTACTGTACTGTTTGTGCTATAATGCTCTTATTGTTAACCTGTTGCTAGTGTTGTAGCGTCTGCAGATTCCCTAGTGGCTTGTTTGCAGCTAGCCCGAGTCTTCCCTTTTCAAGGCTATCAGAACAGCAGTCCAATAAAGGAGAGAGAGAGGAGAGAAAATAGCCTGGTCTCTTTCATCCCTCTTATCAGCAGACAGAGACCTTGAAGTGCCTCAATAGACAGTAATTATTTATGTGTTAGTTATACGAGCAATTACACTGTGAACCTTCGTAAATGTTATACAGTGACTTCTTTTATGCACCTATAATGTCTTACTGTTTTTTACTAACCATAGTTCTGTTTTTTTTGTTCATTTTAGAAATTAATGTATCATACAAGTGTGCTTCCAAAATGATATTGTGCCAAATTGATTAATAAAACTACTGCAAAGTATTGATCTAACGAAAGAATAAAAGTATCAATTAAAAATACTCACCTTCTTTGGTGCTGGAAAATCACTGCCTTATAGAAACCACCCTTAAAATGTTATCCTGATTGTCAATAAGTATATTACCCACACTTTATTATAAGCCATTTTTTACACTAATATTTTGTATTTTGCATTTGACCTTTTATCATTATGTATGCATTATGTATGTTTTATTGTAAGCTGCAGTCACGTGAGTTTATGGCATATTAAAGGCCAGTTCACACCAGCACAAAATTTTCTTGCTCAGAAATTCAGCTTTGATTTTTGCATGTTATTTGTCTATTCAGAAAAAAAGGAACAACAAAATAGTACAGACTTAAATACAATGCAAATTCACTCTCTGACTGTAGGTGGCTCGTATGAGGAAAAACAGAAATGCAGCTGTCTACGAGGGTAGCAGCGCACAGCTTTCCATTTCTGACACCCGCTTGCAAGTCAGACAGTATTCCCATTTTTTTCAAACAGCTGTTCAGATTTTTGTAATCGAAAATATCACAATACCAAATACAACAGCACAGAGATGAGAGAGCCAATTACAGATTTTCCCTCTACTATTAGATTTTGCTTAGCAAAGTAGTCTGTTTCTGAGGGCCACCAAGTCTTGTTTTAAGTAACTCTGGGCATGTGACCAAAAGCACAAATCTTATCAGCTGGCTAGTTTTTTTTTCTTCAGTGTGAATAAAAAGAGATTGGATTGGATTCTCTGTAACAAAAAAAAAGTTGCATTGATGGGCTGAGAACATCTGTTGGTGTGAACAGATGTATTAACAGCCATTTATGTAATGTATGTTTATAAGACAGAATTTTTGCACCAAATATTCATAATGCTGTGAACATTCATTAATCCACATTCTTGTGACAGATGGCCCATGGTCCACCTTTGTCATTCCAGGTGAACGCATTGTCAGTAGTATGTTTTTAAGGCATGGTATTTCTGCTCTGCATCATTCATGGAAATCTATTCCCTCAAAATATTTCAGAACTCCACTGGCTACCCTAGTGAAAAATAAATATACTAAAATGTATTTAAAATGCATGTATTGCATGCTAAGTTTATTACAAATATATTTACAAATTATGTACTAAATAAAAATACCCTGCAATTCTACTTTTAGTATACTAAATTGGTATATTTAAAATCTGCTAAATTGGATAAAACTAATTTTGTACTTAATGCACTTTAATTGTGTGGAAGTAGTGCTGAAGTCCAAGTAAAGGTATATTTAATTGTGCTAAATTGGAACTATTGCTTTAGGTATTCTTTAAATATTTTGCATTTAAAGACCGATAGTAATTAAAGTTCATACAGTCCTCATCAATAGTGACATTAAAACATATTTTAGGTTTAACATTAAGAAATGTGCATTGTGCACAATAGGGGCGGGTGATATGGCAAAAAATTAAAATCTAGATTTTTTTTTTTTTTTCCAGAACATTTGACTAATGTAACTACAACATGATTCACTTTTTCTTTATTAAGTGCGCCACACATGAAGTTGTCAGCATGATGTAAATGTTAAACAAATCACTTAAATATCTTTGCAGAAAAGGTGCATGAACTACAACTACATCTTGTACAAATATTATATGTATAATCTTATACATATTATATGTTAAGAGATAATACAAGGCAAATGTTTTTAAAAAAAATCTCAAAAGACAAGGTAATTCAAATTCAAAATGAAGGTATGACACCAGTAGACTCTTGTTAACTATAAAAGTTCTGTAAAAACTAAGAACAGCAGCTTTCAGCCTGTCATCATGATGCAAGTATAAAATATTAGACAAACAGTAAGAGTTATTTACAGGTTTTTTTATTAGATTGCACTGCTTTTCCATTGTTTTTTTTCTATATAAACATGGACACGTTTAACTGTTTCACTCAACGCCTTTTGCAGAAGAAGTTCACTTGCACCTTCTTGCATGTTTTTCCTTTTCCACCGCCTGTGTCACATCTTTGTCAACACAAAAGCGCATTCTTGCATTCTATGTGAATTGCACCTAGCGATATGAGCACGTCACATGTTGGATCATTCTTTTATCTTTACTGTTATCATTGGCATATTGTCAAAGTGTCTAATTCTTGTTTGGCGATATTTCTATTCAAAATCGTGACAAAACTGTAAATTCGAATTAATCGATAAAGCCCAGCCCTAGTGCACAAGTAGTACTTCAAATAAAGTTTAATTACAGTTTTTAATATCGGTAAGTTTTGAGCAATATGTCAGTAAATGTTAATAGACTTGAACTATATTTAGTATAAAATAAATGTACTTAAAATGTTTTTTTACTAGAGTACACTGTACAAATGCTTATTTTTTACCGTATTGTTCTGTCTGTTTCATCCTATCCATGTTTTGTCTTGTTTTTTGCTTTTGATTTTTTTTTAGATCTAGAAACGGATGAAAACACATCATTTTACATCCTTAATGTGGGGCAGCCTCCTTCAGTGGTGCACCAATCGCACAACCTCCAGCGGCATGGAGGCCCACCCCCAGCCCAACTGATTGCCACCTCCCCCTCCCTGCAGGCCCACCACAAGGCCTATGAGCCCAGCTATGAGCACCAGGACTCTAAATACACACCCACAGGTGTGGGCGGAGGAGGGAACGGCCCACCAAAGGCCTTTGAATGTCCCAGCATCCAGATCACCTCCATCTCCCCGAGCTGCCAGCAGGAGATGGAGACCAACGAGGATGAGATGAGAGCGAAAGGTCCGGATGGAGACTACCACGACAGACCTCTGTCTCGAGACCACCTGTACCTGCCTCTAGATCACTCGTATCGAGATTCATCCCTGAGCCCGAGTCCCTGTAGCAGCCTTTCCTCTCGTAGTTGGTTCTCCGACGCGTCGTCCTGCGAATCCATCTCGCATGTGTACGACGACGTGGATTCAGAGCTAAATGAAGCAGCGGCGCGTTTCACCCTGGGCTCGCCGCTCACCTCACCTGGCTGCTCTCCGCAGGCTGGACCGCAGGAGGAAGTGTGGCAACAGCAGCATCATCAGCATCACCCGGCCTTCACTCACTCCCTTTCTCATTCGCATGGCCATTCTCTCTCGCCCCGCCAGTCGCCTTGCCACTCGCCCCGTACCAGCGTCACAGACGAGAACTGGCTGAGCCCTCGATCACCTTCACGACCCTCATCACGTCCGACATCGCCGTGCGGGAAGAGACGCCACTCCAGCGCCGATATATGCTACCTGGGCTCTTTATCACCCCATCACTCCCCGACTGCCACGCCCGGCCCCTCGCCCAGGGGCAGCGTGACCGAAGACACCTGGATAGGAAGCCCATCAATGGGTATGTCCCCTTTCCAGTGTTGTCCCTCTGAGGCTGACATACCCTCCAAGACAAGGAAGACCTCCCAGGACTGTACAACAGCAATTCAGTCAGGAAAGGGCGACCTTGGCATGGACGACTCCGGGAATGTATCTCCTTTGCTTGACTCAACTGCTGAGGAGGCCATGCATGGATTAAAGAAGGATGGATCTGGAGAGCAGTTTCTTTCTGTCCCATCTCACTTCACATGGAACAAACCCAAACCAGGACACACGCCTATTTTCAGGTAAACTCTGAAGTGACCATTATTGAGAATGTGTATAGACAATAGCTCTGTTCCGAAACTAAAATGAATTGACTACTATGTTGTCAACAGCCTTTTAAGGCAGCATCCAAACTGACAGAGGACCTCATGTGATTGATTTGGCACCAAATTTGTTTGATGCTGTCTCACATGCAGCATGCAAATAGCACTTTGTACTTAAAGCAAGAGACTCAACTTTCAGATACCAATAATTGACCCTTAGTTAAGTTGACCCCTTAATTAATGTTGCTTTGTCAGACAAACAATGCTGCTCTCACGCTACACATCATGTTCTCACGCAGTAAAAAATACATCGTGGAGCAAAGAGGAGACTGACAGCACGCTGACAGACAAGACAGAGCAGGAATATCAGAATATTTAAACAGCGGAAAGACGTAAATACACACAATTTTTAAAGTTTTAGTCCACCAAAGTTGGTCTACTCTCCTGTCTGATTTGTTTGTCGGACATAATGGCATATTTGGTGAAGGAAGCTGATTGCAAAGAATCAATTATTTTCATTTTTTGTCAGGAAGCAATAAATCAGAATTTTAATAGATATTAAAATTCTATACTATTTTGTCCAAATAAATAAAACACTAAAAACTAAAATCAAAAAAGTAAATTTAAGCATCACAACGTCATATTGTAAAACCTAAAATATGAATAATCATTCTGAGATTTGCTGGTGATTGTTATTAAATTAAAAGTATTCTATAGAAATAACTAAGTGGCTGATTAGGAAGAAAATATAATTGTAAAATATGAGAAATGAGCATGCACAATAAATTAAACAATATTCATTTGTGCCAATAATTTTATATTAACAAATTAATTGCATGGATGGACTGTGTGTAATCACAATTAATCACACCAACATTAATATCTGGATAGATTTTCACACTGAATCTCTTGAATTTATGTGGAAGCAACAAAAATACTTTAAAAAGTATTTTAAAGTATCTGACATTAACATATACTTCAGGGGTTGAAAATGTGGATAATGAGCTGTTTTGACACAATGAACAGCAAATGTTAATCTCAGAAAGACATTTAACCCAGTCCTAATGAAAATATGAATATATAGATTTTTAATACATTTGGTCCTGGTCCATTCAGCGTTCACACTGGCATTTTTGACAGCGAACCTAAAGGCATAGTGATACGTTTACAACCTGATTGGTCGGGTTGAATGATGTATATTTCATGACAGATCTCACCGAACACTCCAAACAAATAGAAAAGGTGCATTCGATTTAAAGCGGCGCTGCTGGTATTTGACATCAAAGTTGGGTTCGTTTAGAAGTATTTGGTCCTTGTTGGTTTCTTATATCATTCGAACCACACCAGAGTTCGCCATCTTTTTAGCGGTCTCGGTCCGCTTGTTTGGTGCGCACCAGGGTTCGGATGGCAGCGTTCACACTTACTCAAACGAACCGCAGTAACAGAGCAATCGCACAAGAGTTTGTTTTAATCAAACCAAACATGACAAGTGTGAACACACCCTTACTTACCATCCCATTTTGACTTTTGTTCAACTGTGAAACACAAAAAATTATATTTTGAAACCATTTTGATGACCACAGACCGGGATTGCATGGATAAACCTCCTTCAAGACATACTTCAGTATATTATCTTTTATTCATAGAAGAAAGTCAGTTTAAAATATTGTGAGAATAACATATGGGTGAGTAAATGATGACAGAATTTTCACTGTCGTGTGAACTATCCCTTTAAACGTGAAGAATATTTGTAAACCATTATAAATGAAAAGCCTTTACTTCATTAATGCCCTACAGAAAGGATGTAACCATGTCTTGAATATGTCTTATATATTATTATTATCTTTTATTATATAACCTCGCCTACTTTTAGTTGATTGGCCACCTCAAGTATTTTGACATTGATGAGCACTGTTAGACTGCTGAGGCAGCCCTTTAAACCTTTTTGTTGTCTCTAAAAACAGAGCGCTGTGTAATGGAGTGCAACAGACCCTGCCCTACAGTACTGGTAGTTGGCTCACTACTTTTAAAACAGATCCAATATACATTTAGAGTAGCATGAGACAGTTGAGTGAGCTGAAGAACACGAAGAGTTAAATGTGTGTCTGCTATCCATATCAGAGCATCAGATAATGGCTGTGTGTGTGCGCGCGTGCGCATGCTAGTCAGATGAAGACAGCCTATGTGTGTGCCCTGGCCTCTGTCACCATAAATCAGTAAAGAGAGCATTTGGCTATGGGTCGCAAACGTTTTCCTACCCATAATGATTCTGTTATCGACCACTCCAACACGACACAATTTTTAACTCAGTCAGGCCCCTTCATTAGTCATCCACAATGTATAGTAAACACACTCGAATCCAAAGTCACTTTTGAAATAAGCACAGTCACTTGCTGTCCTCCTCACAAACATGTCAAGAAACTTCCAGCTAGGGCTGGGCGATAATTCGATAACGATAATTATTGCGATATAATTTTCCTCGATAAAACGATATGAAGACTTCGATAAATGTTCAATATGTGCCAAAAGCGGAACGAAACAGCGCGACTCATTTGAATCACGCCACGTGGACCGTTTATCCGCGCTTGGACCAAAGTTCAAACTGTCGCGCTGTGCGAGCTCACTAGAAGCGGTGCATTTACTCCGTCACGTGAGCATTAAACAGCACTGTGAGATCCAGTGTGAAACACTTGAATTCAGCGATGAACACAAATGACTCAAACTAGTTTAAAGCTGTGTGCAACGAGATAGTCAGAAGGCTTTTCAATCTACACCTACAACATGCCCCCGGACCCCCCTAGAGGGACCAAGGTCCACCCACCGCAGTCTCAAAAAATCCTGTGGGAAACACTGATATATATATATGGACTTGCCTCTAGCCAGCGGGGTTCGGGTGGTTCGAACGACCCACCCCATCCAGCCAAAGGTCCAGAATTAATGTACTTTTTTGAAAAAAATTTAAATAAACAAGTGTTCTTTTAAATAATGTTCTTTTAAAACAACGCACTTTTAAAGCCATAAAAAAAAATTAAATACCTTAATTAGTGTAAGAAAAGTCTTAATTACAATTTCAAGCGGTCTTAAATTTGGGGACGGAAAGACAAAAATCGCGTTATGGATGAAATGTGCTAGTTGTTTGAAGCGCGCCACACGGACCGTTTATCCACTCGAGCACAGTTCAAACAGCAGCAGAGCACAGGTTTACTAGAGCAGATGCGTTAACTCGTGAGCACTAAACAGCGCTGTGAGATCCAGAGTGAAGCGCTTGAATTTGGTGAAGAACACAATGATATGGCAATTTAAACAGACGAAACAGCGCTGGCAAACAGGAGAAACACTGCACAACGATAGTCAGAATCATTTAATATGGATTATTTTTACTGTAACACTGACTGCACTATGGTATTGCCGCACAGTTGTGGGACATAACGAACTGTTATATTATTATGTATATAATGTAATAAACATATATTATATATAATTACATATAATGACATGTAATAAATCTATTAAAGGAGTAATGGAATATAATTACAGTATTTTGTGATTAATAGCGTTTGTGCATTTATACTAAGACCACGGTTCTTCATACAAATATCTAGAAACTATAAAGTTCATTTTTATACCATGGTATTGAGGTGAATAATTACATTTCATCATATAAAAATAAGGTTGTTACAATTTTTAGAGATGTTACTGTTTTTAATAATGAACATTATCTGAGCTGTAAATCAGGATATCAGTTTAATATATTTCCCTCAGACCCCCCTAGAGGGACACACGTCCACCCACCATTTGTATATGTGTCGCTATAAAGAATCTATTGCATATAAGAATTTATTGCATTAAAAATGTCATTCATTTAATTAACTAACTTATTGCTTTAGATATTTGTGTATATTTACTGAACAAAGCGATACCTTGGTAAGCAGGTTGACAACATTGTAGTAAATACATTTGGTGAATCAAAAAATCATGTTTATTAACATACCAGCAGACATGATAATACAGCACAAATTGGTGCATGAGTAGTCACCAAAATGAAATATTTGAACCGCATAGTTAAATAGAAAATGGGTGGGAACTGAAAAAGGTAAATTTTTTTGGGAAAAAAAAAAAAAAGAACCCCCCCCTTCCGCTAGGCTGGCTATGGGCCTGATGTATTTATGATTAAGCTATAGCATGTGTGCATTTATACTGAATGTTTTTAGAATACTGTTTTTCATACAATTAGGCTACCTATAAAACCATGTAGGTATATTTTACCATGGTATTGAGGTACCATTATGTGTGGTTTTAACTGTGTTTATCATGATTTAAAATTTATGCTTGCTACTATGGGAGACCAATTCATAATAATAATAAAAAAAGTGTCAGAATAAATTTAACCATATAAAACTAAGGTTGCTACAATTTTTACAGATGTTACTGATTAATGAACAAAAATTTACCTCTGCATCCTCAAGCTACTATCACATGTGCATTCCTAAGAGACAAAAAAGTGATATTATTATTATTATTATTATTATCAGACATTTATTTTAAGGAAAATTAATGGTCTGGTTTCTACAACTTTGACTTTGGAGCAAAAATCTGACTTTAAACCTGAAAGAAATAAAGATTTGACATTTATTGTGATAATTATTGATATCGAATGATATGAAAAAAATTGTCGTGATTGCCCATATCGCCCAGCCCTAGTTCCAGCAAAGCAACATGTAGGAACAGTGCTGACTAACATCTTTACGGCCGTACCTTCATACAACAGAGACATGATACCTGATCCCTGTTATATGAGCCTACAGCTCTGCTGTCTGCCATCGGACCTGTATGTGAGTGTGAGTGTGAGTGTGAGTGTGTGTGTGTGTGTGTGTGTGTGTGTGTGTGTGTGTGTGTGTGTGTACTGACTGCTCCATCAATCAACAGCAATAGAAAGATCTAGAAGCTTGTCTGGTTTAACAGATGGGTTTGCTATGGCAGGGTGGGTGAAGTTGGCACAATATTAAGCTGTAGTGTACATCGGGTCTAGTTTAGGACAGCCAGCTAAACATAACACGCTTTCATATGAAGACACACACCTGCTTGCTCTTAGGACTGGCCAATGTATCAAATGTACATGATTTTTTTAAACTTCATGTTTCATAAAAACATTAATGTGTAAATAGTCTGCCTTTCTTGTAAGGGGCAGACTGACATCTGGTCCATCCTGTCAAAGCTGCCAGAATGTGCCACCATTTTGGAAATAAACAAACTGCATTTTATCATATCCCAAGCTTACATGCATATCATCATAGTTCTATTATATATACACTATCATTCAGAAGTTTGAGGGTTCATTTATTTTATCATTGCAATATGCTGATTTGGACCTCAAGAAACATTTCTTCTTATTATTATTATTATCAGTGTTGAAAAATGTATATAGTGTTAGTGTAGCTCCAGAGTAGTATTAAGGCATTCTTGAATAGTGTTATTTGTTGATTCAAATTGGTGTTCATTTTTGTGTACCAGGTCTGTCGATGTATAAGGCAAGTGTACATTGTCACCACGTAAGGCGTTTGATATCCACAGGCCACTAGGCCACTCTCGTTAGGCCACTACCGTCATACACATTCAGCCTTCTCATGTTTCCCCTGACGATCCATCTCACGTTACCATGACAGCATGAGGAGTGAGGGGTGATCAGGAAAGAGAGAGGATGGAGAGGATGTGGTGGAGAGCTAGACTAAGACAAAAAAAAAAAAAAACCCACAATCACTGATTTATGTTTCACTAGTCATAAGTTTTGCACATCTTTTAAATGCGTAGTTCACCCAGAAATGTAAAACTCCGTCATTGTTTACTTACCCTCATGTTGATCCAACCCTGTGTGACTTTTTTCTGTGGAACATTAAACATATTTTAAGAAATTACTTTTTTTTTAATATATATATATATATATATATATATATATATATATATATATGTATACAACAAAAGTCATTTGTGATTTGGTTACCACCATTTTCAAAATATCTGTTTTTGTGTTCAGCAAAAGAAAGTCAAATAAGGGTCGTATGTTTTGAATGATATGAAGGTGAGTAAATGATGATAAATCTTTTTTACTTTTAGGTGAACTATCTCTTTAAACAGTTCTCACTGAACTGCTCTGCATCTGAAAGGTGACAAATATAGTGCTTAATACATTTATTAGACCACCACCCAGTGTAAAGTTTGTACCATAGCTGCCCTAAACTAACAGTATTGGTGATTACCAAAATCATTTTCCAAAATCACCAAAATCATTTAATGTTTCTCTAATGGTTTGGGCTCTATGATTTCTGTGATACGGAAAACACGGAATCTAGTCATAAAAATGGAATGTCATGGAATTCGCCAAATTTTGGATGAATAATCAAAAGTAGGTCAGTACACTTAAATGTGATATGGACTATTGTCTGTGAATAATGAGCTACAAAAATACTTAAAAACTTTAGTTTACTACACACATACTACATACTACACACAAGTGCATGTGATGCTTGCAGTGTTTTCAGCCTCTGCTGCCTCAATATGAATATATATACACATAAACATCATCTCTAGAACTGCTCTGAGAGTCACTCATGAACATTTTACTGTTTCTTTTGAGAACAACTATCGGCATACAGAAAACAGAAAGGTCTTCACAATAACCCGTCAAAATAAGTCTGGTTTAACTTGAAGAAGCTGTGACAGAAATATATTACTTCATGTAATGATACTACTACTACTAATAAAATTATTATTATTAAAATTTAAAACATATATATATATATATATATATATATATATATATATATATATAATATACAGTTTTGAAAACCTTACTTCAAAGTTTTCCCAAAATCAAAACAATAACCGTTCTTGTCTTAGAACAACTTTGATGAACTTTTTTGATCCACTTCAAATGTTGACTACTGTGTATATATATATATATAGGATGCACCGAATATTCGGCCACCGAAAATGGCCCAAAAGGGGGGGGCGGCTGGGGGGGGGGCTGGGGGGTGCACCCCCAGACGAGAGCCAATCATGATTTTGTCTGAGCTATGAAAAATCAAAGAATTCATATTTTTTCATTTTATTTATATTATCTTATTATTTTAGTGGATAGAATAAGTACGTTTTGGTTAAATTAATTTCAATTTAAGCCCCATATCCTCGCGAGTCGCGACTCATGATTCTCAACTTGTCTATAGAGAGGACTCTCTTTTCGCTATTTTCCCGCCTTTGCAAGTTAACTGTTTGGCTACATCAAAAACACGTTTCTCAGTTATGAGGAAAGTAGGAAACTGGCTCCGAACTTCAATGGCACAGATCTTCAATTTCCCTCTTTTCACTCGCTTTCCTTCGTGTTTAAATAGCTTGTAAATGTACAGTGCACATTTTACTTTCACTTTTAAATTAGCGGCAATTTGGCGTCAATTGCTTAAAATCCCATTCAAGCAACAACAAAATACAAAGTTAAACTCACTTAGCCTATAAATTCAAATTAGGTATAGAACTTTTATTAACAAAACGAATAAAAATAGCTTACACCATGCTATATGCTTAATATAAAATAACAAATAACTTAGGCTAGACCTACATACATTTTAAATAGCCTAGTATATATAACTGAAAATTGGTAAACACCGTGGAACCAAATAAATAGCTATAAGAAACGTAGAACGTTTATTAGCAAAACGAATAAGAAAGAAATTACACAAAGTAAAAATCACCAAACACTGTACAACCAAATAAATAAGAAACGAATGTTCAAAAAACTTGGAAAACCACCATAGATAAACGGCAAAAGTCGACAGGCTTTTCAAAATAAAAACATTGCCAAACTTCCACCATCGTCTTGTCTGTCTGGCCTGACCTCACTCTTCTTGTCGATCAGCTTGTCACTCTGCTGGCTGTAAAATAAAATCTGATCTGTGATGCGATGCGATGCGACTGTCGGACTGTTCAGTTTTATTTGTAGTGTCTGTTCTCCACTGAACTAAATAATATTTTATTACTATAAAAAAAATAAAATAAAATCAAAACGTTGGTGGTGGTCGGCGACGCGGTGGGCAACTGAACACTGACTATGGCAGCAAGCCTATTCTCTGCGTTAGGTAACGTTATGTGTTTTTTTTTTTTTGTTTGTTTGTTTTTTTGTTTTTTTAACTCTTTGTACCGCAGTCATTGTTAACTCTAAATGTATTTTAATGTAGAATATGTTACAATATATAAAATATGTGAATATCGAACATAGGCCTATAAATAAAAAAAAAATCTGCTGCTGGCTCGTCTGCCAGTGGGTGCCCCCCCACGCATAAAAGTCAAACTCCGCCTATGGTTCACATATCGCGCCTAAAAGCGCGTGGAAAACGCTAGGCGCGCCGATTTCTCCTCCTTTACAAAGCGCTCTGTAGCTTGCGCTCCCGTGGCGCAAAGTTTCATGAAAGGACAATTTCCAGCACTAAAAATCACTTGCTGTAGCTCTGCTACTAAATTTATTTAAAAATGTACAGCTATGATCAGCTGTTTCTCCATCTTGGCTGAGCTTTCAATGTTGTTACGGGAAAGGATTAAGCTAATTGGTTGAATCTTGTCACGTGACCCGCGGTGAGTTTGCGGCATTCTGAGGTTTTTTCATCTCGATGAGGTGTGGACGCGCCTGAAAAAAACGAGCGCGTCGCACCGCGTTGCTTCTGTCATGAGCGCGGCTGCCGCGCGTCTACATTTGAAATAATGAACTTGAGCGCGCAAAAGACGCGATATGTGAACGGCCCCTTAGTTTACTATATATGTGACTATCAGATTGTAGCCATATTTCTGCTGGATATTTTTTAAATTTGACAAAAATTTTAATTTATGCACTGACCCTATTTAAATACACTCTCTCAATTTTTTCTCAAATGTCCGGCAGACGACAAGCTCAACCTTAACGATTTATTCTTTGAAACTTTAAGGTAACTTATGCAATTGCAATGCCTTGATTTTAGTAAGGTTAGTACACAGTCATAGCCACAAATGCAATGGTATTTTTGTTTTTTTAAATCAGCTAATGACCGATGCTTTTTATTTTTATAATTTAATGAAACCATTAAAATGGAATCCAGAAAATAAATGAAAAACACAGAACTTTAAAAAAAAAAAAATATATATATATATATAATAAAAAAAATAATAAAACATAGGGCCTTAAAAAATTTACATATTTTTTATGGCCTCCTTTGGACTTGAAAACAGCTTATATTCTTGTTGGCATTGTCTTTATTTACATTTCAACAGTCTGTGTTGTTATTGACTTCTTGCAAATAGTTTCTAGTTGTTCCCAAAATCTTTTGCTGTTTTTTAGGGGGTTTTTTCTGGATTCAGTTTTTTTCCATTCTAATTTTACTAGACTTTAATGGTTAAATTAAAAAAATAAACAAAAAGCATGTGTAATTAACTGAAATCATAAAACGTACACAGATTAACAGTAATTTATTAAATGCATGAATAAAGACTATTTCGTTGTTTCAGTTTATTTGTAAAACATGTGCCCGATCGGCTTTGCGGATCACTCCGCTGTGGTGACCTCAGAGAGAGAGAGAGAGAGAGAGAGAGAGAGAGAGTTGTTTCAGTTTATCTGTCTTCAACGACAATACAGTTTTTAGTGTTTTAGTGTTCATTTTTGACACATTCCTAAAAAATGTGTTCTCTCTCTTCATTATGACAGATGGTCTAATAAATTTGTTAAGTACTGTTTTATGCTAATGACCATGTTAGCCTTTAACCTGCCTCCACAGAAGTATGTTGCATCATGGTCTTTGTTCACAAGTTTAAATTTCCAACTTTGAGACCATATTTTAACATCCAAAGTAATTTGCAGCTCAAAGGAGATCACACAATTCATTCACGTCTTCAGTATGTTGGCTTTCTCCGCACACCACAGCTGCACAACTTTATTTTCAAATTTCATTAGGTACAGATGGGAAGTGGGAAGCATCTCTGGCAGCAACACAGATGCTTGAGTCAAAAAAGATGAGCAAAATAACTAAATCTGTGCACCCTGAACTGTTGCATAGCTGGTCACTGACACGATCATTCATTTTTATAGTTAGTGTACTACCTGAACTCTATGCATTGTGTAACTGCTCTGTTTGTGTTGCTCTTGATCTGTGTGTAGGGCATCATCCCTGCCTCCCCTGGACTGGCCGTTGCCGAATCAATATGGGCAGTATGAACTGAAGATCGAGGTTCATCCTAAAGCTCATCACAGAGCTCATTATGAGACCGAAGGCAGCCGAGGAGCCGTCAAAGCTGCATCTGGGGGACACCCTATCGTCAAGGTGAGTCTCCACAATAAGACATTTACTGATGATGTCATTCTCACCGACCGTCTTTCCGGGCTGAACACATTTGTTTTACCACCACCCATTTGGCTGACTGTATGAGAGGTTAAACTTGGTTTTGGATCGTCATACAAGGCCTTGTGGCCTTGATTTCTAAGTGCTCATTACGCTGGCCACAAAAGTGGGAACAGAGCATGATGCCATCCGTTCCCTCACAGGAAGCAGAACTTGAGAAAGCGAGACCACACAGAAAGCGTCTGCTGTGTGGCCTAGTAACCTCATTACTGGTCATAAAATTCCTTTTACTGGGTAACAGCTAGCGAGCGTGTGTTTTGGTGTCAGCCAGATCTAAGCAAACCGTGTAGCAGTCTGATTAGGGACTTTATTTCCTACCGACTGCTCTGTGCTACTTGTACTAGCGGCTCACCAGAGGGATCATGGGAGCGTGCTTCAGCAGAGGTGATGGCATCATTTATGTAAAATGAAGCCCAATTAGTATCCTGCTGTAGCATGATCGGATAGGTAAACTTACCTGGCACTCTCCTGAGGCTAGCTCTCCTAGAGAGACTAAGAGAGAGGGAGCTTGTTGGTAAATATTTTATGGTTGTGGAGGCAGTGGCCTCTTTTGTGGCAGCCGTAATGAAGCACACACTCAACTCGTGAGCCGAGATCGTGTGAGGAAGAGAAGAAGGCCTTTCCCCTGAATCATAACCTCTGGCTTTGAATGGTCCATTAAACAACCACAATTACAGGCCTGCGTTTCTGCCACATCACACCTCAGTCTTGTGTCTTGTGGGCCATTAATTGGCAGTCATTTCTTGTTTATGACCTTCGTTAGGTTACCTGCATGATCATCTTTCATTATCAAACATCTCATCTCTTTTATACTGCAGGACTGCCTCTACAATGCCCTTTGTTCCAATTCTGCTTGGTCAGTTGGAGTCATTTTTATGTTTCTTTGCACTTTTTCTGGACTTTGCCACATTGAATTTATAGCCCTCAAATCCAAAAGTAAACTACAGGTGTAGTTTGTGTGCATGGGTGGTTGATGTGGCATAGGTTTATATGTGCCCAAGTTTCATACTAAAGATGATAATAAAAATAAATGAGTAAATTATAAATAAAAATATTTTAAACTAGTACTTGTCTTATTTTTATCATTACAATATTTTTGAATTAATTGAGTATACTTGAAATTCAATCAGTGCTCAAACATTTCTATCAAGAGCTGAACGTGTTTTTGTTTACGAATGAAGTTTGTATGAACAATTCCTTGGACACATCTGTGGCGAAAAAGTCAAAGATGTCAGGAAGATCAGATAACATCTTAGAAGGACATCTGATGAAGTTTTGCCACGTCACTTTTTCCATAAGATGGTGTTATTGCAGTGAAGGTCAAAATGTGATGTGTCCATAGAATTTTTTTAATGAAAAATGAAATGGAATGCTTCCATGCGTGGTGGACGTGTGCTGGTTGCATTATAAACAGTATGAAATAATAATACTTTCTTTTTTAATTATTATTATTATTATTATTATTAATTTGAGGTAGTGACGTTTAAAACAATCATCAAACACTCCTAGTTCAGCTTCAGCAGGAGAGCAGAACAGGACTTAGAGGACGCCGAACTGCCATGTGAGACGCTACTGACACCGGACATTTTTCTTTCCGCTCCAACCATGACGTCACATCCCCATAGAGAATATTTAAAGGGAAAGACCTCTTTTATTAGCAGAGTTCATTACATGAAATTCGCTACAATATGGAAGTTATTTTTGTGTTTAAAAGTTGGAAATTACTTATTTTAATTATAGATGGTTTGTCAAAATAATTTGAAAATGTTCAAGAGATAGGTGTTTCAACATATGAACAACATTTCCTAATTGATGTACGTAATCAGAGGCTTGATTTCAGTAAACTAAAGATTGGCAATTAGTATGCAGATCTTTCCTTCAGAAACGATATGTTCCTTCTAGATATGAAATGTGCATTCATAATTGAGCCTGGGAAAAAAAAGAAGCGAGTTAAAAACAAACAACCGCTATCCTTTTTTTGTCTTGTTTGCTGAGATTTATCTCCCAACCTCTCGTGCTTAAACATCAACCACCCGTATACACGGGAATCAGTGTTGTGCGAGCGAGCGTGCCTTTCTTACTATTTCAGAGTATTAATGACTAACTCTTTAACATCATAGCCCCACTTCCCCTCACACTACGACTGAGGATGCATAATTACCTCACATTAATGAAGTCTGTTCTGTGGTAGACACACACTGGTCCACCCACAGGGAAATACTGTGCTAGAAAACCTCGCTAAACTTCTTTTTTCCAAGTTTTGGTCATTTTTACAGGAGGAAAATTAAATGAATTGGGAAAATATGTTGTAGATGCAGATAATAACAAGTCTTAACATGTTATTATTGATATTATAGTTATTATGGGCACTTATATACTGAATAGAAGTACTAGAAACTATGTTTAACGTGTTTAAGCTGCTGGCATAGAGACATGCATTTACAAACTCTCTGTGAAAGCTACTGCTAACACATGATCTGAGTAGCAGCAGGAAGATCAACTGGCCACCCTGTTTACATGTGTGTATTTATGTGCTCGCTAAATAGTGCTGTGTCAAAATCTGACTACTTTAACCCATGTATGAATCATGGGTTTAATCAATTTATTTAACTATACCATCAATCGATCAGAATCAAATTATATTTTGTTTCGTTTTAATGATGGTTTAGCATAAGAGTGATGTACAGTGCTATATACTTGTTTTTTCTGTATGCGCTGTCTAGTGTAGTGTCTGAGCAGTTTAGGTAAATAAAAAACGTGATTAAATAGTAAAAATTATGGTAAAAATAGTTTAGATTCTTTCTATAAGTATAGAAATGTCTGGGTTTAATTAATTAGCATTAGTTAATGCATAAACAGCATTTATTTCAGCATTTATTCATCTAGGTTAATGTTAATTTCTACAAATACGAACATATTTTTTTTATACAATGGCCCACTTTTACAGACAGGGCTTAGACTAAGTCAGGATTAGGTCATAGTTCAATTAGGACATTTAAGTAGTTTTTATAAATGTGCCTTAGAAAAAAACATTACTGGTGTGCATCTAAAGACAAAACAAATGCACTGATATAATTTAAGATTAGTCAGTGCAAGTTTCTTTCAGTTGAAACGGCTCAGACAGTCTGGACTAGCCTTAAGCCTTGTTTGTGAAACTGGGGGAATGTATGTTATTAAAAGACATTAATTTAAACTGAGCAATTGTAAGGCCACTAGTATTTTAACCAACAAAATGTTTATTTTAGTCTTGGATTTAGTCTTGGATTCAGTTTCTTTTTCAGTTTCTTCATGTCATCCCAGAGTCCTTGTGCATACAAAAATCTCACTGGATTATTACAATTAATGGCAAAAGGAATGTTTGGACTGGTATTTTCTACTGACACTACAGCAAAAGATAGAAATAACCGACTTAAAACCATTTTGAAAATTCTAGCGGGCTATGACTTTTGTACATTAGTGTATGTATGAATGAACATCAGCTTTTATTTTTTAAACACTGCATTAAAAAATAGTTAATGCTACCTAATGCATTAACTGATGTTAACAAATCAAACTTCATTGTAAAATGTTAATATTGTATTTTCTCATTTTTCCTTCGTTTGTGTTCATTTCGACTGCGTAAATGCCTTTTTTATTGTGGTTTTGAAACTCCCTGGTTCCATTTGGGAAAATCTGCACATGGAAAATCTCCCATACCTTCAGACCTTTCAGCTAGCAGCTGTTTACGATAAAGTTTCCCATGATGCTTTCTGGGGCATGCGCTGCTGGAGTCTTAGGCTGCTACTGTGGAGTATCTGTTGTTGTGACGTCAGCAGGTGACACCGCAGACTCCATCTGTCCTGGGAGTGAGCCTCTCTGCGGTGACTGGATCTTAGAGACAGTGAACAGACTCACTGAGCCATATTGCCTTCAGCAGCACTTACGCTGCCAATTAGCCAGGAGGACAGACCCATACACCTGTATGCCAGGTGTAAACTAGCACAGACACTGTATGTGTTTTTATGTGAACACTGGGGCATTTGGCAGAGAAGGCATAGAAGGGTAGTACCTTCAAAAAAAAAAAAAAAAGATGATAAAGCAGTCATTAAATCAAAACGAATGTTAAGAGATGAAATAGTGTGAATCAGCTTTAATTGAAATGAACTTAAGAGGATGATCTCTGAGTGAACTGTTAAACAGTTACATCAGAAGTGCACCTCCATGCTCCTGACCTTCATTACGCTTGCTGTGTTTACCCAGCATTTGTTGACTAATGGACCAAAAAGAAGGTAACTATTAATAATAGGAGAACAAACATCCACAAGTAAGAGCTACATAAAATATGCTTGTTATTCTGTTACTGTTATGTAACTATTATGCTACTGCGCTGTCGTTCAAAAGTTTGGGATCAGTAACATTTTTAATGTCTCTTATGCTCATCAAGGCTGTAATTATTTGATCAAAAATGCATTAAAAACTGTAATATGAAATATTATTGCAATTTCTAATATTGGTTTCTTATTTTAATACACTTTAAAATATAATTAAATAGATACAGCCTTGATGAGCATAAACTTACTGATCCCAAACTTTTGAGCAGTGAATCTTTAACTTAGAAACCATATAAACATCAAATGGAATTGGAACATCAGTTCAGAATGGATTTAAAAAAAAAAAAAGACAGACTGTTATAGGTCGGTGTTATAACCTTACAGGTAATTGTGTAAGTGAGCTTTGTTTTAAAAATTATTTTAAAAAGTCAAAGTCAAATATTAAAGTCAGGCGAAAAACTTAAACAAAAAAGAAATGTTCCTTTAGAAACTAAAATAAAATAAGTTAATATGAATATATGAATATGAATCTCAACAGAGATATTAAAAAAACTAATCAAATGACAAAAAAAAAAAATCTTGAAAATGAAAACTGAAAATATATGAAAATAAAAGCTAAAGGTGCAATAGGAGATCTTGAAAAATACAAAATTTAGCCTGATAGCACCAAAAGCAAACGTCCCACCCTCCCTGCAAATCGCCGTCCAAAGCCATGCCCCCTGAACACATCTGCGCACACAAACCAGATGTCCGGAGACAACGTTACTACAATACATTTTAACACCAAGCTGAAATGTTCAGCAGCTCAGATAGGAAAACTGCGTGGTGCTAATAAAGCATGGGAGACAAGAAGATGGCATATTTTCCCCGAGTTTAATAAAACACCTCACGTGCCAATGCACTCGTCCACATACATGGGGATTAGTGATGGGAAGTTCGGATCATTTTACCGACTCGGACCTTTGAGTCTCGTTCAGCAAAATGAACGAATCTTTTTTTGAGTCATTTCGTTCATTTCGTTCATTTTAGCAAAATATAATTAAAATGTTACCTGTTACCTCCCTAACACATCTACTGCTTACACAAACGTTGATCACACTGCAAACAAGACAAAACTATAATGCTATAAGAAACAGAAAAGATTCATTCATTGTTTACCTGGGTAATTAGTCTATGATTAGTTTACCTCGCCTCTTATCTGACAAGTTTTCGGGTTTGAGTCGTTCGTTCATCATGTGACAGCCCAATAAACTAACCAACGCAGTCTGAGCCGGAAAGAGAATTGATTAGTTCATCTCTCGAGTCTTCGGGTTCAAGTCACACGTTCATCACGTGACAGCCTCATAAGGTGAACAAACGACTCTAAAAACCCAAAGACTCGAAACAAGTGAACTAATTCCAGTACAGAACCTAATAGTATGTTGCGAATGCATGACTGAACGAATCACTCCCCAAGACGACTTGTTTGTCCCGAGTCACATTAAAGATTCGTTCAGAATGAACGAATCTTTCAAGAATGACCCATCACTAATGGGAATCGAGCAAGGAAAAGTATACACAAGCATGCATCCAACTCAGGTCACAAACAGAAAGGAAAGAAATAAAATAATAATAATAATTCACCTTTCCAGAACTTACAGACACATGCGCAGTTTTCAGTCTGCCACAAAACTACTGTAAATGCTCTAGTGGCCATTAAAACATCACATTAACTGTGAGAACACTTTATAGTACAGTTAGTAAAAATATTACAAGGAAGGAAGATCAGGTTGTTGATGCTTGCCTGCCATTCCCACTCTGCCTGCATAGTGTATGTGAACGCGCTGACGACGTATGCTGTGTGTGCGAACAGGGTGCCCAGAGGTATGCAAATACACATGTAATACATATGGCAGGACAGCCTATCATAATGTTTGGACCGAACATTTTGATTGGATGAACAATTCTTGGTCCTACGCCTTCCACAGAATATAAAAATACATTTAAATGCATTTAGACCACTTAACTTAATGATTGCTGTCGGAATTTGAAGAGAGTTTCAACCAGCATTACAAAAAAAATGTTTCTGAAGACAATCACCTATTGCACCTTTAATAAATGCTTTCTTAGTAAATAAATAATGAATGTGTGACACCCCCCGCCCCCCCACTCCCCAAAAAAAACAAAAAAACACACTACTCCAATAGGGTGACGGTAAGTTTTTCCCTCTTTTCCTTGCTTTTATTTGATCTAAATTGCTTGTAAATGCCTGTGCGGATTTTGCTTTCACTTTCAAATTAGCGGCAATTCAGCGGCAATTGATTGAATTGACGACAACGAAACAGTGCGACGAACTCACTTATATTACACATATAATATAAATATAACAAATAATGTTTAATTTATTAACAAAATGCAAATACACTATGCTATAGACCTAATATAAAATAACAAATAACAAAGTTTAAATATAGGCCTAAAACACTGAAAATCAGCAAACACGGTGGAAGCAAATAAATAAACAAATGTTAAAAAAAGCTTCCAAAATCATCTTAGATAAACGGCAAAAGTCAAAACACCTTTCAAAGTCTACAATATTAAGCAATATAAAGCAGGCATGATAAATGAAATTGCATTGCATTCTTCAGAGTCAATCATAAAAGATCATACTTTTTTTTTTAAATTGTTAAAATTAAGGAAATTTCTCTGGCATTTATTTATTTTTGCTGGATTGAAAACATACCGAACTGTGACACCACTGTGTCATATCAAATTGAACCATGAATTTTGTGAACCGTTACACCCCTAGTAATGGTTTATGTGTAGAGTAATGAATGGGCCAGTTAAGTGGATGGTGGACTTACACAGGTCATGAGGTTACGAGAAGGTCATGAAATTTACGTTACAGAGTGACGAACAGGCTAATGTTACAACCAGAAATACACATCCATGTCTTCCAGCACTTCAGCACTCCAGTTATTGTGTGAGAAATCAGAGACGCAAATTGTGGTGAAATCGAGAAACGCGTGCGAGTGTATCTATCAGTGTTGTGTAAGTCAAGCTGCCATAACAAAAGGCTGCGGATTGCAGCGTACAGTAGCCAGACAAACACCAGCAAAACAAAGTGACAGTGTTTACTGCTAGTGTTTGGACTGGGCTAATTCACAGTTCAGAGATCTACGAGGAATGCTGTGTAATGCCCTACAAACCTCGCTTGCGTCTCGCTCTCTCTGGGTTCACTCTTAACCAAAATCAGCACACCTGTTGCTAGGAGATGCAGAAGTTCTGAACCCATCTGGCACTGACTTTCCTAAATGTAAGTGTGTGTGTGTGTGTGTGTGTGTGTTAGAGATCACAATTGAACGGGTTAAACACAAAGACTCACACAAAGGGCAGCAGAGTTTACATTTGCCGTAGGATCTGTTCATGTGTTTTATTCTCAGAGAAAGTCACTTGTACCTTTCACCCAGGGCTTTTATGTGGATAAAAGGCTCAGTGGAACCAACACACATAGTGGAAACCAGCTTTATGAAAAATAAATTACCCTGTGTTTTGAAAAGAAAAATGGTAAAGGAATATTCTGGCTAAATTCTACTGACAGCATCTGTTGCAGGCTGTCAATTATCACAGAGAAGAAAAGTCTAATGGCAGCTGTACTGGAGAGGTTAAGAGCAGAAATGCAGAACCGATATTTTTAAGCACTTTTCTAAATGATGATTTTGACTTGGGCCTACCATTTTGTACATGCCTGTTGTAGAAAATTGCCCACTTCTTGCTAGACAGGTTGAAAGGGCTCTAAGCTTGCCCTTACAAGCCTGTAGGAGATGTTGGGCACTAAGCGGGGCTCTTTTACTCACTCTGGGTATGGGTTACCAATGTTATTCCTCAGTTTGAAGTTTTGCTCTGGAAGGTTTATTTATTTATTTATTTTTTTTTGGTAAAGAAAAGGGTTTTTCCATGTTTTTGTGATTTTGATTTAGGTTTTTTATTTTATTTTATTTTATTTATTTATTTTTTATTTTTTTTTCATAAAATTTGCATTTGTGTTTGCTTGCAAATGCTTTTAGCCAAAGTAACTTGCATTATCTTCAAGTTTTCTGTTTTTTCTGTTTTAATTTTTCTAGACTCTGTTTTAATGATTAAATTAAAAATATATAAATCAAAAGCATGTCTTATTAATCGAAATCATGAAACTTGCACAATTTAATAATAGAGTTAAACAAATATATTTTAAGGCCTATTATTTTTTTTTATTTTTTTTTTTCCATATTCCATATTTGGATTCATATTAATAGTTCCTTTAATTTTTAATAATTAAAAGCATCTCTAATTAATTTATTTTCTAAAAAAAAATTATTGTCTTTTTTATTTGATTTATTTATTTTAGAAATAGTGTGTTGTGTATTTTTTGTAAATAAATTCTGGTAAAAAAAAAAAATAGTGTTTTAATTATGTATTATTGTAATTGTATTATAATAATTATTATTATTATTATTATGTTTTAATTAGTGCTGTCAAACAATTAATCATTAATCGCATCCAAAATAAAAGTTTTTGTTTATATGTGTGTTTACTGTATATATTTATTATGTACATGTACATAGACACACATACAGTATATATATATTTTAAATATTTACATGTCTATATATTTTATTCATATAATTATAAATATATTTAATATATAAACAACATATTTTTCTTAAATAAAAAAAAATCCATGCATGTGTGTATTTATATATACATCATAAATATACACAGTACACGCACATATATGTTAACAAAACATTTTGTTTACATTATGTAAACAAAAGCTTTTAATCGTGATTAATTGTTTGACAGCACCAGTTTTAATAATAATATTAATACTAGTATTACTACTATTACGTTAAGCAATGTATTTCTGTCACAGTTTCTTCAAGTAAAACCAAACTTTTATTTGGACAGGTTGCTGTGAAGACCTTTAAATTTTTCTTTGTATATATGACGATGGTTTTTCTCAAAAGAAACGGTGAAATGCTCATGAAGTTACTCTCAGAGCAGTTGTAGAGGTTATGTTTGTGTTCATGTACTCATATTTTGAGGTGGCAGAGGCTGAAAACACCGCAAGTGTCACGCACGCTTCAGCATGTATAGTAAACGAAACTGTGCGTGTGCGCCATTCATTCACACAGAGACATGCAGAATTCATATTTAAATAGTATTTTTACAGCCTAATATTCACAGACACTAGTCCATATCGAGTTTTGATTTAAATTTAAGTGTACTGACCTACTTTCAAATTTGGCAGATTCCATGACGTTCCACATTATATAGTAAATTCCGTTTTTATGACTGGATTGTACAATCATAGGGACCTATTCAAGGAATATGTTTCATTAGTTCATGCATTCCATGCTTTAACTTTTAAATTACAGGAACACATGTCATTTAATATGCATAAAATATAAACTTCATTTCTAGACGTTTTCCATTATATATGCATAAAATTTACGTTTTTACTTTGTTTAAACAAACCGAGAAATGAGTCGAAATATTATCTATGGTAAATCAGTAGATTTTAATCTGGAAAATTCCTTTGATGAATCATTTCACAGATATATTAGCTTTATTGTTTTGTGCAGCATGGCTTAGTATCAGATAACGTTTTTGTGAAAAACAAGATGGCTGACCTCTGTGACCCTCAGACCTCACGGTGGGTAATTTTCAGTGCTGATCAGAGATGTTTGTGTACTGTTAAAGTTTTGCTCTCAACATGCTTGTCTGGGGAACAACCCTGTTGTCTGTATGCCCTCATGAGTGTATGGCTGTGTGTGTACGGCTTTTGTTGTACAGTAGCCTGAGGCTGTATCTGATGTGGACTGAAGAGTGAAGAGTAGGACACGGCACATTGAGAACAGAGAGGGTGAGAGAGGTACACATCACGATATACATGTGTTTATATCTTGATGTGTTTGTGTGAGAGTTGTAGCAGTCCTTTCACACATGCTGTGTGTGTGTGTGTGTGTGTGTGTGTGTGCACCTGGTATTCATCACGTTATGGGGACCAAATGTCCCCACAAGGATAGTAATACCAGTAAATTTTGACCTTGTGGGGACATTTGTGAGGTCCCCATGAGGAAACAGGCTTATAAATCATGCACAATGAGTTTTTTTGAGAAAGTAAAAGTGTGCACAGTCTCCTGTGAGGGCTAGGTTTAGGTGTAGGGTAGGTGTAGGGCGATAGAAAATACGGTTTGTACAGTATAAAAACCATTACGCCTATGGAATGTCCCCATAAAACATGTAAACCCAACATGTGTGTGTGTGTGTGTGTGTGTGTGTGTGTGTGTATGTGAGCAAGAGAGAATGTGTATTGACCTTATTTAAACAAGTGGTTGCCCAGCCTCCTGGGTCTGAGTGCTCTCCATGTGTATACCTCTATTTATCCCTCTTTCTTTTTCTCTCTCTGTCTCCATTTCTCTCTCTCTCTCTCTCTCTCTCTCTCTCTCTCTCTCACACACACACACACACACACACACACACACACACACAGGCATATGTTGTGTAAACACCGCATCGGTGAACAGACCTCTCGCTGTGTCCACTAAGCACAGAGAGCATGTCAGCACGAGTCCACGTTTCGGGGCCAGAGGCCACAGTGTGTGTGTGTGACTGTTTTTGTGTGACCTTGAGTCTCCTCCCCACCCCCTCAGGCTCGGGTTTACCCACACACACACACACACAAACACACACACACACACACAATCATACTCATGCATGCACACACACGCACCGGCTGGCTCTCACCATAGCAACCACAGAGCAACACAGGGAAACAACTTGCCAGCAGCGGGTTGGAAGGAGAGAGAGATAGAGAGATGGAGAAAGAAGGTAGAGCGGAGAAAGTGATTGAAGAGTATAGGGGAAGGAGACATGAAACTTGAAGGAAAATACAAGGTTTAGAGGGTGTGTAAAGGGAGTTAAAGCATGATAAAACATGCAGGCTCAGGTCCGACAGCACAAAACGTGCCACTTCATACCAAAACATGCGGCGCGCGTGCTTTGTTGTATGCTAGGCCTTGTCTTCCTGCTGTGTTTAGACCACCTGATTCTGTTTCTTTCAGCCCACACTGCAATGAGAAACAGTCGGAATGAGACGTCTTTATTTAGTCCTCGGTATGAAAGGCAACCCATGGAGGCTATTTTTGCCCCTGCTAGCTTTATTCCAGCTATGGGACATGTGACTGTTCTTAATGTCAGCAGTTTAATATAACCAGTGTCAGGGAAGAGAGGTTACAGGAGTGCAGGACAGTCGTCTTGTGAATTTTACACAAATACACACTGGATTTCTTCAGGTCTACAGATGTGATGAGAGGATGAAGGAGAGGAGGTTTTACTGTAGCTGTTTGTGTTTGGAGAGATGCCACATCATCTTTGCTACTCATTCAAGAGTCTTGGTTTTTAAACTTGTTTGTTTTCTATTACCCCTTTCCTGTTTTGTTTTTTTTTCTCGCAGCAGGTTGCCGCCTCTCCTAGATTTTCTTTGGGATTAAAAAAAGAAAATAAGTGGGAATAGAGCAGGGATGTAGTCACAGAGTGTTGTCATACAAAACATAAATGACGTCTCTTTCTTTGAAGAATGAATCACACTAAATCCACAAAACTCTTTATGACTAATTGCCATTTCTAAAGTGTCATGAGAAAAAAAACTTTTTGCACCAGCTTTTGAAAGTTTGGTCTCAGCCATTTGCATAATTTGATGCATTAAATTTCATCAAAAGTGCCCTTTTTTTTTTTAGATTTTATTTTTGGCCTTTTTGCCTTTATTATGATAGGAAAGGTTATAGCTGACAGGAAGCAAAGTGGGAGAGAGGGAAGGGGATGGGAATTGGGAAAGGTCCTCGAGCCAGGATTCAAACTTGGGACGCCCACAGCGCAACAGCGCTGTATGGCAGCACGCTGCCCGCAAACATTTATATTTTTACAAAAATTAAATAAACACTGATTGATCTTTCTGTTCATCAAAGAATCATGAACATATTAAGTAGCATAACTGTTTTTGTTTCTTGTGCACCAAATCAGCATATCGTGAACATTGATAGCATAATGTGACATTGATAACTGCAGTAATGACTGCTGAAAATTCATCACAGAAATAAATGAAATTTGAAAATATATTACAATAGAAAACAGTTATTTTAAATTGTAACACTGTTTTATTGTGTAACTGTTTTACAGTATTTTTATAATATAAAAACATTTAAAATATATGTATAAACGCATTAAAGCCCTACAGACAAATAGAAGATCAGCTGTTTTTTTTTTTTTTTTTTGACTTAATGGTTAGAACAGAGGTGGTTAGTCTTCAGAAACTCCTTGAGGATGTGGCGCCTTGTTGCTGCTCTAAATGTCTTGAAACTGAAGCCGTAGCAGTGCTCTGAAACTTTGCTGAGGCTGCAGCATGTTCATGGAATTTCCAAAAGTCATAAATGTTTGTGGCCTGATGTATCATCTTGTAAAGTGATTTTACATTATAATGCATCATACTGACCGTTAGGGGTTTTGGATACTTAATTTTACAACATTCCAGATCGAGTTAAATGTAACTGGTGACCTTAAAGTAATTATGAAATCAAAATTGACACTGTTTACTTTAATAATACATGTTCCTGGTCCTATTTTGCATGATTCATCAGTGCACTTTATTCTAAAAAGAAATGTTTGTCTTCATCAAAATGCAATTACTGGCTCCATTATGTTATGGAACGTCCACTTTTCAGGATCCAATCAGTTCCCAATAGAGTATTGAATATTTTGTTTTACTCCGTGAGAAATATATCATAATTTGAAAGGAAAATGCATTGTGAATGTGGTTTCATGTTGATTTAAATCATATCGTAACATCATTAAAACAGTAGAGGAAAATTCACATTTTTGACGTTGCCCAGAGTTTGCCGACAGTCTGATTAGATTGACTGGAAGGAATAAGCACTGTTTAGATGTGTCTTGCACAATGTGCAAAACTAGAGAGCAGGCATTTAAAGGAGACCTATTGTGCTTCTTTTTACAATATGTAATATAAGTCTCAGGTGTCCCCAGAATGTGTCTGTGAAGTTTCAGCTCAAAATACCCCACGGATCATTTATTATATAATTTTGAAAATGCCTATTTTGAGTGGAAGCAGAAACAGGCTGTTTTCGTGCATGTCTCTTTAAATGCAAATGAGCTGCTCCTCCCCACCCCCTTTTCCAAAAAAAATCTGGTTTTGATTATCATGTCTGTCACACTGAAAACATCTGTTTTAAAGCCATATTAGTTTAAACTTCTGATATATGGTTTAAGTTCTTTTTCATGTCTTATTGCACTTAAACTGCCAAATGCACAGAACTTTGTTAAAAACACACATGATATACACAACAAAGTCGATTATGTTTGTGAAGGTAGACAGCTGGGAAAGAAATTACATGGTTATATTAGATCTGTGTGACATACAGTAAATAAATAAATAACTCCTTGTCTATGCAGCCAACAACAGAACAGTTAGCATGCTTTGTTTGATCTTTTGCCATGCCGTTAGAACTGGTACACCGTTATCACTTTCGAAACAAAAGTGTGGTGCCGTGGGTGGAAACATGCAGATGAAGGGGCAGTAATATTATAATAAGTTATAATATAATAAATGTTAATTATAATAATCCTCTTCCTAAGTCACGGGGGAATGAAGTCTGAGTGGCTTGTTTTCTCATATGCTTTCAGAAGAAGGCTTACCAAAACATAGTTACTGGGTTTTCGAAAAATTATTATTATTTTTTTTTACCTGGTTGGTAGATGCACTGAGGAACCGATTACAGCACCTAAATGGGCAAAAAGTCTTTTTTTTTTTATTATTATTATTATTATTATTATTTTATTTAGCAAGGATGCCTTCAATTGTAACTAATGTAAATATTACAGCTGTTTTTAACCTTTGTAATAATCATGATAATAAAGACTTTTTTCAAAATGATTGACCCCAAGCTTTTAATGGTAGTGTAAGTTAAGCTAGTTTTTGTGTGAACCTGGCAGCTCATTTCATACACGCATAACAGAGTCTCGTTTTGTTTTTCCTTGCACACACACACAATGAGATTTAATTGTCTGGTCGGGTTTGTAGCTGTTACCAGGGGTGGTGGACTCTCACCACTGAAATAAATCTTGACGTTGGCAGGGTCAGTTGAGCCTTTCACCTTTTTCAGGTCTTGAAGCATAAACGTGACCTCTGCTTCTGAATGCCTCACCGTCTCAATGCCCTGACCCAGAGCGAGCCCACAAAATGTAGAATACAGTATATTTAGCCCTGACCCTTCTGCCTGGAGGTTTCTGTTTGCAGAGGACTGTTCGCCTCATTCTCAGTATTCATAGAAACAAGAGCACTTGTGGACAAACATTGAAGAAAAGAAAAAAGCAAAGCTTTCATGCAGAGTGACCCATAATGCTTCATTTAACATCTTTCTTTTTTTTTTTTTTTTAGAAATTGAATGTGTACTTTTACTCATGCCATTTGTTTTCTAAAGCCTTTACTCATGTTTTCTAAAGCCATCTAATTTGCTTCAGAAAACCTGGTAACACATTACAAGGTTCAGGTGATTAGCATTAGTAAATGAATCATGAACTAACAATGACAATAAACAATAATTTTTTTTACAAAAAATTAAAAACTCAGCTAATGTTTTTTTTTTTATTACCAAAACAAAAAACAACCGTTCATTAATGTTAGTTCATAATGCATTAGTTAAAATAAAAAATGCTTTTTAAAATGTATTATTATATGCAGAAACTAAATCAATCAATAAATGCTAAAAGGTTTTTTTATTGGTAATTTGTCTTAGCTATCAGCCTGTACATACAGAAGGTTCTTGTAAAATCTCACCATAAATATTTTGAAACTAAGCATGCCCTTTTGGTTTAATAATTTTCTCAGTTACGCATGTCTCCAAGTGTAATAAAACCATGCTGTCCTAGGAACTACATGAACCAAATCCCACCACCATCCAAGTCTTCCGTTGTTCCCTAATTCTCCTTTCCCCTCTGTCAATTTCTTTTTCCCCTTTCCACAAATATCTGGCTCTATTCTCAACACCCGTCAGCTTATATGTGAAGCATGTTTTTCTCATTATTGTGTTGCTGTGCTTGGCTTGGTCCTTCCGTTACCTGTGAGTGGGTCATCTCTCTCCCTTTCTTTTTTTGCACTCATTCCCAGTTTCTCTCTCTCTCTCTCTCTGCTGCATTGGGTCAGTGTTTGCCAAGCATAACATTTCAACAGTAGAGAGATTGTTAGGAGCCTGTGTGCTCAACCTAAGTAACACCCTCCTACACATGCATGTCAGCGGAATAGCTTCCCTCTGTTTGTGAACTCCTCACCTGTCTGGGAAGCTTATTGGCGGGCCAAACGTGTGTACATACTGCTGGACGGGGCATTGCATTGCCACTCTGGCTCCCTGTGTCTGACTGAGGTTTGCGCTGGACACCCTGGTGTGTGCAGCACCAGGAAGGAAAATGTTTTTGTGAAAGCTTTTTGTTCTGAAAAAGACTCACAGAATGATGTGTTACATCTAATTATTCACATTTGAATGGGTTTTTCATGTCCCTATTTCCATTTTCAGAAGACGAAAGTCTTGTTTATACTATTTTAGCAGCAGAAGTAGAATGTCTTTCATGGTTTTGTTTTTCTTTTCTCACCTTTCTACCCGCTCATTTATTTTTTCCTTCAATTCGGTTTCTGTGTTTTTTCCCTTACTCGTGGCATGAAAACGTGTCTTTAAGCTCCTGTCTGGATTTTAATTACTAGCTAGAGTGTGTTTTGAATTCGTCTTGGAAAAACTGGGCTAACGTCTGATATTAATGTGCACGGATGTGGACTTGGGAAATAATTGCACATATGCAGTGTTCTTCGAATGGAAATGCATTGGGGGAAATAATTGTAATGCTAATGGATAATATTGCCGCTTGACGTGGGGGATGTCCAGTGCTTCCAGATCAATATGCTGCAGGGACGACATAATTGTGTAGGCCAACCCGAAAGTTACCATCACCCTGGTTCCTTTAAAAAAAAAAAAAAAAAGCTTTTGGATTATTGCAGAAATTAAAGGGATAGTTTACCCAAAAAAGAAAATTCTGTCATTAATTACTCACCCTCATCAAAAATATCTTAATTTGTGGCCTGAAGATGAACGAAAGTCTTGGAACGGGTTTGGAACGACACGAGGGTGAATAATCGATGACAGAATTTTCATTTCTGAGTATTCTTTTAAGCTCTGTGACCAACAACAGTTTATAAAAATTCATGAGAGGGGTATTACTGATGTTTTTCTGTGTTACTGTGTTTCTGGGAAAATAACTTTAGCTTGTGTTAATAACCATAGACCTTAATTTAGACATTTAAGCAAAAACCCCATTACCTTTGGGTCGATGGACCTGAAGTGCAAACTCGGCAACTTATTTTTTTTTCCTGTGTAATATTTAGAAGAGATGTATATGTAAAGCATAGTTCCAGTGCAAAATGTATTGCATTTATTGTATTCATAGAAGTTCATGTGTCAGAATGTCTAGGACCTTTAAAAATCTCTGGTCATCCTGCAATGATCATGACTCATATCTTCACTATTTTTTTTTTTTTTTTACAGCTTGTTGGCTACAATGAGAAGCCAGTGAACCTGCAGATGTTCATCGGGACAGCGGATGACCGTTATTTGAGGCCACATGCGTTCTACCAGGTTCATCGCATAACAGGAAAAACTGTCGCTACAGCAAGCCAGGAAATTATCATCGCCAGCACGAAGGTTCTCGAGATTCCCCTCCTTCCTGAAAACAATATGTCTGCCAGGTACCTGCCAACAGCTCTGCACTTCAACATCAATCTAGACTCTCTCTCTCTCACACACACACACTCACACACATAAATGCACATTTGTTTTTCTATCATGGTGAGGACTTTCCATCTGACTTTTGTTTTTAATAATATTGTATATCCCCTACCCTACCTAATCTTAAACCTAACACACACAGAAACCTTTTTGCATTTTTACATATTCATTATTTAGTACAGAATGATAAAGTCATTGTCCTGGCGGGGACTGTCAGCTGCTTATCATGTAGATGGTTTTATGTAAAGAAATTTGGTCTCCACAGTGTAGTGAAATGCACACAAATACTAAAAGTGATATTTGTAATGACAAGCGGTTTCATAACTCGAACAGAAAACTTTTGACTTTATTGGATTTGGATTAAATATGAGTCTTTTGTATAATGAGAAACTCTTCAGGGCTCATCACAAGTTGATTTTATTTGTTAGAGAAGACATTTTCAAAAATGTATTGTTCATAAGAAGAACGAAACCTTTACACACACATCAGCGGCACTTATATTACATATACACTACTGTTCAGCTTTTGTGCTCACCGAGTCTGCATTTGATCATTATATCTATTTTAATATATTTAAAAAACTAATTTATTCCTGTGATGCAAAGTTGAATTTTCAGCATCCATTACTCCAGTCCTCAGTGTCACGTGATCCTTCAGAAAGTGCTCAGGAAAGATTTTTTTTTATTGTTATCAATGTTGAAAACTCTTATGTTGCTTAATGTTTTTGTGGAAACAGTGATATATGTGACCTTGGACCACAAAACCACTCATAAGGGTAAATTTTTTTTGAAATTGAGGTTCTGAAAGATGAATAAATAAGCTTTCCACTGATGTAATATTTGGTTTAGATACAACTATTTGAAAATCTGGAATCTGAGGGTACAAAAAAATCCAAAAAAATATTGAGAAAAGCACCTTAAAAGTTCTTAGCAATACATATTACTAATCAAAATTAAGTTTTGATATATTTACAGTAGGAAATTTACAAAATATCTTCATGGAACATAATCTTTACTTAATATCCTAATGATTTTTGGCATAAAAGAAAAAACGATCATTTTGACCATACAATGTATTTTTGACTATTGCTACAAATATACCCATAAAGACTCGTTTTATGGTCCAGGGTCACATATACTTTTTTAGTATTCTTTTATGAATGAAAAGAACAGCATTTATTTGAAATAAAATTTTTGTTTTATAACTGTAAATGTTACACATGTAATCAGTTTTTAATGCGTTTAATGCATTCTTGTTAAATAAAAAAAAAAGTAAAAATCTTGAAACAAACTTTTGAACAGTTAATTGCATTTACTTATAATTAAATGCACATTATTTATAAAATAAGTATATGATTTAAACTTAAATTTTTTTGTGTCAGCTTTTAATATACACTTAGTTAAAAAATATACTGCTTTGTTAGCAGTTATTTATTAACTCCATTAAAAAAAACCTTAAATCCAGAAAGTGACTTGGAGTGATTAGAAATCATTTAAACAGCTTTGCTTGATTGGGATGATGATGATGGAATGGATACTGTTATGGATACTCCTTTCTAATGTGTTTTTCCTACTGTGTTTGTCAGTATTGATTGTGCTGGAATCCTGAAGTTGAGGAACTCTGACATTGAGCTGAGGAAAGGAGAGACTGATATTGGACGGAAAAATACTCGGGTCCGTGTGGTGTTCCGGGTTCACATCCCACAACCCAGTGGAAAAGTGGTCTCACTGCAGGCTGCTTCAATTCCAGTCGAGTGCTGTACGTTTTATACACACAGAAAGAAAATAAAAAATTTATATATATTTATATATTACTGTCTAATGTCAATTACTGTCTTATCTGTATTTGTGGTTAAATAGCCCAGCGCTCAGCACAGGAGTTACCTCAGGTTGAAAAGGCCAGTATTAGCAGCAGCCCAGTGAGTGGAGGAGAGGAAATGGTCATCACTGGCTCCAACTTCTTCCCTGAGTCAAAAGTCATTTTCCTGGAGAAAGGTCCTGGTAAGAAGAGCTGTTTCTTTTCTGTTGTTTTGGCTCACTTGATTAATCTTTTTTTTTTTTTTTTTCCATTTTATTTGAGAGCATGTAAGTAAAAAGAAAATTATTAAATTCTGTTATATCAAGATGTAATTAATTATTTCAGGCAAACTATTTACATTTAATATAGCTATGCCAGTTTTATATCTCTTGGGCCTTTTCTTCTCACACATTTGTTTCACTTTATGCATAATTTAAAGTCAGATCAATATTTCATATCCATTCATTTATTTATTCATTTAGTAGCTATGCACTTACCTGGATAATGTACAGTCAGCAGGTCATTATATCAAAATAAACCCCTTTTAGGGTGATATTAGATCCCTCCACTTAGTTTTGTTACTTGCTTTTGGTCAGTACTAATTCCTTTTAGCAGGTTGCTGCAAGCTCTGCAAACACAGCTGAGTATGCACTACAAATGTCTTCATCATTCACTGTGAGCAAATATTGCTTCCTCACCTGTCTTACTATTAAGGGTCACAGTTATACTTGCTCTAATCTCTGTCTTAGTGAAGCTAAACCAGCCTCATTCTTAAAACGGCAAGATAAGGTGGTTTTTACTTAGAGTCTGTATGGCTTTGGGAAACTGGAGCGACGGGTAAAATGTGAGGGAGTGTCGATTTCTCACTTCTGATTTGAGGGCGGAATTTGATTGTTGCTCGTAAAACCAAAGTGATTTATCTTCGCTTTATCAGCATCTTGACCTCCCACGATTTCCCTTCTCCTCTGAGGACACTATGTGTGTGTGTGCACGCGCATATGTGTGAGTGCAGTTCAGCATGAACACACCTGCACACCTACACACACTGAGCTCAAGCAATCGCTCACTCCGTACATGCACATAGATATATATACACAAATGCACTCTGCACACACCTACATCTATGCACTTACCCCATAAATGCACATCCAAGTGCATTGTGCTCGCAAATACACACCCTCATTCCCTATGAACCACCCACCACCCCCCCCACCCCACCCCCATGTGCTCTCTTTTTCTGTCCACACACACACAAGCTAGATTTATGGTTTGGCCGTATTGTGGCGTGTCACTGTTGTTCTAGAGCTCACCTGTAGACCTTAGCATCTGCTGTAAGGATGACTCAGAGGTCAGCGGGGTTGCTCTGGCTGCAGGCATACTGCTGTTAACTCACTGGATCCACGACAGAAAGCAGCTAATAGCTTACTGTGTGTGTCAGACAAACTTTGTGTTTCCTTATCTTAAAAAAATGATTTTACTAAAGCCTGTGTATATAATGCATTTTAAACATTTTTACATTATGATAGGTCCTTAATAATGCACATTATAATGCTTTTTTTTGTTTGTTTGTTTCATCTTTTTTTTTTTTGTACAATCAAAGCTGTGCATAAAAATGCTTGACTATATATTGTTGCACTTTTAAGGAGTGTGATGTGTTATATTTTGGCTTATAATGCCATCTGTACATGATTAATTATTATTATTATTTTTTTTTTTAGATTTTTAGGTTGCCTTTTTAAAATCTGACATGAAGAAACAAATGAAAATTAGACAATAGGGCGAACTCTGGCTTTTGTACAGTATTTGACTAGACTAATGAGAACTGTCCCTATTCAAATAAATAAAAAAATATATATATTGTGAAAATCTAAATATTTCTGTATTTTACACAATGCGTTTTGGTGGCTTTTTTTTGCTGCGCTATGTAAGGCAGTGCCAACTTTAAAAAAAAATAATGCAAATTTGCTTTTTCTTTAGTAAAAATAAATATTTGTCAATATGACATGGTTGTATTTCTACATATGGCAAGAAATCTAAAATGTGGTTTTATCTAGTGTATATCATTTATTATTATTATACAACATACAACATATTATAACGTTTGATACCAAATATCTTTAATACATTTAATATACAAGCTTGAATTAAAGTTTTTACCACAAATTGTTCTCTGAAACTGTGCAGCTGTTTTTGAAAACAAGTGAAATACAAAGTAAACAGCCTCAAGAAATGCATTTGGTGCCAGATGAACCTGAAACCAGCCTAATTATTCAGAGTTTCCTTGAGATTAGTTGACTAGTCATTCAGGCAACCCACTGAGTAGTCAGTTTTAAATATATTTAGTTTTGAATGTTGCTAGTTACGTCTACCTGTCAGATGACTGAAGCTCATTTGTTGCAGGATGCTCTTTCTCTCTCCCGTTCGACTCACACGGCTGCCATGTGGCTGTCAGTCTGAAGCCTCAACTTTCAGTCACTCTGCTTTCAAGAGGCTTTATTAGACTGACTTTTTGGGGTTAGACTATGTCATGATCCCCAGCTGCGCTCTGTCTGTATGGATTTTTGTCGATCCTTTGAGTCTCACTGTGAGCTGAAATAGACCTTTTACACAACGAACAGAGCCCTCAGAGACTGTCTGTCGTCTCCAGCAGACAGTCTGTCTTTTTTACTTCCTTTTTTAATTTATTTTTCACTTTCTTACCCTTCACAACATCAGGCTTGATTTAAAAAAAAATCAGTTTTTCCTTGACTCTTTCCAGTGTCACTTGTGTGCTCGTTTAAATTCTTCAATAAGCAACTCTTCTCACTCTTTCTTTTTTTATCTTGCTCATTTTTTCCATCGCTTGTTCGTAAGTAATGAAACACAAGTTAGGACCAGCCTCAGATGAAGGCAATGAATGAAAGGCATTCTGGGAATACGAGTCTTGGCCTGCCTTGAGTGTGTGTGTTTCTAGCTTGAGACAATGACACATTGACTCAGTCAATTGGAGTTTACACATGAGCACTCAGGGCTGTTCTAACCCAGGGAAACACCCTTTGGAACTTACCTCTCCTCCAGTTGGCTCCCTGTAAATTGACAACCCCTCAAGGCAACCTGTATGGTGATAACCCATGTTTTTGTTGCATTGTTTAAAAATGGAAAGTCCTGAGACGCTAGAACAAGCAGGGTGGAAATTATGTCTAGCCTTGAGCAGCTCTAAGGGAAAGTTCATATCTTTTCTAGCAGGAGCTTATCAGAGAGTGTCTGTGTGATTTGTGAGTTTTGCAGATGTGTTTGATTGAAATCGAATATGTTGTAAAAGGTGCAGTCACTTAATATGACGCCGGTCTTGTGCTTTATACCGACCTAGCAGCCTCACATAAACTGTTGTATACTGATGTCAAATTCTGATTTGCCCTATTTGCAGTAAGCCATTAAATATGTATTCAGCAAATGAAAATGTGCAATGACCGGGTTACTGAGAAAAAATAAATAGTATTGAGCTGCTCATGTGTTCTTAACATGTCAGACCTGCTCAATGTTTTTCAAGCTACTATTCGTTAAAGACAGTCGTTTTATTTATGTGCAAACCTTTCTAATGAGGAAGTTACTGAGCACACCAAAATGTGGCATTGAAAGATTTTTTTTCAATATATTTTCTGTTATTCATGATAACATGCCACATGTAGATTCAGTATTGTAATATTTGAGACTGTATTCCGAAAACTGTGACATTGCTCCAGTAGTTACCCATGTTAAGCTCATTGTAATTTCTGGCTATAGTCTGAAATGCATCATATTATATTCACAATTCACTCCAAAATATAGTGCGAAGGCAAGTCTTTTTGTGGGCTGGCATGGAGCCATCCATCTGCGAAGACGTAGTCCCTAGGGGACACTCTAGCGGTCGGGGACACACCAGGACATATGAGAGGAAGGGAACTGGTAATTCTAGGTCTAATTTTGACAGATTGTATCTAATCTAATTGAGTGATTATTGTATATACAGTAATTAGATGGGTTGTGTCTAAGTGAGTATCCCATTTGGTGGTCCTGAGATTTTGTAACTCATTTTTGACTTGCTGAATGGATAGATATATCGTTAGGTAGACAAATGAGTCAGGTTTTTAATCACCTAGACAAACATGGATAACTGAATAGCAAAGGTTTTACTGCCCTCATATTCAGAAACACAACAGTGTGCTGTGAAATCTCATTTCTATAATGTAAACACAAGAGTAACTTTTATGTTGCTAGTAATATTTCAAGATGAACACTTATTGGACTGAAGCAACTTAGATTTACTTGATTATCCGTGCATATTTTTTTTAAATTATGTTCATTAAATTTAACATAAAACTATTAGGATATGAGTATCAAATATGAGGCATCAGGCTTTTGTGGAATGTTTATTTGTACATCTCTCAATTATTGTATGAATTACATTACATTACATGTTTTTCCCCTTACAATAAAAGCTGCATAGCTTTAATCACAAAACTAAGCTTTTAAATTTCAGGGTTTGCATATATTGATATCAGATCTCATTGATTTACATTACAAGCTATCAGAACTTTTATTTACTTTTTGATCATATACATATCTAAAACTGCAGCAAATTGAGTATTTTGGTCCACTGAATAAAATTGAGGTGTTTTTTTTTTTTTTTTTTCTCAAGTGTAAGCTCCATTCTCTTTCATACTATAAGGGCCAAAGCCTAATGTATTAAATATGGTACTTGATAAAAAAATATATATATATATATAGATATAGATATAGATATAGAGATATATATATATATATATATATATATATATATATATATATATATATATATATAGATAGATAGATAGATATAATTTTGTAATGCATGTGACCCTGGACCACAGAACCAGTCATAAGGGTACATTTTTTTTAAGATATCTTAAATATTTATGAAGACTATTTGGCTGAGATACAACTATTTGAAAATCTAGAATCTGAGGGTGCAAAAAAATCAACATATTGGAAAAATCGCCTTTAAAGTTGTCCAACTGAAGTTCTTAGTAATCATATTACTAATGAGAAATTAAGTTTTGATATATTTACGGTAGGAAATTTACAAACTGTCTTCATGGAACACGATCTTAATATCCTAATGATTTTTGGCATAAAAGACAAATCGATCATTTTGACCCATACAGTGTATTGTTAGCTATTGCTACAAATATACTCATCCTACTTTAGACTGGTTTTGTGGTCCAGGGTCACATATTTATATATTCTGTCTAAAGTTTCAATAATCTGTTCCACTATTATTTCATATGTCAAGCTTTACAGGGTTAACACCCCTTTTCCCTAGAATTATTAGTACAATTAAGTGTTTACTATGAAAAAAATCAGACCCAGGAAAGCCAAGATAAAAAAAGGTTTTTGTTTTTATAATTAATGATTCAGGAAATTGTAAATGAAGAGTTACATTAACCGTCTGTTTCAGTTGCTGCTAGTTTACGCTTGCCAGCAGGACATTTAATTCCACATAATGACACATAAAAGCTTTGTAGGATTTTGCCTGAAGTTTATTTTTCTTGAGTTTGTTTATCATAGCGGTAATAACAGAACAGCAGTGTTTCTGGGCTGGAGAATTAGGACAGCGCGTGTGCTTGTCACCAGGCTTTGGAGTCTGGTTCCTGTTTGAACCTGCCCTCATGTGGGGCCCTCTCCGGTGTCCAGTGAATGTCAACATGTGCTGCTGTACTACTACTGCTGAAGTTACAGGCGTCCAAGGTCATTCTCATATTAGCAAAATGCCTTTTGACACAGAGGGGAGTTGAGACGCTACACAGTAACCTCGTGTAAACAGCGGTCTCTGGAGTGTAATGCACCAGGTGATTATGAAACTGCTCACAGCGGTATCTTCACTTTGATAACAGTACTCAAACACTGCCCTCTACATTACCCCTTCGAAAAGGTTCTTCCTGATATATATGCATACGTACCCACTCATAAACATTACACATGCAAAATTACTCATTTTAGACATTCCTGAGATTATACTGCTGCTTGACTCATGTTAGACTCATGTCAAGCACAAACTTCAAAGCTGGAAATGTGTTTAAGAGTGTAAATCAGACCTGTGTCATGCTGTTTGTGCAATTTATGTAATTTATGGTCCATGAAGTGACTATTTTCCCTTCCAGGATCAGTCTTAACCAGTTGGCTCTGGTCCCTTGGCTTTCATTTTCTGTCTGTAAGACGTCTGCGCAGTTGATTAGCTTTATGGCAAAGGAAAAACTTGAGATGACAGCATGTTTCCGAGCGATCCCGCGCCTCTCCGCGGGCTAGCACGTGGAGGCATTGTGCTATGAATAAAGTTATTCCATGCATCTTGCCATGATACAACAATAAATAATGTTCTTTCACACGTCTCTCTGAGACCCGAACGGCATTATAAATGACATCATTACCTGTTAGGGGCCCAAGCGACTTCTATGTTCCTGTCAGCAAGTGCGAACAGAGTGAGACTGATCTGATTTTCATTAAAAAGTCTCAGGTAGCCCGCTGTTAAGAAGTCACTCTGCTAATACAGCTCCAGCGTTTCTAGCCCTCTTTCTTGGGAGAATTTAATATGTCATTTGTTTTTCATAGTCAGGTCAGTGTTATACGCAGTCCCTGCGTAGAGCTGACATTTTGATCTATTCGAGCAATTGAGTCTCTTTCACTATGTGGAAAAAGGCTTATCGTTTGCAAGCAAACTCAGTTCATCATTTTATTATTCTCAAGGCAAGCCACAATTTATCAAGCTTCTCTCTGGATTCGGTGCAGGAGCACCTGTAGAAACATGCAGCTGTAGAGCTCCCCTCTGAACCTGATGAAACTTAATGCTGATTGGCTATTTGTAGCCTTAATCTCTAAAGCTTTAACAGAGGGCTGTTAGACATGATGATGATGGCAGTGGTGGTGGTGGTAATGAGGAGAGGTTACCTAAATTTGAGGGGCTAATATTGGCACACAGAGTTCAGTTCAGGTCTTTGAGTATGCCAGCTGTCCTAATAAGTTGTTCCCGCGTATGCAGCTAACACTTTCCTTTCTTTAGATGGACGACCGCAGTGGGAGGTGGAGGGAAAGATCATCAGAGAGAAGAGTCAAGGAGTGAGTGAATACTTTCCTTTTTACATGTTTAAGAAAATATTTGCCAACAAAAGCACAGACACAAATAAATATGTCTACAGACCCTTTTCACAGTCTTTCTTTTCTTTCTTAAACCAAAAGCTGAAATGCCTTTTTGAGTGCTCTGAGAGTTTAACGCAAGACAGATTTGAGCACGTTGTAGTATGTTTTGACTATATTTGGACTTTGTATTCTTCAGCGAGACAACTTTGATAGGTTTGTGTCAGACATCAATGAAGTGTTGTTTAGTAAAGGTATGTCTCTTGTCTCCATCTGTAGTCTAGCATCGTGGTGGAGGTGCCTCCTTATCACAGTAAGACAGTCACTTCAGCAGTGCAGGTGCAGTTCTACGTGTGCAATGGCAAACGGAAAAGAAGCCAGTCACAGCGCTTTACTTATCTGCCAGGTATGTACTGTATTCAGCAGCACAGTATAATTATTAGGGCATTTATTTTCCAAAATTGGAGCTCAGGATAAAGTAACTACTTGTTGCTCTTCAATCATTGCAATACAGTTGCATGCAAAAGTTTGAGAACCCGTAGCAGAATTTGTGAAAATGTGAATCATTTTAACAAAATGAGAGATGCATACAAAATGCATGTTGTTTTTTTTATTTAGTACTGTCCTGAGATACTAGAAGATATTTTACGTAAGATGTTTACATGTAGTCCACAAGATGAAAAAATAGCCGAAATTATTAAAATATTCCTCTTCAGAAGTTTGGGAACCCTTGGTTCTTAATACTGTGTGTGGTTACCTGGATGATCTACAACTTTTTTTTTTTTTGTTCTTTTTTTTTTTTTTGTAATGGTTGTTCATGAGTCCCTTGTTTGTTCTAAACAGTTAAACTGAGCACTGTTCTTCAGAAAAATCCTTCAGGTCCTGCAGATTCTTCAGTTTTTCAGCATCTTTTGCATATTTAAACCCTTTCCACCAGCAGTGACTGTATGATTTTGAGATCCATCTTTTCAAACTGAGGACAATTGAGGGACTCAAACACAGCTATTAAAAAAGGTTCAAACATTCACTGATGCTCCAGAAGAAAACACGATGTATTAAGAGCCGGGGGGTGAAAACTTTTGAATAGGATGAAGATATCCAAATTTTTCTTATTTTGTTGAAATATCATTTTTTTTTTCCATTTAGTACTGCCCTTTAGAAGCAACAGAAGATACTTGCATGTTTCCCGGAAGACAAATTAAGCACAATTTGCCTTGATCTTCAAATTCTAAAAGTTTTATCTTTATGCAGGCTCTTAATGCATTGTGTTTCCTTCTGGAGCATCAGTGAATCTTTGAACCTTTTTTAATAGTTGTATTTGAGTCCCTCAATTGTCCTCAGTGTGAAAAGATGGATCTCAAAACCATACAGTCACTGCTGGAAAGGGTTCAAATATGCAAAAGATGCTGGAAAACTGAAAAATCTGCAGGACCTGGAGGATTTTTCTGAAGAACAGTACCCAGTTTAACTGTTTAGAACAAACGGGACTATATGTAAACATCTTTTACGTAAAATATCTTACTCAGGACAGTACTAAATAAAAAATAACATGCATTTTGTATGATCTCTCTTATTTTGTTAAAATAATTCACATTTTCACAGATTCTGCAAGGGGTTCCCACACTTTCGCATAAAACTGTATGTTGACTTGGTGCTTATTATTATTATATGTATCAGGGGCGTTTCCTCTGAGGAGTCAAGGTAGGCTGTGTCTCCTCAAAAAATTGGATGAGAAAAAAATTAGTAGTAAAAGAAAAAAACATTGTCCAACAGTGACACCAGCAACTAAAGTTACAGCAGGAGTTTGTCTCTGTCTTGCCTCCCCTGAGCCCATTGAGTTTTAACAGACCCCCTAAAACGTGTGATGAGTTGGTGGGGGGTAATTGAGAGTAAATGGGGAAAAAGTCATGCAAGAGGAGGCAATGCCTCCATCACGATATGGTTGGATGTGACTGGTTATGTTTACCAAGCTTTGATGACTGATGATCCAAAAAATGCAAAAATAGTCAACTATTAAAAAGAAAAGCTGTTACTGTCTTGAGGTATTGTTTTGGAGAAAATGTAAATGTTTTTTTAAATGTTTTTCTTGTAAGTAGTGTAAGTAATGTTTATTTAACCAGGAAAATGTGACTGGGACATGAATTTATTTTATTTATTTATTTATTTTTTAAATGCCTCATTTCAGAAACCACCTCACACCGCTGAGAGAGAGATATATAAATACTGTATATATAATTGATCTTTGTTATTAATTGCAAGAACATGCAATATAAAATATATTAAATCATGTTATTGCATTTTGGAATTTTCGGCAACTGCAACTTAATGTCCACCTTACATCGAGAATTGTGTCTGAGTCTGGTGTCACAACAATCACGTGACACAATTTCATGCAAAATAGTTTTCTTGCTAACTTCACATAACAGTAACAAGAATGGCACACATGTGGGTTTTCACAGCAGAGTCACCCGTTTGATCATGCCAGCGTTCCTCTGCACTGTGCACCAGTGTGGTTAGGGATGAGGTTGTTCCAGTAACAGTTGAGCACCTGGTAACCGCTCATGTAAAACACCTTAAAGAAAGAATCAGCATGATTTACATGTGGCTGGAGCCATGAAAATCCAGGGTTTTCAAGAACTGGACCCCTTCGATGTCTTTGTCTTTCTGTTTTTCTCACTCTCATTAAACGCTCTCATTCATTTTCCATCTCCCATTGGCTTCATCTGTCTTAATAGTCATATTCTGCAGAATTGCTTTGCATTTTGGAAGATTTTCCCCTGTGATAAGTCTGTTGAATGATGAGGTCGATGATTCACATGGCGATTATAATTTGTCACACATGTTGAGTTGACATGCATTACATCAGCACGTTATTAGTTCTGCTTTTGAAATTGACATTGAACTTCTGGTGAAATAGACCCGAATTCAGGGTGCAGTGAAAGGCGACATCTAATTATGGCTTCTAGAGTTTCTAATAAAGTGTAGTCGTGTGTGGTTCTCATAGCAGAAAGCCGGTTTGGTATTAATTTCCCAAAGTGAGTCAAACCGAAAAACAGCGTTGGCGTAATTAAATCACACGTGAGCAACTTTTTTTGTGTCTCTCTATCTCCAAGTTGCATGCTAGCCTGTAGAAGAGATTGAGAACAAAAAGAGGGGGAGAGTAAGAGAGCAAGATAAGCCCAGCCTCCCGCCCACCCTCTTCGCTCCACAAAGCACCCACTCAAATTAGGGTTTCCTGTTTTCCACACTAACCCGTCAGGGCCCAGCCAATCAGACGACAGCACAGGCAGCCAATATTCTGTACAGGCCACGCGACTGTGGTTGCCATGGCATCGGCCCGCTGAGAAAGTGGCATGACGGGGGAAGGGCTGAGGTGCTGTGTTGTTAGACTAGAGCCAGACTCTTCATGTGTAATGAATAAGCCGTCTAATGCGATGAGCAGAGATCCTAATCCAAATTCAAATTAAATACAGTGTGAATGCTGTTGGACCTGCGAGGAAGTAGTTTGTAATAAACCTAATTGAATGTCTGAGACCTCTTTGTCAGATCGACCAGCTTTGGTCCAAAATGCATCTGGAGGTGAACGCTATTAGCTGCGTTTATCAACTGAAACTAAACTTGTTTTCAAATGCATTGTAGGTACACAGTGAGTAACACCAAACTCAGATGCATTCACACTCTCTCCCACACATGGTCGCCACTTGCTCTTCATATCAGGAAACTACAGTTTTACCGCAGTAATGGTCTTGCATCAGCGTATGGGCTGTGAACTGGATTTTGGTTCCCATTTGGAGCTATGCTGGAGGGCAGACAGCATTCTTCAGTTCCCAAATTCAGCACTGGTTTATATGGCACTCAAGCAGGCAACATATGCTCTCTTAGAGTCCACGGCAAGTAAAAATATCCCCCACTCATGCGGGCCAGGGAAACGGCAGATCGGGAAATAGGTTACTGAACACTTTGTGTTACTATTACTCATTGTCTGCATGTTTTGAGAGAGAAGAGAAGAGAAGAGAAGAGAAGAGAAGAGAAGAGAAGAGAAGAGAAGAGAAGAGAAGAGAAGAGAAGAGAAGAGAAGAGCTTGGTGGAAATATTGACTTAATGAAAAATGTGCAGTTTTTATATTGGACACAAATCTTGAACATATGTTAGTCATATAACATTGCTGTCAGTTTTATTGAAGATGGGAAATGAGACAAGAGTTCATTAGTGCTGAGAATCTATTAAACTTTAAAAGAAATTGCCAAATTAGTATGGTTAATCAGTTTGGTATGCTAATGTAATTTTAGAAGTATAAATAAAAATACTTGAAGGCATATTACTGATATTACTGAAAAGTACCAAAGATGTGAAACACGATAATTACTGTTCAGCCTAATGTTTTTAATGTTAAGATTTTAATGTCAAGTCCTTCCTTTTTCACCCATGTATTTCTCTCTCTTTCTCTCTCAGTACGGGTCAAGCAGGAACATAGGGATGATCTGGACTCCCCTGCCGTGCCGCCCATGTCCATGCCTCTGGTCCATGCTGCCAGTTTGGTCTGTGCTCAGCCGCTGTCCTCCCCAGAGCACTCCCACCCACCGGACGGCCTTCTGTCCAGCTCTCCACGTGGCCTGGCTGCAGGCCTGCACCCTCTCCAGGCCCCCTGCGCCCCGATAGGCTCCCCAACTCTTCCCCACCTGCCCCACCTTCAGGCTCAAGGGCTGAATGTACCTCCCGAATGCCAGATGCCCTTCCACCCAGGCCCTGCTGCCACTGCCAGGCCGTCTTACCCACCCATACAGCACAACATGCCCTTTAATGGCCAGCACAGTCTTCCTATGACTGCGGGCTCCCCACAGGCATACGAGCGAATGCCCTTCCAGGCCGACCCTGCCGGGTGTCACACCCTGGGTTTGGGGATGGTGTACGGCCCGGCTTCTTCGACACCCACCTCTGGAGTGCCTCCGGGGCCTGGCTCCAGCCCCAGCCACGCAGCCTGCACGGGTAGCAACCAGGTCATGGCCCACTCTGCACCTCACCTACACTCTCTAGGCTATCACTGCCCCACTCCAGGGCAGGTCCCATCACCCACCCACACGCTGGGACAGCCACCCCCACAGCTCCAGCGTCCCCTGGTTTACCACCCAGCCGGGCAGCGGTCCGCCTCCTGCCCCACACCCTCCAGTGCTCCTGCTCATATGGTGCCATCTCCCCACTCCGGGCCTTCATCCCCCCAACTCCATTCCCTACCCTACCACTCACCCACCTCCCCATCACCTACATCCAACAGCCCCCTGGGGCCCATGGCACTCTCTGGACAGCCTTCCCCCCAAGCTAGCAGCCCTGTCTTGGCTGGGTTGTCCCCTTCAGGTCCCTTGGTGCACCCCCTGACCCAACAGGGAGAGAGGCTGAGCATCAAACAGGAGCCAGTGGATAGAGAGCCCACCTTCCGTACCATTGGCCTGCAGGATATTACGCTTGATGATGGTGAGTCATTGCACTAAACAATGTACTTTTATCTTATGAGACTTTACAGTGACCACTGAAAATTTCAGAGCAGTGCAGTGTATGGAAATTGAAAGAAAATCTTAAGGAGTTGTCCCTCAACGGGACAAAGCAATACTGATACAGTTCGCTTTACATTAAAGGGATCAGTCATCCAAAAAAGAGAATTCTGGCATTAATTACTCACCCTCATGTCGATCCATACCCGTAAGACCTTCATCTTCAGAACACAAATTAAGATATTTTTGATGAAATCCAAGAGCTTTTTGACCCTGTATGGACAGCAATGTCACTACCACATTTGAATTTGTGCAGTAGTAGCTTTTTCATACAAGAAACTAGTAGAGCAAGAATGGATGTATTACATAAACAAGCAAATGCTTGATTTACTAATATGAATTTACATGCACAAGTTGCTTGGGGCATTACAATGTTTGGCAGGTCCCAGATCTTAAGAGTGTCATGACACAGGGCGAATTCATTACACCGATAATCCTTCTTAGCAGTACTATGAAACCTAATGTCAGTAGTGTGGGGGAGGGAAACAGAGAGGCTGTTTTTGGAGTTGCATACTACCTTATTACATAATTAATACAGAAAACTCTGCATTTGACAGTTCACTGCAAAAATACACTACAGCATACACAATAGAGCATGCTTCCATAATGCTGCTCAGTATGACCGTCTATTGTCAGAGTGATAAATGAAGCAGATGTAACATACACTGCAATTTTACTAAACATCTGTGTCTGTAAAATTAAAATGTTTTTTTAAAAGAAGCCTCTTCTGCTCACCAAGGCTGCATTTATTTAATCTAAAATACAGCAAAAACAGTAATATTGTGCAATATTATTATAATTTAAAATGTTTTCTAAATGAATACATTTTAATTTGTAATTTATTCCTGCGGTGACACAGCTGAATTTTCAACAGCTATCTCAAGTCTTTAATTTGTCAGTGTGTACAAATATACAGGAAAATATACTAATTTAAATATATAATTTAAAAATATTCAACATTCAGTGTGCACTGTGCAGCATACAGTAAGCAGTACACTAGTATTCCATTCTGAACATATCCAGAACGGGAGAGCTTGTTTCTCAACTTCTGTGTTGATGTGAATAATTTTTGCTGATGGTGTGTTTATGTGAGAAGCTCAGACAACAGACCACAATGGATTCCTTATTCGCAACTCAGCTATTTATTATTGAAAATTCAAATGCTTTGTGGGCTGTATCACTCTGTAACTGGTGCATCTATCACAGTAGATTGTTTTTTTTTTCATGGATGACTGATTTCAGGCTAATGGTGTAGTTCATCAGCACAGATTCCAGCAATGTCGTCATGTTTTAAAGATACTGATCCTGGTCCAGAATTGGATCACGTGGAGTCACTTCTGCTTTCTGGAAATCTTCGGTTACATATTCAAATGTGCAGTCAGACCGAGTTAATGGACAGCTTGAGTCACTCAAATTAGACAAGTGTGTGTGTTTGGTGAAGTGTAACTTCAGAGGGATCCAGTATTTGTCTGAGTAATTAAAACTGCTCTCACTATATGTAGCCATGTTTAAAACACACACACACTCAATTCACACTCTTGGCCAACCGCATACTAATTCACAGATGCGCAAGGGCTAATTCACCATTTCAAATCACACACTCACACAAGAAACATGGCTACACGCTCGAAGGCACCAAGTATTCACTGCCTACATGTTGTTTGCATATAGCATTAGACGTGCTCACGCATTCAGTGTGAGAGATGGGATGGAGTTGAGCCTTTTTAAAAGTGAAGTTTTGAACTGATTTCACCAGGGACTGTATCCTCCCTAAAGCACACACTATAAATAGGGTCTGTGTCATTCTGACTGAAGCTCTTGAGCACTGCGAGTTGTTAAGGAGGTCAAAAATGAACTGCAAATAGAACAGAACACAGCTCCAGTCACTGACATAAACCTCCTTTCACGTCAACATACAGCTATCATGCAGGGCATGTTTTGCCGAAGCATTACTGTAGGCCTATTTAATGAATAAATTGAAAAAATGTAAACTATAATAAATATAAACTTACGAAATTTTTCTTGCTCTCTTTTTCTCGTGGCTGTTCATAAGAGTCATGAATCATGGTTAACTGTAAGAGCTCTGTAGCTGGCTGAGAGTTTCACTAGATTTAAATGTAAGTTGATGTATCAGTCAGACTCTGCAGTTCTTAATCACACTTTCCTGGCACTTTTATGGCCCCAGATACTTCAGTTCCATTTGATGAATCACTTTTTCAGCAGAATTCAGTGGTTGTCAGTGGCAGTGCATTCTGGGAGTTGTGTGCTTTCTGTGTGAAAACAGATGATCGTTTAGCGTAAAACCCGTTGTTTGTTTACAAATCTCACTGGCTTTCATTTCCAAAGCCGTTTTGATTCGGGTTAAACAGGTTTCAATAGTGCTGACTAGCAGTTTGGGGTAGGCGGGAATCCCACTTGATATTCCGGTCCTAATGTTTTTATTCCAGGTCTGGTGCTGCCACTGGATGGATTAAAGTTTATTTATATGGAAAGCTAATATTTAAGGGCTGGAGCTGTTTTGGGTTTTTCATGGACAAATGAGAATCGTCCGTACGGCGGTGTGTGTTTGTGTGTGTGTGTGAACAGATGGCACAGGTGATGTCAAAGACTCTTTGCAGGTGGTGCTGGGGAGGGGCTACAGACAGACTGACAGATGGAAGACAAAAAACAGGGAATTGACAAAAGCGCACACACACTCTCAAACAGAAAGGTCAAAGAAGGACTAGAACATAGGAAATGTAAACCAAGACTATTGTCATTTGAGTAATCTACTTGTACCATTGCATTTGTCTCTCAACGTGACGTCTGTGAATAAATGTAGGCCGCTTATGTGCCGAGGGAGCCGTATGCGTGTGTGTTGTGTGTGTTAGACGAGCATAAGGAGTTTGGGAGCCATATTTTCCTGATGAGTTTGGACTGCTTCCCTCATTCTGAACAGAAGGAGCAGTGTGTGTCAGTACTTACAAGAGACTTTGTCTCTTTTCTCTTGTCTCATCTCTTCTTTCTACTCTTTTTTCATGTCAATTGTGTTTAATTAATGTCCTCCCGGAGGTCTGTGTTTGAGATGTTCGCAGGCGTGTGCTTGTGCTCCTTTGTTCTCGTGGATGTCTGTGTGCAGCTGCCACCCCGGCGTGAGTGCACTGATCTGGGTTAATAATAGGCAAAGCCTGCTGTCTTCGGGTCTTGTATCCCTGTCGTACTGTACACGCGTGCACACACACACAGCAAGCTTATATCTTGTGTCACTCTGTTTCTGTCAGGGGGATGATAGTTTAACTTTTCACTAAAATATTACTCGCAGTTGTCAGTGATGTGACAATCCATATGTACTACTTCTTATAACATACAGCGGGTAAAATAAGTACACGTCACCTTTTTTCCCGGTAAATGTATTTCTAAAGGTGCTGTTGACATGAAATTTTTACCAGATGTCGATAACAACCCAAGCAATCCATACATACAAATAAAATTTAAAAAGAAAAAAGGCTTTGTTGGTAAGACGCCTCCTGTATGGAGAAACTAGTCGCATGCTTTGCTCAGGTGTGATTTTGGCCCATTCTTTCACAGAGTCTTTAAATCTTGAAGGTTCTGTTGGCCTCTTCTATGAACTCTGATCTTTAATTCTACTGGATTCAAGTCAGGTGATTGGCTGGGCCAATCTAGGAGCTCTATTTTCTTTTTCTGAAACCAACTGAGAGTTTCCTTGACTGTGTTTGGGATCATTGTCTTGCTGAAATGTCCACCTTTTTTTCATCTTCATCATCCTGGTACTATAGGTGTTGGGACTGAATCAGCTAATATTAATTTCCACTGGCAATGGGCAGGATTGCTTTCTAATTACGGATAGATTTCAGATGGTGCCTTTTTGCACCTCCCTTTCTTCATGTGTTCAATACTTTTTCCCTGTTACCTCATTCCATTTTATTACACGTAACTTAATTTTTGAACTTTTTTATTTTGTTTTCTTTGTATGTATGGATTACTTGGGTTGTTACCGACATCTGGTGAAAATTTCAAGTCAACAGCACCTTTAGAAATATATTTTACTGAGAAAAATGATGACGTGTTCAGTACTTATTTTACCCGATGTATATCCTCATATAATGTTCCGCCCTCATCCGTCTGTTTGTGTCCGTTTCCCTCTTTCCGTTTGTGGGTACGGAAACTTCAACGTCTAACATATTCCAGGTCTGTAGTCTTTAGCCAGTGGTAAATGACTGTGTCAAATTAATAACACAACTTCTCTCATCTCTGAGGGAAAAAAGAGCGCGGAAGGGAAAAAAAACAGCTCTGGGCCCAAAGCTGCTCATTAAACACAATCAGAGAAATCTTCTGAAACCAGTGGAAACCTGGTTTTGTGTCATCTTTCCGTACAATTACAGTGTCAGGAACATAATTTTGAGGTCTTGGCGCAGGCGGGCAGTGGCGTTGTGGTCGGTCCAGTTTGCATTGCTGTGGTATTTGGCGGCAGAGATGTGGCGTGGTGCAAAGATTCTTGGGAATTAATGTGACAAGGGTGCACTCACTGTCCAGGGAACTCCAGCTCACACTTACTTTTTCTCTGGCATGGCTTTTTCACCTTATTATGTGTGTATTTTGGGTGTTTTTTTTACTTTTTTTTTTTTTGTTTTGTTTTGTTTTTGTACTGCTCTGGTTTACTCTTGTTACAGGGATAGTTTTTCCCAAAAACTGTTTATTTATTCATCAAAAGTGTTAGATTACCAACATTCTTCAAAATATCTTATTGTTTCACACTGTATAAAAAAAAAACTGTAAAATTTATGGTATAAAAACGGCAGCTGTAGTTGCCAGAATTTTACCGTAAAATAATATCGAAGCAACGTTTTAGGTTTTACGGTTTTAACTTAAATTTACATTTAAATACCATAATTTCATTAACTGATATAATGTTAATATACCAACATATTGAAGTACTGAAATCTGTTTCGCACCTTTGTAATACAGTGATAACCACCAAAAGCAGGTGTTGGTGAGAAAGTCACATGATGAACCAAAGCCCGTCACAAGCAGCTTTTAAATACTAACATATAGATGGTGCACAGTGTCATTCACACAAACACTAAACACCATCATGGTAAAACACATGAAAGTGAAATAATACAGTAATCATTCACTTAACAACATTAGATGTAACATACAACCCTAATGTACAAAATTGATCAGAAAAAAACTAAGCAACAGTTATTTCAGCAAAAAAAAAAAAATTGAAATATTATGTGATAATTCTGGGAATGTCAGTTTACGGTTAGTCACTAAATTTTACGTTCCGAATATGATATACTATTGTAAAATTATATGCAATGTCCAATACAGTTTTTTATCGTATATAGTAGGGGAACTTACCACTTACGTTAACCATTTAACAGGTTTTTACTGTAGCATTTTTACAGTCTTTTACCGTTAAATTCACGGCCATTTTTTACAGTGCACTGAAAAAAAAGAGAGTAAAAGTATTTTTATTTTGGGATGAACTATCCCCTATAAGATCAAGTTCAGTATTATTGTTTGCTCTCTTTCTAAATTACTAGTCTCTCTCCTCATTTGTAAGTCAGCTTGTATAAAATTGTCAGCTGAATAGTTAAATGTAATGTGAATGTTTTGGATAATTTTATTTTGAATGGGTTAATTTGAATTTTGCATGCAGGGAATTTTTTTCTGCTGTACATCTCCTTTTATATCTCTCAATTATTGATTCAGAGTTACTCTTTGAATCTGGTTATAGACAAAACGATGTATTTGAGGAGGAGGGAGACCTGAATAATTATGCAAAGAACTATAACATGTGGCTGTGTATGCACTTTGTGGTTTGATCTTGTCATTTTTGCTGTAAAAAGTTAACTCGCAAACTTTAGTAAGAACGTTTTGTGTTATTTACCTGGAGTAATCTACTGTTTTCAAACTCCCTCGATGAGCTCCTTTGTTTGTTTTCCATAATTGGAAAACTTCTCCATGCGTCGAACACACAATAAAACAGAACATTCACGTTTTTTACGGCACCTGCGTTGCAGTTTTGCCCCTTGGCTACGCTCTACTGATTGTTAAAGCTAGTGACTAAAAATGTTAAAGAGGTTGCTGAGGCCTCTGGTCAAAGAAAATGGGGATGAATCACTGACTGACTCTTTAGATGGGGAATCACAATATGATTCACAGATCAAACTGACTGCTCCCTTGTGCTTTCTCAGACACTTCTTGTGTCTCATTGTTTTTTACTTAAAAAGTAAGATTTGCGGTGTCGTTTTCTGTATAAAGTTGCCAAGGTTATAGGGGGTTGAGGGGAACACAAAAAAACAAAGCAAACAAAGAGATCACCCTCTCATTACCCATGCCCTAAACACGCACTAGATTTCACATTTCACGCTCCGTAGTTTTGAAGCTACAGATCAGTTCATTTAAACATCTGCCTTTTTTTTTTTTTTTCCCCTAAATGGAAACGGGTGTTCGCTATCAGTGGTTCTGGCTGATGAGGTCAGTCTTACCTAGTATAATACTTTCCATCATAACACAACATATTCGCTGCTCTCAAAATAGAATATATATATATATGTGTGTGTGTATATATATATATATATATATATATATATATACTACATCATTTTTAACTCCTGCAATTTTTTCATTTCTAAATACAGTTTAAAATGTTGGTAGATTTGAATTGAAATGGACATCTATACAACATAAAACTATCCCAGAATGAGTAACAGGTTTGCAAATTTAGCTTATGTCGCTAAGCTGTTGGTTATAAATGCACAAAATTATTTACTGCAAGTTAACAGAAAAGAAAATTGACCCAGTAACTAGTTATGACAGCCCACCTCAACTGATGCCTACATTAACGGTCACCCAGTGCAGTGGCTAGTCCAGTGATTCACAGTCTCGGGGCAGCACCGTCAAACAATATCATTTACCCCAGCTCAAAGTTTTGCCGTCGGCAAGCTCTCAGGCTCAGACCCTGTATATTATATGTTAATAAGGGATGGCCCCTTCCACTCATCCAAAGAGGATCCCCTGTTTAAAGACTCTACGCGGAGACTCTCGAGCGTTATGTGAAAGAGATCGAGATGAATCATGCTTTCTTACATGTGGGGAAAGACGATGTTGAAACCTCTTAAGTCAGTTGCTGCTATATTGCGATATATTGCACAGCAACTTCCCGTATTTAACTGAGTCAGATGCATCGCTAATATCGACAGAGCTCCCATTTAGATGCATGCTTCCTTCGTATATTGTTGAGATTTGTAATTTGTGCAGTTGGCGACTGTAATATGAATAGGACCGCTTATGAGTTTCATACACTATGAACCCAGAGTTTTGGCTGTCCTGAGGTGACTTGCTTTCAAACTGCTCCAAACGTCGAACAGAGAGTATGCATAGAAACTGCTGTGTATGAGTGCGTTTGAATGAATGTGAGAAACTACAGTGTGCTTTTGTGTCACACAAAAATGGAAAAAGTGAGAAAAGAAAGAGTTTGATCCAGGAGGAGACAGGAAAATAACGTTTTAAAATAAGAAAGTCCTCTTCAAAGTAGAGTAAATACCGTTGCAGACGACATTAGTTTTTTCAAAAAAATTGGCACTCTTAAAAATCTGCCAATACCACAGGCACGCCACAGACGCTGATGAAATAGCTGTCTGTTTTTATTGACTGACTGTGCTGTGCTAAAAATACTGGGATACATTTTTTTTTTAAATTTGCTGTTTGCTTGTTTTTCTCTTTACCAGATGTTTAGGTGTGCATTTTATTGCTCCATGACAGTTGCTTTGAGCCTTTTTTAATTTTTTTTTTTTTTTTTAAACACATTTCTACGTTTTTTAAAGTTGTACTTCAAAACAAATAGCTAAAGTAATTTTATATATATATATATATATATATATATACTTTTTTTTTTGCATAAAATATCAAATAATGCTGCTTTGAGAGTTGCAAATTGTCGTATAAAGTGCGCTGGAGGCACTGCCATTTACTTTTACTCTGTATGTTTTGTAAGTTGTATCAGTGTTCCACGATGTGTGTGAGGTTGTGCAGTGCAGGTTTGTGCAGAGAGAGAGTGTGTGTGTGTAAGATTGTTAGATTGTTTGTGCGGCGTAAGAGGCAGACAGCGCGCTGAGTGGGTTTTAAAGCAGAACTCACAATCAGCCCAGAGCAGGTCTGCATGTGTGAAGTGTGTTCATGCAAGAGGAAGAGCCGCCTACGCCAACAGGATGATCTGTGACAGCGGCTGGGCATTTGAAACATAACACACACACACACTCACACACACACACACACTCAAACATGCAACTTTTGCACACAAAACCGTCACAAATAATAACATCAACCACAAGAAAATGTACCAAAACAACTCTAAACTTCAAACACACAAAATAACAATCAACACACATACTGTGGCTAACACAGAAAGTAAACAAAGCAAGAAAAACATTAACCTAATAAACCTAAATTATAGTTTAAAAACACTGCGCACAAAGAATCGAAATATATAAACTGTATTGAACAAATAAATACAATAACTTATGCAAATATGATTCGCTTAACCATGATTGTAACACAGCAGTTCAATAGTAGGTTCTTGTGACATTTAGATTTTTTAAAACACCAAAGAGCCGTGTATAACCATCGCAACATCAGTAGGGTTACATACACTGTGACTTGTGACTCGCAGCTGCTTTAAATATTCATCCTACAGCGTGACTATTGTAGGAGACGCTCATTATTTTGATTTACAGAGCGGATCAGCGCAGTCCTTTATATGGTGTTCTGCCACTTTTTTGTAACACTCTCCGCCGTGTTTCACATTTAAACATGTATTCTTTCATTTACCTTTAATGCTATTTTTAGCACCAAGTCCTGCGCCCTTGCTTTTGATGTCTTGTTAACAAAAGACTGTTATATGAGGTTATATACGTCTACTGAAAAAAAAAAAAGCTTAGCTTTAATCCTCTGTGGGAAATAGAGTGACATATTTGTTCACTTTGACCGAGATCACAGTTTGTTTTTTTTTTAGCTCCGTTGGAAAATGTGGTCCATCCCAGTCATGGGTTGTCTGGATGAGGAATGTGGGGATTATTAACTCGCTTGCAGAGGCAGGTACCTGTATGAAAAATACCTGAGGCCCCCTTCAACAGTCAAACCTGTTTATCTGCTTCTCAGCTTTTCCCTCAGATTTGTCATCGCCTTTTATAGACGTGGTTTTTTACTCCGATGACAAGCTTGGAAATCTGGTGATTGAATGTTATGGTGAGTGTGTGTCAAAACCCTCCATCTCTCCTCAGTCATTTTGAGGAACAATCATTTTTTCCACAAAGGGAAGAACCGTCTTTGCCCTAGTTCTCTGTTGCTTTTTTTTAATAGGATGAACTTTTGTATTATGGTTGTGGTTGACTGATTTTTTTTTTCATCCCAGCAATATCGTCGCACTTGCTATATTGTAGAGAACATTCACTATCCAAAATAGAGCATGTGGAGAAACAGTCATATTTTCACAGCATTAATCAGAACCCTGCTGGGATGACCTGTTAGAAAAGTTTGGCTGCTTGCTTAACATCAGTCTCCTGGCCTGCTAAAGTAATTACCACACTTTCTCTGTTGCCTTCTGGGATGTAGAACATGTGTTTTAACAATGGATCAATTTTATACAGGCCTTTCATAGCGCTCTAAAAGCCCAAGCCAACAGGCTAAAGGAAATGTAGTCAAAGGCCATTAAACTCATAATGAACTGATGCAACTGCCTGCACCAAAGCCTCGTAGTTAAAGCAGCGGAGGATGGTTTTATAGCCTGTGTGTTGTGGTCATCTGCTGCTGTCAGAATTTACATCCACATGCTCACAGACACACAATTGCACATATTTTTTTCCTAAGTGGTCACATACCGAAGTTCTTTTTTTTTTTTTTTTTTTTTTTCTATCTTCTGTCTTTTATTTCCATCAGCCCTGGAGGATGATGTCTATACTCGACTTTACACAGCTCAACACTGCCCTTCAATGGTTAGACACAGGAACTGATTTATAAAACGCTCAATATGAAGGCTTACTCCAGTGTTCAAAAGTTTGGGGTCAGTGTTATTTTTTAGAATAAATGAATACTTTTATTCAGCAAGGATGCATTAAATCAAAAGTGACAGTTAAGATATTTATAATATTAGAAGTCATTTATATTTCAAATAAAATGGTGTTCTTCTGAACTTTCTATTCATCAAAGAAGGTAATTGTGACTTTTTTTCTCACAATTCTGACTGTATTCTCGCAATTGCAAGTTTACATTTTTTTTTTTTCTCAGAATTGAGTTATAAATGGCAAGACAAACTCACAATTGAATGGTAACAATTATAATTCTTTTTTCTGAATTGTGAGACCTAAACTCACAATTCAGTTATAAAGTCAGAATTTTTTTCTAAGAAATACTGACTTCACCTCAGAATTTTTACATAAACTCACAATTGAGTGTTATAGTCAGAATTTTAAGTTATAAACTTGCAATTGTGAGTTAAAAGTCGGAATTGTGAGACCTAAACTTGCAGTTCTGAGTTATAAAGTCGCAATTCTGACTTTTTTCCTCAGAATTTTTACATAAACTCACAATTGAGTGTTATAGTCCGAATTGTAAGATATAAACTTGCAATTGCAGGTTTAGAATTGATAGACCTAAACTCGCAATTCTTAAAATAAAGTCGCAATTCTGACTTTTTTATAAACTCACAATTGTAATTTTTTTTAGATATAAAATTGCAATTGTGAATTAAACTTAGAATTGCAAGACATAAACTCTGCAAGACAATTCTAAGAAATGTTCACAAAAGATTTTTTTTTTTTTTTCAGAATTGTGAGAGCTAAACAGAATTGAGATATAAACTTGCAATTGCGAGTTAATGTCAGAATTGTGAATTTATACAATTCTGACTTGCAATTGCAAGTTTTCAGAATTGTGAGATATTTCGCAATTCTGTTATGAAGTCAGAATTTTGAGATATAAACTCGCAATTGCAGGTTAGTCAGAATTGCAAGACAAATTCTGAGAAATAAAGTCGCAATTTTGACTTTTATTCCTCAGAATTTTGATATAAACTCGCAATTGTGAGTTATAGTCCGAATTTTAAGTTATAAACTTGCTCTTGTGAGTTTAGAATTGACTTTGTCAGAATTGTGATATAAATTCGTAACTGTGACTTAAAAAGTCATAACTAAGATATAAACTAGCAATTGTGAGTTATAAAGTCAAAATTGTGAGACGTAAACTTGCAGTTCTAAGAAATAAAGTCAGAATTGCGAGATATAAACTCACGATTCAGTTTGTATCATGCAATTCTGACTTTTGTCAGATAAAGAGTTGCAATATTTTTTTTTTTTTATTCACTGGCGGGAATGGATTTTCATAGTTTTCAGCCTTGATGATGTTTCTTGAACACCAAATCAGCATATTAGACTGATTTCTGATGGATGATGTGACACTGAAGACCGGAGTAATGGCTGCTGAAAATTCAGATTTGCCATCACATTAATGAATTACATTTTACAATACGAAACAGTTAAGATTGTTATGCTATTTCATAGCATTACTGATTTTGATATTTTCGAGCAAATAAATGCAGCCTTGGTGGGCATTAGCGACAACTTTCAAAAACATTCAAAAATCTTACCAACCAAAACCTTACCAAGCCAGAACAATATACCAGATCTTGAAATAATATCTTCTCCTAAATAATCTGTTTTCTTTTTTTGTGTGTTTCAGTGAACGAGATCATAGGCAGAGACATGTCTCAGGCCCCAGAGGCTCATGGGGGCTCCCCAGCTGCACACAGTCAATCCTAGCCCGCAACACGCCACGTCAGACTCTCAAACAATCTTCACAGGACTCCAGAGCCGGGCGACGAGATTCCACCCAAAGCCAGCGTCTGCCCCAGTAGTCCAAAAACAACCCTTCCCAGCGTGGATCCAGAAGCAATCTGAGCGACAATTATTGCTTCCTCCAGATTCACGAACACAGCTTTGGCTGTGAGAGCTGGGGGTATATACTGTACGCATGCACACAAAATCAGGTGTACTGTACATAAACACAGACGTGTCGTTCTCCTGGAAGTAAAACCAATAATTCAGGGCTCTCTGACAGCATGATGTATTATTATTTGTAGCTCGCAGATTCACCCCTCGGATTGGCTAGCTATGCAGTCGAGTGTCCTCATCCCAGACCGGAATATGCAGTACACGGCAGCAATTCTACAGTCAGTCACTTTAGTGGGATAGCCGAGGAGCGCTCGAGGCGTGATAGACGCCCATGCCTTCTTACCAGCGAAAATTGCCGCCTTTTTCAGTACACATTCTGCCAGTGCTGCCCCCTAGTGGACGGGCCCTCGGGCACTGCACTGAGCCTGTAGTAATAATATGCAACATTCCACATGTCTAGTGACCTTTCTGAGCTGTAGATAATCTGTTTAATGATTGGCCCATTTCCTCTTCAGGTTGAACAAATGCCTTACGTAGTAGCTGTGATTGTGAAAAGGCTTTCGGCTGAGAATTTATATAGTTTTTTTTCTTCTTGCTGTTTTTTTTGTTTTGTTTTTCTGAGGACACGGTTGAATCCAGTGTGTGTATTTTATACTTAGAAAGTAGCTGAGCTTCATCTTGTGTTCTGGAGTGCTGTGAATTGTGTTGGTTCAATCTTGCTTTCACAGTGCTGTGCTTTAAAAGTCAAATGAATTGTTCAGACTCTAAACATAACATATGTGTTTTATGTAGTTGCATGGGAAGATGAACTCATGACCGTAGACCAAAAGGTCTGGAGATAATAAAGCTCATATATATATATATATATATGGGCTTAATGTGCATTGAACTCAAACATAATAATATGTTGACTATGCTGAGACTCGCTTTGTGCCTTTGATTAGAGAAACAATTATGCATAAATAATTGCATTGGACAATTTCAAAAAAAAAACATTGCAGGTTTGATGTCAGGGAAACCATATTTAATTGGTTGTGTTTTTTTTTTATGTTTTTTTGTTTTTCTCCCATAAAATGTTGCATCCTGACAATCAATGTATAGACTATCTGTTGCTGTTTCAACTGTTGTTGAAAGTCACTCTCAGTTTGTATCCCCACTGCGTTCTGGGGCAAAAAGGTTCAAATTCAAACCAGCTTCCAAACCCCTCAGCCCATCTTAGACAATCATTTTTGCTCTCAATGTGGACAAAAGCAGTGTAGTGGGCAGGTTTCATGGGATCAGACACACAGACGGACACTGGCAGAGCAAAATCGATGAGTTCTTATTGGCTCCTTGCCTTAAATTTTAATCTGAAACATTTTTTGTTTTCTTAGAACTGTTTTTCTCCCATGAAAACTGGCACAGTTCAATTAAGACATTTGTTGTTTTTTTTTTTTCTATGTGGGTTTTCTTTTCAGTCTTTTGAGACTTACAGCTGTAATCATGACTGTTAATTATGTTTGGAAAAAAAGACAAAAAATCTGCTATGCACTATAAACCTGCCTTCTGCCTTTAAGAAAAAGAAAAAAAACAAAAAAAAAAACAAGAAAGAAAACCTTGATGCCTCTAGACTAGATGCTGTAGAGATGCTTCTTCGTAGAGTAGTATGCCAGACAAGAGTTGCGTGTGTCTGTCGATGCACAGAGCAAGCGTCTTAACGGTTTTGTGCGTATGTGCTTATGTCGGGTTGTATCCAATGAATTGTAGATATTTGTTTTGTATCTTTGAAAACCTCTTTGAATTTGAATGGTGTACAAGCACATTGATACATTAGGCTATGCAAGGACAGACGATATGATGGTGTGATCTTTTCAAACATACAAATAGCAGGTTTGTTTGTTAGTCTTGCATCTATACAGTAAGTATATATATTTTGTTGTATGTAAACCCTTACATATAGTGACAGGTGTTTTCAATGCCACTTTTGACTATTTAATTTAAACTATCAAATATATGGTAGGAAAGCCTTAACTTGTGTTAAAATGCAATTTTAGAGAATGTGTGTCATAAGGTTTGGGTTTGATTTAGGTTTAGTGTTTTTTGAGAATCAAGATAAAAATACAAGCAAGCAAGCAAACAAACAAAAAAAAATTACAGATGGGGAGTTCTGGGATGAAGCAGGGTCCCTAGATAAGCACCTATTTTCATTCTCTAGAAACCAAAGATCGAACAATGTGTTCCCATTTTACATACAGATGACCGCGCAAACACCAGAACTCTATTTTTGATACTTTGAAATGGATGTCATTCCTAAAGTTTGGGTAGCTTGGATGGTTTGTAAAATAAAAGTACAGGTTCAGTTAATGTTTACGGAGCCTTGTATTGTCGTTTCATGTACATTTTGTATTTAACATTTTGTAATTTTTAAGACTGCAGTGCTTTTTGAAATTATTCAAAGGGAACACCGTGCGGCATAGGCTCTTCTGAGGTAGTGTATCAATAAAAAGAATAAATGCCCAAATGTCTCTGTGTCAATCTGTCGCTGTGTTCCGGATTATGACCTGCATCAGGAATTAAATGTTTAATGACTGGGCAGCAACCAGAATAACATCACATACACTCTTAGGAAAAAAGGTAAAAAACCATCAGTGGGGCAACACTGTAAGATACAAAAGCTAAAAGTTACATCTCTTATCCCTAAGTGGTTCATATTAGTAGTTGAAAAACACATGTCTGAAGCACATATTATTGTATTTTGCAAGGGGACTGTCCCAGTGACAGTTTTGTACCTTGTTTTAAACGATCACATCATGCTACTGATCACTGTTGGGACTAGTATTATTCCAGGGATGTTTAAATAATCAACTATTGATTTGCGTTATAGAGGAACATATACAGCCATATTGCACTGCTACGTGTGTGACATTGTTTTCATACAACAATTAAGCGGCACAAGTGTGTAAATAAAAGAGACAACAATGGCGTAGGGAAGGACGGGGAACAACCTAACACTTATTGAATTTCTCAGTTTGTGTAAATCCACGTGGGGTTCAGAGCATCATTTTTTATCCACATTTAAGGAGAACAACCCAGAATGACAATTTACATATAATGTACTCACCCTCTTGTCATCCAAGATGTTCTTGTCTTTCTTTCTTCAGTTGTAACGGAAATTATGTTTTCTTTGAGGCAAACATTTCAGCATTTTTCTTCACATAATGGACTGATTTTGAACTTCCAAAATGCAGTTTAAATGCGGCTTCAAACGATCCCAAATGCGGTTGTAAACGATCCCAGCCGAGGAAGAAGGGTCTTATCTAGTGAAACGATCGGTTATTTTCATACAAATAATGCAATTTATATACTTTTAATGTCAAACGCTCGTGTTGTCTTAGTCTACCTGAACTGTGTGTATTCTGGTTCATGACAGTTAGGGTATGTCGTATTACCGTATTTTCTTCCTCAACAAAATCGTCCTATATCGCTGTTTTACCTTCTTTGTTAAGGGTGTTTGATCTTGTTCACTTTGCAAAGACTGGGTCGGTACTTCTGCAGCGATGTAGGATGATTTTGAAATGATTTTTGAAGTTGAGGGAGAAAATACGAGTGGAGTTTTTTGACATACCCTGGATCGTTTACAACCACATTTGGGATCGTTTGAAGCCGCATTTACTGCATTTTGGATGTTCAAACTCTGGGCACCATATCAGTCCATTATATGAAGAAAAATCCTGAAATGTTTTCCTCAAAAACATAATTTCTTTAAAACTGAAGAAAGAAAGATATGAACATCTTGGATGACAAGGAGGTCAGTACATTATCTGTAAATTGTTGTTCTGGAAGTGAACTTCTCCTTTAAGGGTGATTTCTGATGACACTGCTGCTCATTGCATTTGTTGACTGCACCTTTCAAGGTGCAGGTGTTCCTCAGGTGTTGTTTAAAGTAAAAAAAAAAACTTCGTTTACAATGTTTCAGTCTTTCAGTATAAAAATCTTTACTGCTGGCTCTCGTTGCCATTTAATGGCAAAACACTGTAATTAAAATCACTATCATGAACACACCATTTCTCAATACTACTACTGTTAAATACTACTATTATTTATATAAAATACTAAGTATTGAAAAATAATACATAATAATGAATGCTAATTATATAATAATCATAAAAGCTGCTAGGCAATTCAGTCAAAACTACAAAGGCAGCACGCTGATAAACAGTTATATATATATATATATAATGTTACGAGACTTTGCCCTCAGCCAAAACTATTTGCCCTGGAATGAATAATAGATTCATGAGACCAAAGACTGTTAGATTTACCCAAAACAAATGACAGCTCATGTTTGACCACAAATGTTTATTCCAGAGAAACTGTTTGAGGTAAGGCTGCGAAATTTCAAATACGCTTTATCTTCATTAACAAATTGCATATTTGAATTCTAAACATAATCATTCTCACCTAAAAAAAAATAAAAAAATAAAAATTAAAAATAGTAAATCAGTAATATTTATAAAATTATAGTGAATTTTGGGCATCCGCCATGACACTTGCTATTTGAAAAGCAAGCACAGATACAAACGGTTTAAGTTTTGTTATCACTAGAATACTGGAAAAGGCTCTCAGCCGATCAGATTTTATTCTAATTATTGGTTCTCATCCATGTCAATAATATTTACACCCAGATAACATTAAAATAATAATAACATTAAAACTATTTTTTCACACTTCTTGGAAAACCTGGATATATGAAGTATTCAAATTTTGAAGGTGTGATTTCTAAAGCTGTAATACCTGCAAATTAAACTCCACGTTCAAAAATATTTCATTGGGTATAAAGTGTAAAAAAAAGAAAAAGAAAAAAAAGAAAAAACCTTGGAATCAAAAAGGTTGAGGACCACTGGTCTCAATTTCAATCACACACAAGTCTGGTCCAAATAAAATGCATGTCACCACTTTGACATGATGTCAGAGCAATATCAATTTATTTGTTGCATATAAGAGTCACATTTTATACACACATACATAAACATTTCATACATTTTAGGGAAAAAAATGCCCCTTCTTTCACTAGAGAGGTGTGACATTTTGTTCAGCCTTGTATTGCACTCCAGGTAATGTAGTCATGAAAAACAAAAACAAAGCTCATGATTCAAGCAGCCTGGTAGCAGTAGAAAAGAACAGATGTAGACCGCATTTCCAAAACATTATAAAGTCCAAAACAAGGTAAGACCTCTGCACAGTTCAGTCTGCACATAATCTCTCACGGGGTCAACAGAACACACACACCTCTATCGTTTCAGTTCATCTAAAGAACGAGCATTAATGAATGTAGATCACAACTCTTCTTTTTTTACTTTAAATAAAAAAATTCACTTCTCGAATGGATTAAACTAAAAATCAGTTCATGCAAGTCTATGGAGTACATACTTGGTCTTGTCTCTATTAAATAAGGAATAAGGTTGTCAGTCCAAACAGTGGGAAAAACCATCATGCCCTTTTTCAATCCTACAGTCTTATAGTCTTTTAAAGCATGTATTTGGCTTCTTATAATCTGTATTTCAAAATATTCCTTGATCCAAATAAGTATTGCATTGCACTTTGGTTCCCTAGTGCAAGGCCAGGACTGCAGCCTAACTGGACTGCCCAGCTGTGTTTATAACAACAGGAAGATCTCTTGTTCCACAAACTGATGGCTTGCAGTGTTATAAGTTTACTTAAAGTCTTGAATTAGGACAGAAGAGATCTCGACATCAAAAGCCACAGGAAGAGTTTAGCATGCATGCCACTGATCTCATTTTCTCTCGCTCTCTCTCTCTCTCACACACACACACACACACACACACACACACACACACACACACACAAGCAGTGATGCAGTGCTACTGAGATGGTTAAACGTGTGTGTATATAAACATATATACAGTGCTTCTGTGTCAGCTCCCCTCCTACTTTGCGTCAAGAACAACAGGACAACTGCCTGAAAGGCCAAAAGACAGGTAATGAGGGAGAAAAGGGTGAGACAGGTGAAGTGCGGTCCTCCCTCAGGGGGTGTAAAGGTCTGTGTGTGGTCACTCGCAGCAGACCAGGCGGATAGGGTGGCCGGAGATGGGAAGGTTGGAGCATTCGGCTACAGCCTGTCTTGCTGCTTTCTCACTGGGGAAGGTCACCAGTGCCTCCCCGCTACGCTGACCACTCCAGTTATACAGCATGAGCACAGAGTCCGCCTGGAGCTACACCAAAAAGAAAATGAAAAAAATATATATAAATATAAATAAATATTTAAAGATTTTTTTGAAAAGATTTTTAAATATATGCTAGTGCTAAAATTAAATTAAATTAAATTGAGAAAAAAAAATATATAATAATAATAATAATAATAATAATAATAATAATAATAATAATAATATTAAAGCAATAAAAAAAATAATAAAATAAAAATAAACAAAAATAAAACCAAAATCTAAAATAAATAAATAAATAAATAAATAAATAAAATTAACTACAAGTTAAATATTCAAAAAAGCAAATTAAAAAAATATATATTATAATAATAATAATAATAATAATAATATTATTATTATTATTATTATTATTATTATTATTTATATATATATATATATATATATATATATATATATATATATATATATATATATATAAATATAAAGGAACAAAATAAATTATATTAAAAAAAATATTAAATATATGAAATAAAGAACAAACTAACAACAACAAAAACAACAAATAACAAATAAAATATAAGAAAAATAAAGTAAAATAAAATATAAGATACAATATAAAATAACAAAAAACGAAATATAAAAAAATAAATATAAATAAAATAAAAAAGACAAAAACATATATATAAAAAAGAAAATACAAAAAATATAAGAAGTTAAATATAGAAAATAAAATTAATAATGTAATTAATAAATAATAATAAACACTATTACAATAAGAACACATGAATACACTCATGAATACATATTGAACTGAAGTGCTATGGAGAGAAACAAGATTTAAGTTTGGAGTAATCATTAAACCAAGCAAATTAGCTGAAAAGGAATGAGTATATACTTAGACATTGATCAGGAAACCCTTATAAATGCAGGAGACTTGCAGTAAGTTAAAAACAATTATGCTACCATCAAGACACAAGACATTCAAAGCCCAAACCAATTAGTCAGATTGGAGAGAAAGAGAATTATTGCGACTGAAAGCTTGTTAAAACAGCAGCAAACAGATCAATAAAGCATTCTGGGATTAATTATGCAACAAGCAGAGAGTGACGATTTACACAGATTTAAAAAAAAACAAAAAAACAAACAGAAGAAAACAGAATAGAGCATTCCTGGACTCCACTTCTGATTGGAGGTCATCCCAGAGCAGTGGAAGTGAGGGGAGGAGTTAGAGTATTAGTCCATGCACAAGCGATGAGTTCAGATCACAAGGGCATCACGGGAGCTTACCTGGAGAGGCTCCCCCTACAGACAAAGCCACTCTTTAGGCTGAATCAGACTCCGGCCCTGATCGCTCACTCCGACCAAGCTGCTGTAGTCTTCAGGAGCGTACTACAGCACAATGAGCCACAGTCAGTGCCACAGGCCTCACGTTACACTCAGCACTTCTCTTAACCATATTCATACGTGTACAGGTGACCCTACACTAGTATGCCTTTCTACTAGGGGTGTAAAAAGATGTGCATTTTTTTAAATGCATCTAAAGTAAAAAATGTTTTGAAGAAATACTTTTACTTAGAACGGATACATTTATTTGATCAAAATGACAGTATAGACATGTTGCTAAATGAAATTCATTTAAAATAAATGTTCCAAACTTTCTATTTATTAAAGAATCCTGGAAAAAAAATAAATAACATTAAACAGCACAACTGGTTTCAACATTGATTAAAAAGAAATATTTCTTGAGCGCTAAATCAGCATATTAAAATGATTTCTGAAGGATCATGTGATGCTGAAGACCAGTAATGACTCAAAAATGCATCACAGCATTTTTACAATATTACAACAGAAAACAGCTACTTAAAATTGTAATATTATTTTACAATATTACAGTTTTTAAGTGTATTTTGATCAAATAAATGCAGCCTAGTTGAGCTTAGCAATTTTTTTTTTTTTTAAATTGTGTGTGTTTGTGTTATACACTATCAGTCTGAATTCATTAACTTTTTGCAATTTTGAATAGGTTTTTGCTGCTTAATATTTTTGTGGAAGCCACGATACATGATTTTTTGATGAATATAAAGTTTAAAAGAACAGTGTTTATTTAAAATGGAGATATTTTAGAATATTAATGTCTTTAAGTGCAAGTAATCAATCTTACTATCTTTCAAAAGATTTGGATATCATGGTTTCCAAAACAAATATTATTTAATCATAAAAATCAAAGAATTATAATTGAATTAAATGGTCAGGTCACATATATTCACACCCCTACATCGACTGTGTGTCTGAAAACTTAAAAACAACATGTAAATGAAGGAAAGAGTATTGAGCATACTGAAATACAATACTGAAAGAATTTTATCAAGTCTTGCAGTTCATTTAAAAGGCTCTTCAAACAGATCTGAAACGCAGTGCCTTATATCATAACCTAAGAGGTGACACCAGTGTATGTCTAAACATATCAATTTAAAACCAACCTGATCTCATGACAAAAACATACCTGTGGGAGCTTTTTCACAAGACGCAAAACAAGTACCAATAAGTACATATCACTGAAGTTTCCAAAAGAAATGAACGCTAGAGGCAGCAAAACAGTGAGCACTTTTGTCGTTTTCATACACTTGTGATTACAGCTCCATGTGTTTTGCTTTCCGGATGTAACCTTGTTCGGTAGCTCTGCCGGCACGGAATTGGACTTAGGATGTGGAATCCTTGGGTACGAATCTCGTGAAAAACATGAAATCACTATGAAAGAGCTGATAGAACAAGCTAAAATGGCATGCTTGCGATTGCGTTTTTACATCACATTCACTTTTGTTCATACTATCAGGTTTAGGGTGTAGTGCGGAAGGTACATTATTTCGAAATGTCATTGAGCATTAGAGTCACAGCGCCACTCAATGGACATTTCAAGTCAGAACTGGGGTGACACGTACAAAACCAACATCACATAAAAAGTACCACATGTACGTTCTTTTAGTGCCACTCACTGGACATTTCACATCGAATGCGTCACAAAACGTACATGGTGGTACGTTTTTCACGTCTTGTGAAAAAGTTCCAACAGGTACATTTTCATCATGAGATCAGGTAGTTTAAAAACACACCACCCCAATACACTGCACAACCAAAATAAAAAGTATGCATCGTACAGGGTTACATAAGATGTTCAAGCATGAATGCACTATAGATATAGAGAGGGAAAGAGGGGGTGCAGACCACCTGCCAAAAAAGAAACACTTCCCGCACACAGAGGCCCGTAGTGTGCATTTTGTATCAGAGGTTAAAAGCACACTTGGAGGGTGGACTAGGCTGGGATCCATATCATCGGTTCAGCCAGGAGTCAAACCTGAACTCGGCATTTCACACACGCGCCACTGTGCTACGCTTTGTGAACAGTGTTAGATGTACAGCTCAGAGTGTCACACGCCTTAGAGGAGAGGGCAAGGACGCTGCATGCCGAACACAGTTTTACCAACCCCACCACACAACAGAGAATAAACTATAATATCTAGAAAATCTCCATGGATATATACATGTATATTGTAAGAGAGAAAGCACACACAGACCCGTGCCCAAAACAAAGCACCACTCATTTCCATCTAACTCAACCCTCTTTTCTCCTCCTCTGAGCGCTGGTGTCATACCATCCTCTGACGTCTCCGCCTAACCGGGTGTCAGCTAATGAGAGGACAAAACGTACACAATGATTCAACATAAAACACTACATGGAAACTTTTTAAGATGTGTGCTGTTTATCCAAGAGAACCGGGGTCCTGATGAAGTCTCAGGTGAGAGGTGCACTGCTTGTTTTTGAACTTGAGAACCTGAATGAATGAGTGAGTGAATGGTGGAATGGGAAGTCACCTGATATCCCTGAAAGAAACTGAGGATGTCTTTGACCCCGGCGTTGTACGGCAGACCCTGCATTCGCACCAGTGCTCCGGGCTGTGGGGGGAGGATGGCTGGGGTGGGTTGGGCGGCCACAGCTGCTGCTACTGAACCCGGTGGGGCCGCAAAATAACTCACCGTGGAAGGAGAGACTGGTGGACTAGTCAACAGACAGAGATGAGATAAGTTGACACGAGAAAAAAAAAAAAAAGGTTGTCAATAATAGAAAAAGAATGCATCAGCAAATAAGTTTATAAATGAATGAAGGAGCTACATTTAAAGTGATTGTAAAACAACTAATGGATCATGTTTCATGTCAATAGACAAAGCTGATGACTACTTTTAAAGTGATAGTTCACTAACAAATGAAACTTCTGTCATTAATTACTCAACCTCATGTCGTTCCAAATCCGTAAGACCTTCGTTTATCTTCGGAACACAAATTAAGATATTTTTGATGAAATCTGAGAGCTTTCTGGCCCTGCATAGACAGCAATGCAACTACCACATTCAAGTAAGGCTGGGCGATATGGCAAAAAATTCAAATGTTGATTTTTCCAGAACATTTGACCGATTCTCGAGTTTTTGCGATTTTTAAGTAGTCAACTTAAAAATGTAACTACAATATGATTGAAGTAACTTTTTCTTTATTAACCCTCTAGTTAAAGAAAATTCTATTCCAAGTGCGCCACATATGAAGTTGTCAGCATGGTGTAAACGTTAAATCAGCATTAAACTTCTTCGCAGAAAAGATGCATGAACTACAACTACATCTTGTACAAACTTGTCTTATACATATTATATGTTAAGAAATAATACAAGGAAAATGTTTTCAAATATAAACATACATACATGTGTCAAAAGTCAAGGTAATTCAAATTCAAAATGACTAAGGGTATACCACCAGAAGACTAACTATACATGTGTAAAAACAATGAACATCAGCTTTTAGCCTGTTACCATGATGCAAACATGGAAAAAAAAAAGACAGTGCAAAATGCAGTAGTAGTTCTTAACAGGTTTTTTTTCCGTTTGACTGTTGCACTCGCGTCTCTTGCGTTGTCTGATGCATGAAACGGCATTATAAAAACGTGGCGCTCAAGTAAAAAGAAGTTCATTCCCATCTTCTTGCATGTTTTCCCTATTCCACTGTCAACACAAAAGTGCATTCTGTGTGCCAACATGCAGTTGGATCGTTCTTTTCTCTTTACTGTTATCACTGGCATATTGTCAAAGTGTCTAATTCTAATGTTTGGTAATATTTACATCCAAAAATATAATTCCTCGATTTCTCAAAAATAAAATCATGACAAAACATTAAATTTGAATTAACTGATAAAATCTGGAAAAAAAAAAAAATAATAAATATAAATAATTGCCCAGCCCTACATTCAAGGCCCAGACAGTTAGTAAGAACATTGTTAAAATTGTCCATGTGACATCAGTGATTCAACCATTATTTTATGAAACTACAGAAATATTTTGTGCACAAACACAAAAATAACGACTTTATTCAACAATTTCTTCTCTTGCCTGTTTTAATGTGCGTTCAAGAGAGCATCACGATGCAATACTGTGATACTCTTGACTGACACAGAAGAGAAGAAATTGTTGAATAAAGTCATTAGTCATCATGTCATCATTAGTCATATAAAGTCATCATGGAGGGTCAGAAAACTCTTGGATTTCAAAATATCTTAATTTGTGTTCTGAAGATGAACGAAGGTCATTCCAAACCCATAAGACATGAGAGTGAGTAATTAATGACAGAATTTTCATTTAAATGGCACAATTAAACTTCAGCCTTCAGTTCCTCATGATCTTTCAAAAATCATTCTAATATGCTGATTTGGTGCTCAAAAAACTTATTATTGTTAAAAACAGCTGTGCTGCTTAATATTTTTATCGAATTGTTATACTTTTTTCAGGATTCTTTGATGATTTGAAAGTCTTAAGAATAGCACTTATTTAAAACAGACTGAAATATTGAGGTCTACAACAGTACTGTATATTACTTGTTAAAAGCATTATTGTGATTACTATAGTTAAACATTGGTGGTTCTTTTTTTTTTTAGATAAAGATGCTAATGTTTGATAAATTGCACAGCAAATTTTACCTTTACCATGTGCCACAGACAAAAAAAAAATAAAAAATTAACTAGGTGGTACGTAAAGATGGGATTAATTTAGATCAAGGTAAATTCTCTGCACAGTATGTGTCTTCTCGTTGTACCTGGGGTAGTAGGCAGTGTAGCTCATGTTCATGTTCATGTAAAGCTGTGGAGAGTAGTAAGCTAAAGCAGGTGCAGGGTTGTGTGTTGGGGCCTGTGGAGTTCTTGGAGTGGCCAGCAGGGGGGGCTGATACAACGCTGCCTCAGTGGGAAGCATAGCTGGAGTCGCAGGAAATGCAGCATATGTTGGTGGAGAGAGACCTGAAAAAAACATGAAAAAGTGTGTTATTAAAGACAGTTTCACCAGGTGGATATGCTAAATCTATCTCTCTTTCTCTGTCTCACTCACACACAGAGCTGACCTTGCAGGAGTGTGTGAATGTCATGTATACTTAGCTTAACTGGCACAGGGACAACTACTGTCTCCTCTGATGTGATGTGAGCACATACGGCCCATTCTCAAGCCAAGGTCAAACAACCAGATCGAATCACAGAGTAAACAGCCCTTTCTTTAGCACCGCTACAGGCTTGCTCTTTCTAAAATGCCAAAACTTTGCACCTTTAGCTCTGTGACAGAGTTGATCACACCGCTTTCTTGTAGATAAGCTGAAATCTAATCTCAAACGGCCCAGCTGATAGGAGCAGAAGAGTGCAGACTGGAACACTGCACACAGATCAGCATCTCTTGAACAGGAACAGATTACAGCTGTTGGCTCACGCTAAATACTAACTCAAATTAACAGCGCATTTCATCTTATTGTGTGGTTTCCAACAAACATTTGACATTTAAAAAAAGGAAAAAAAAAAAGCTCCATAAAGTAGCAGACAATCTCTTACAGGGCAGTTTGCAAGGAGGCGGCGAGAGCCCGCTGCGGTTAAGCGTCCCCCCCATTAGCACAAAGCTCATTTCCTCAGTGGAGCACTGGAACACCTCCACGTAACGATCCTTCATCATCTTCTTGTGGCACTTCTGTGCCACCATAAACGCACGATCAGCTGACTTCATCTGAATAAAGGCATCACCAGAAGGTCGACCCTAAAAAAAGGAAAACGAAAAAAAAAAGTGTCAGGGTCATTCTCAACTCTGACGTTTCTAGTTTCATTAAGTTCCCTATGTCACCTGTTGGTTAAGGACCATGTGCACCCCATGGGGTTTGATATCAATGGTGTGTTCTCCCATAAATTCCAGGATGTCCTCGATGGCGGCGGTGTACGGCAGACCTCTTAGCCTGATGCAGTCTCGCGTGCTGCCGGTGGTGATGAAGGGTGGCGTGGCTAACACAGGTACAGATACCATCGGAGGCGGAGGAGGAGGAAGTGTGGAGATCAATGGAGTGGACATGTAGCGATTCAAAACCTAGTTTGAAGATACAAAAGAAGGTGAAGATAATGGCAATGAAGGACATAATGGTTTCATACAAATGTGCACCAAGTCAGTTTGTTTGCTCTAAACAAACCCAGAGAGACCAAGTGTAGCAAAACTGCAACATTTGAGAAAAGCAATTCAATTAAAACTTACATTTTCACTAAATGTGGATAAAAACTACACATCTGACATATTAATATGCATCCCAACAACTGTTTAGTAGCTCATATCCATTTACCAAGCAAGTATTTGACACCTAATTTTTTACATTTACTTTTTTAGTGTCCAGTGATTAAAAAAGCTTTAATGACATTTTTCTATGAGTTGCAAAAATGCAACGCTGGGCATTAGAGGTCATAGTGTTTTCACACAATGGACCCTGAATGTCAAGGAATGGTACTAAAATTCTTTTTTTCCAGCCGTTTTCTGATCTTTTGTCATTAGCCTCTTTCACACAATAATACCAGTAAATTGCATTAAAATTACAGGAACGGCTTTACCGGGAAATACAAAAATGCACTGTTCACACAGGCAATGACGTTCCATCTTTTAACTGGTTAAGCGCCATTATTTGGAAAAAATTATTTGGAAAAAAATAAAACGGCACACACACGCAAACATATAATCACACATGATCTTTTAACAATAATTTACAATTAGGCAAATTGTCTCATTGATAAATCAATTATATTATATTATATTATATTATATTATATTATATTATATTATATTCCCACACCTTGGTTAACCTCAAATTCAAGGACCTTTCAAGGTCCAATACCCTCAAATTCAAGGACTTAATGTGGAGACACATTTCAAGTGAGAGCAAGGTTACATCATGTTACCTTGTAAGCTACAGTTTTCATGTGTCAAACACAACTATGCAAAAAGCTTTTTTTGCATTTATTCTGGCCATATGACAGAGATCTGATATTCTATTTGCCTTATTTCTGTTTTGCATAAAACTGAAGGATATTCAGTACATCCTATACTGCATTCTAAAATTATCTGATATTAACTTTGGCATGAGTTTTACTGAAAAGAGCTTAGGCTCATGTAACGTTAAGTTAACGTAAATCAAGCAAGCTAGTATGCATAGGCCACAAAGCGTTAACACATAGCAGACTGAAATAACACATTAGCAGACTGGAGGGAATATGGAATTTTTTTTTCAGAAAACATTTTGCACAAAATAAATTCAAGCACTTTCAAGGATCTGTATCTATGTATGTTTATTTTCAAAAACTTGAGGCCTTGAAATTTTTTTTTTTCAGATTCACAAACTTTCACAGATTTCAAGGACCCACGGGAACCCTGTATATTATATATTTTTTTAATTAGGCATTTTTCAAATTAATTCATTATATCTAAAATTTCATTGCTTTGATATTAATATTTAAAGTTATCATAACTAGTAACACATTTTAAATACAATTGTGTGTAGAATTGAGATTATGCAAGCCTAAATCTCTAGCGTTGCCATATTATACCCAGATGCAAAACAAAATGGATTTTATACTACTGTCTTCCTAAAGAAAGTGGTGGGGGGGAAAAAAATAAAAAAAATACATCATGAGTATTAGTGCTTGGGACTCTGAGGGTTAAATAAACATAATCTGTACCTGTTGGACCTCAGCTGCTGTACTGCGGAACAGCTCAATGTATCTCTTGCCCAGGATCTGTTTATGCTTCTTCAGGGCATTCTGGGCATATTCCTCACAGGCAAAGAGAACAAATGCATCGCCTGTGGGACGTCCATCTGGGTATTTCACAAACAGAAGTCCCTCTGTCCCATCCGTCACCGGGCTATCCTGGCCCAGAAAGCCCAGAACATCCTGAGGAGTAGCGGTGAACGGAAGCCCACGCATTCGGATTATCACTTGGTTTTCCTTAGAAAGAAACTGAGCGACCTCATTGGATGTGCCTGTCAAAAGATAAAGACTTTTACATTTACAAATGGCAAGGGTTAACAGAACGTCAGAGAGACTCTCAGCTGCTCTAAAACCTTTTAGCAGACACATCCACACGCACTGTAATGATATCTCGGCAGGCCGCTGTTCTTTTACACCTGTTGTGTGTGAGGGCAGTGTGAGGCTTTACAGAGGCTGCTGACCCATCTTCCTCCCTGAGGGAATGCTTCTCTTTCTCTGTGGCCTGGCCAGAGTGGGGGGCAGTAGGGAAGGGGAATAGAGTTTCCCCCTCTACATACCCAACATGAGTCAGCAAGGGGAGGAGAGTCACAAAGAGTCTTTCATTCCCACAGAGGGGGGAAAAAAAATGAAGGACGGACACACGCACACACACACCTGGGAATAGCGGATGGAGATTTACTCTACAAATGGAAAGTATCTGCTCATATTACAACTGAAGACTTCAGATAAATGTCTCACCTCCTGCAATCTTTAGAAATTCCTCCCCAGTCGCTTTATAAACCTGAAACAAAACAGAGATTGTCATAGGAGTGGGCTGCACAACCATGCCTTTTATTGTATGTAACTATTATTCACACTGTGTAAATTGGGAATGATTAAGATGGTTTAAGTTTTATATATATATATATATATATATATATATATATATATATATATATATATATATTTTTTTTTTTTTTTTTTTTTTCCCAGATTTTAGCTTTAGCAACAATACATAGAATGAATTTAAAGATGCAAATTCTTTATTATCCAGACAAAGTCAAGTAAACTCTCCAAAAAGTTATATCTCTAAAGAAATCTTCAGAATTCAAACATTAGTCCATTATGACAACATGTAGTTTCTCACAAGCCAAGTGTGAAATTGATCATTTGCATGTAAGAATCAGAACTGTCTTAGAAGTATTGTTACACAGTGCATTATTTGAGATCAGCTGACTGGAGTAAAAATGAACTCACTTCAATATATCTGTTGCCCATGTGATGTTTATGTCGATCCAGTGCCATGTCTCTGTGCTCAGAATTTATGAAGCGCACCAGAGCTTCCCCGTTCCTCCGGCCCTGAGCATTTAAACAAAGTGCCACGCCACCTCTGATACAAACAAACACAAAAATCAAACAAAGGCAGAGATACAACACATTGAAAAACAAGCATGCAACCTTTGAAAATAGTGCTTTTAACGATTAACCACATCCAAAATAGCTTGTTTACGTAAAATGAGTGTACTGTGTATATTTATTATGTGTATATACATATAAATACACACATACAGTATATACTTTTTAAATATTTACATGTATATATTTCTATTCGTATAACTCATATTTACTATATAAACATAACATTCTTAAATATATACATGCATGTCTGTGTATTTATACATACATTTTAAATATACACAGTACACACACACACACACACACAACAAACAAGACACAAGCATATGAAACTACAATGTGTAAACGAAAACGTTTACTTTGGATGTGATTAATCACTTGAAAATGTACTAAGATGATAAATCATCTTGGACGCTCCACGTAAAGCTACTTTTCTTTTAGTGAAAGTTCTGATGTGACATTTGGCTGGATTTGCCTTTGAGGTCTTACTGAGTTTTGCATTACACTGTTAATGTGTACTTAAGGGTCTTTTCTGAGTGCATGCTCCATGTCATTGTGAGTGTGCCTTTCAGTGTTACGCCAAGCTGTAATCTCACTTGGCAATGTTGAGGCCCTTGAAGAAGCGAGCAATGTCCTGATCAGACGACTGCCATGGCAACCCGCGAGCTCTGATGACCGTCTCGCTGTCCACAGCTTCTGTCTTACTGCTGGAAGCCACGCACATATGCAGAAACACAGGTAACAATCACTCGTACTATCACACCATACATATTAAAACAGTATTAATGAAAAACCCCACAGGCATATTTGAAAATTTGTGCTCAAAGTCATAAGCTCTTTACAAATTAGGGAAAATTCTGGACAGCAGTAAAAGGGAAACAAAACATATTGTGCAACAAACAAAAATCAAACTATGACAAATATGACTGTACATACCACGCTCCAGATTCAAACTTGTAGTTCACAGTCTCAAAAGTAGAGAAGTTGTGATCTACAAGAAAAAAACGTTCAGTTATGAGATCACATGGTCAGCTGTGCATATCAAAAGTGAAATCTGTAAGGTTTATCAGTATATAAACTGTACGGGTCACTGAGTGACTCACTGTAAGGCTCAGCCAGGAGGTGCAGAATTAACAGAACCATGTTCTTCACCTCCCTCAGTCCGGCCTCCTGCTCCACCGCCGCTGGAATACACACATCTGACAACAATGTCAAGGCCTCATACAAGACGTATGCACGGGTGAATGCACATATTCTACTAAAACAGCTATAAAATGCTGAACTAATCAACCAGTAAATGCAAAAAATTACAAATCACAAATCACATAAAACCACTCTAAAATATTGATGTTAATAATTAGGTTTTTTACTATATTAGATATGCTAATATAAAATAGCAATAATATAATATAAAATCCCTTATATAATAATATAATCCTGATTTTTAAAAATCCTGATCATTTAAAAAAAACACATTTTAGGACCACTGCCACACACACACACACACACGTCTGGTTTATTATCTTTGTGGGGACTCTCCATAGGTGCAATGGTTTTTACACTCTCCACACTGTATTTTCTATCCCCTTACCCTAACCCTACCCCTAAACCTAACCCTTACAGAAAACTTTCTGCATTTTTACTTTCTCAAAAAAACTCATTCTGTATGATATATAAGCTTTTGTACCCATGGGGACCTCAAGCCAGTCCCCACAATGTCAAAAATTTCAGGTTTTACTATCCTTGTGGGGACATTTGGTCCCCACAATGTAGCAAAAACAAGTACACACACACACACACACACACACACACACACACACACAGCACAGTAAAACCAAAAGCATATGCAGGATACAGTCCAGCATGGAGGTCAGAGTGAGATCTTTGGCAGGGCCTGCGTTGGGGCAGCATTTGTGAAACTCTTTCTTCAAGTCCACAAATGTGTAGAAGCACTCTGGCAGAACTAGATTCTACAACAAAACACACACAAAAAAAAATGAGGGAGATGGATGCTACAAAATATGTTTAGGAGGTGCCTGAGCAAAGGGCAGAGGAGATCAAAGAGCACACGAGAGGGAAAAGGTAGAGAATAGATTGAGGGCCCTTTAATGTCTTCTGGAGGAGCACAGCATTCCTGTGAAGATTATAACAAGTTGCTGCTAAACAGATTATACCACAAACTGACAGCTAATATAGAAGTGTCAGAAAATTATACACACACCCCCAGGGTTTGCATTTTCTGTTTAAATAACCTTAGTCAAGGTTGGATTAAATGCAAATACTCAAGAATGACGGTGCGTTTGGACTGTAGAAGGAGCTTGTTACCTTTTTGGAGGCCTCGGGGTGCAGCACCTGTCGGATAAGCTGCGGTCCGTCCACGCACAGTGTGTAGGAGCTTCTGCCCAGAGACTTTAGTTCAGCTGAGACCGACTGATGAAACTAGAAACAGAAACAGTCAAAAAGAGAAAAGGAATGGAGAAGAAAAACCATTAATTTTAATCTAAAACACCACAGCATTAGGTGCAGGTGAAGGCTGCAACGAGTTCTCGATTCAATTCAGTATTCGATAAAAAAATAAATAAATCAAAATTGCATTTTGCCCGTGCAGTGTAATTGGCAAAATACCAGAAGTGGCGCATTTCACGTTAAACCCATTTAAAAATCACAATAAGGCATAATGCTAATAAGAATTCACAAATGTTACGATTCTATTTTACGTAAATATATGCGATGCAGGTTTAATACATGTGCTTTATTTATATGCGTGTAGGTTATGTACGTGCGTCTCAAAGCAGCTTAGTTCACAGTAAAAGCTGCTGCACAAACAGTTATTAACGTGTGGAGCATCTCAAACTTCATCTCTGAAAGTTGTTGTGAGTTTGGGTTTATTATAACGTTCATCTGGGAACGCGATGTGTGCTATTTAATCAGATTTGTAAGGTAAATAATTTATAAACCTACGCAAACACAGGAGAATACATCATCTTTATCATTATGCGAACTGTTTATAACGATTTCAAAATAAAAGTTTAAATCCTCACTCGTTTACACATTTTGATGTCCACATATTCAAGAAATTACAGTGACTGTAGCTTTTCTATCATAAAGTAATGACCAAATATTAAAGATTAAAACCATATGATTACTTGTTTTTGACACTTTATTTGAACTAATTATTATTGCCTCATTGCTATTATATATGGATTTTAAGTCACTTTAAAGGCCATTGTTCACTGCTATTCTATTCTTATTCTTAAAAATTAATTCTAATTATCCGATTAATCATCAGAAGAATTGACAGATTACTTTAAAGAAAATGTCAAATCAAAGATAACGAACACCTGAAAAAGAAAAAAAGAAAAAAAAAGTATCACGTTTCTAAAAATAAATATTGTTTCTAAAATAAATATATTTACCTGCACAAACGTTATTAATGATGATAAAAAGAAATATTTGAGCACAAAATTAGGATATTAGAAAGATTTCTGGAGAAATGTGACACTGAAGACTGGAGTAACGACTAATGTAAATTCAGCTTTGCCGTCACAAGAATAAGTTACCATTTACAGTATGTTTTACTGTATTGTGTTTTACTGTACTGTACTTTTAATCAGATAAAAGCAGCCTTAGTGAGCAACTTGTGAAAGACTTACCAACCCTAAACTTTAGAATGGTTTTATGTTCCAAATTACAGAAAATAATAGCTCAATTTTTGCTACAACAGCTGTTAAAGCAAAAGACCTCACACAAACCACAGAAACTCACATAATCACATGTGACACTGAAAGTTTTGTTATTGGTTTGTTATTTATTAATATTTGATTGTTAACCATGACACAAGTTTAAAAACAATGTAAACGTTTCAAAATAATTTAAGTATATTATTTATATTTATATATAATATACATTTAAAAAAAAAAAAAACACACACACAAAAGGATTGAGATAAACTTCTAAACTTTCTACAACAATGTCAAGGGCAGCACAGAGGACATCCACATTATGTTGTAATATGTGCACACGCTGCTCTGTGTGCATGCGCATGCGTATACTTGTTTTGTAGATTAAGCAGCTGGTCAGACTGGTTTGGTGAAAATACAGGAAGTGAGCCATGGCCGTGGCAGTCATTTCAGATAAAGCATTTCACGTGACCAGAGAGATAGATAACAAAACAAATGAAGAGCGTTCGTCCTGCTCTAAAAACACACCACCTGCTTACTCCCAGCTATAGGGGCTCCCACATTCACCTGTGTTTAGCAAAAACATGCAGTCTTTAATGAACCATTACAGATGTTTAGTAAACTCATCCATTTCTGCATCAGTCAACAGCAATACAGGCTAACCACCAACTATGACGTGACAACTGATTTGAGTGTTTTATGTTATTCACATGAGTGTGATGAACATGGAAAAGAGAAAATGCAAAAGAGAATGTGAAAAAGAAGGCAGTATTGTTCAGCATTAAAAAAAAAGAAACAGCAATTAACATTCAATTATATATGGAATTTTAAATTAAAAACACTGAAATTGTATTTTCTTGATAAATGCACTCCAATCATTTACTTTATTTACCATTTTTATTCTCTGTGTAGGCACTGAATGACGTATAGTTCAGTTTGCTGAACCACGCAGTGGTTTTTAATTAATCTGTAAAAATAATATCCCCTTTTTCAAATTGAGCCGTTCTCAGATGCTGAGGCCGCTCCCACGATAGTTGATTGACATGAACGTCTTACCTCAGACCCGCCCTAAATCAGCTGTAATAGTCCGACCTCCATTGTTTCGATGCCGGAGCAGAGATGCAAGTTAGACAAAAATATCTCCTATTGAGCAATTGAGGTGTTGTGTTGCTGGACGTAATAATGAGCATAGATGTTGGGAGTAAATGACGACCACTGAGATGCAGTGGATTATGTTTGTTTGTGAACAATTGCCTCCTGATCTATGCATCTATGTTCACACAAATCATTCGTGATTAGTGGTGCAACGGATTACACAACTCATGGTTCGGATCACTCACGGTTTTTCAGTCACGGATCGGACCATTTTTCGGATCAGCAAAAAAGGGGAGGAGTCAAATGTAATTTGCTTTCCATTTATTACAAGAACAGTATGGCAAGAAACCTTTGGTTTTATCAAAAATAACTTAAATAAAATAAAATACAAAAATATCTGAGACCTGAAAACACACCAAACCTTATAATGACATTATACTTGACATTACTTGTTGTAATTTTTCTGATAATCAAATACAAGCATTAAATATTTATTTATTTTTAATGAAATGAAAATTAAACCCTTTTATTTGCTGCCAAACAAACATTTTTTTTTCTGTTATTTCTTTTATTATTATAATTTCTGCATTTAATTGTTATTTAAATTTGCCAGAAATAGGAACTTTTATTTTGACAGGTCGCCGGTTAGTTTTTGTGTATACACTATGATATGACGCCAATTTTCTCAAATGAACCGGTAAAATTTACATGAAGTGACTCTCGCAGCAGTTCTGGAGATTAAGTTTATGCGTTTATGTTGTCATATAATGAGACGCAGAGGCCGAAAATAACCGCGAGCGTCACGTGTGCTTCATTATTTGTGTAGTAAACAAAGCCGCGTCTCCGCCATTCATTCATACAGAGGCAAAGCGGAACATGGAGGATTCATATTTAAACCGTCTTGTTGCGTTTTAATATTCACAGACACTAGTCCATATCGCGATTCGAATTAAGTGAGAGACCTACTTTTGATTTATTAAACCAAAAATTGACGAATTCTGTGGCATCCCGCGCTATAGAGAATGGGAACGTGACGTCAGCAACGCACGGCATTCTGGGACTTTCGGACACGGGCACTACAGATTAGACTGGGTAATAATGGAGGTAGATGTTAAAATTTATATTGTGCATTTAAAAACACATTAGAATGGAGAACGCTTGCTGTGACATAAACTGCCATATCTGCTGTCATGACCGGAGTGGAGAACCGATCTAAAATGAAGCACAATTTTATGCTTTTCATCTTGAAACAACACAATGGCGAAAGCAGCTCAATGAAAATAAACAACTTCAAAATCTGGCTTTGTCGTTGGTATTTATTAATTACAGATTCATAAATTCCGATCCACGTGAATTTGTAAGTGCTCACGCTATGAATAACACGTTTGGAAATGTAATTTAATCTGTGATATGACTCCTTGAGATCACGCTCCTTGCTCATAAAGCAACTCATCTGATTTACTGTTCAGCAGCTCTTTGTAAGAAATCGTGTATTTTTTATTTTTTTTTCAATTTAAGTCCAGTCAAACTTATTGCACTTCATCCCTTCATGAAATTAGGGCGATATGATTAAATACATCAGGGAATACTTAGGAATATTAATTCATGGATTTGCGCTACGCCACCACCTGCGTCTTTACACACAGACTAAACTTACTAGAGAAGCGTGACATAATTGTAAATAAATGCAATTTAAATTCATGTCTTGCACACTTTAATGCTCGTTGAATGGAACATATACGATTACAGTCTTCGAACTGTAATGATCAGGGCGGAATATTTCAAGTTCGCAGGGCATTTACTTTTGAATAGAACAGACATCTGAGATACACAAAATGTGCAGAGCGGTGGTTCACTTACATGATCAACTGGCACAGGTCAAGCTATGGTGTGTTTATTTTATCTGGCAGATACCTCAGTGCCATCTAGTTATTAAAAACTGCAAACGAGAAATTAATTCGGTCCTGTGTGTGGTACAATAGAAGGCGGCGGTATGATTTCTGTGAGTGTGTATGTGTTGTGTTCTGGCCACACGACTGAGTGCTCGAATGAACACAATGGATTCAAATATTGGTACATTTATTCTAAGCAATTGCAAGCAGTTCTTAAAAATATTAACGCAAATACAATCGTTTTTTCCTCTAGTGATTTGTATTTATTGTCATTGTACGCTATTTAGCGTGTCCTAATACATGGCGGCGACGACCCAGAATGCAACGTGCAGTGAGGTAAACTCCCAAGCTCTATAGAGTACATCCGTTTTCATGAATGGACTCCGCGATCCCGTCCGCTTTTTAGCGGAGGAGAAATTGTAGAGGCGTGACCACGTAACGTTAGAGAGAGAAATGACATGCCTTTGTGTAAATAAGATAAATAACATAAGGCTATTTCGTTTGTTTAATAAAAGAACCTGTTCTATAGGAAAAGTAACCTCAAATGACGTCTGTTGTGATCTGGCGCTATGTAGAAAATAAAGTTTACTTGACCTTCAAGTAACCTAATATAATGGCAATGGAAACACTGTAATCTACAAGTTCTAAAAACGAGTTAATCCGCGGGTCAGGATCAACCGCGATCCGTTGCACACCTATTCGTGATCCAGCTTCACCTACAGCAGAAGTGAGTATAAGGGGTTTATTTTATGAATCTCCAATCACCTTTCCTAATAACGTGCTAGTTAGCAACTTTCGTGGCTAAACGTGCTAAATGCGGCTAAGGTAGACGATCTCTCTGAGCACAGTCTGCCACTCCACAGAGAGAAGAGAGGGGCGGGGCAAGCAGAGCTCGTTTGCATTTAAAGGAACAATCCATCAGAATGGGATGATTTTTGCAAAACTCATTTTGACAAGGTAGTGTTGGTTTCCACTACCATTGAGAAATTTTAACCATATTATAAAGTATAAGTATATTTTAAACTTCTCATTAAGACCCTACAGAATCATATCAACTTGAGTGAGAAAATGGGCATCCGATGACCCCTTTAACTACTGACTGAATGTGATAAATCAAACATGACATTTCTACGATTTAAGTGAATCTGCAGTGAATAACGAGAGCAAGCATGAACTTACTGTTTGTCAGACTCTAGCTAGCAAGAGAACAGATAGCCCCTTTATGGCCTAATTTTCATATCATTTAAGCCAACGCTGATAACGCAAGCAAACGTTGCCTTTACCCAGAGCAATCAGAAGTAAAAGCAACCGAGACATACAGTAGATGACAAAAGTTTAACAGATTGTTTAAGTGCAACATACATAACCCGACTAACCTACATGTAACCAATTCGAGAAATAAAACCATATAAGGCCCTCAAACCACTGAGAACAACTGAAGGCAGAACTGCAGCTCATTCAGTTACATTCCCATCATGCTCTTGGACAGTGACGTGCTGTTTTTCCACATAACCTGTCCATCTTCATGCAAATACAAGGCTTCAGTTAGTCATTAAGGGCTTAACAAGACTTTCAGAAATACCTGACAATTCTGAAAGTATAATTCAAGAGCTTTACATCTCATTTTGAGTAATCTCAAGGCTTGAGTGGTATATAGTCAGTCACACACACACACAATAATGCATTCACTTAGCACCATACTCATTTGTGCGTGTGTGCACTTGTGCGTACATGGCTGTTTTTACTACACAACTCCACCTTGCACAAATTAGCAACTGCAATAATCAAGTGCAAAGATAATTTCTGCTACACAAACATTATGCTAAGACACAGCGACACACCCTTGCCTACACACGATTAGAGATGGGTGAGCAAACTCCAGAAAAAAATAAGCTGGAAATTAAGGATAACATCTCCCTGGCTGAAAAATTTAAAAATTCTATTAATAAAACTTTTCACTTTAAGCAAAAAGACAGGATTGAGTAAAATAGCCACTCCAGGATTGAGAAAATGTGTGTTTTTTGTGTGTGGTTACACATGGTAGTTAAACTTGATCTGAGTTTCAGTTTCACATTCTCCTTTGCCATGCTGTCAGTGAGAGTGAGAGAGAGAAATTTGATCTTTGACAGGATAATCAATCGGTGTGTCCTGTTGAGCCATGTTTGCTCTGTGTGCGTGTACAAAGAGGCCGAATTCCAAATGCCATTTTTGCTCCCTTGAAGGAAAGGGATGCTATCTATAGAGTCATTCAAAATGCAAGTGAGCAGCAAAATCTCTTACGCTCACCAAGGCTGCATTTATTTGATCAGAAATACATTAAAACAGTAATACTGTGAAATATCATTGCAATAAAAAAAATAACTATTTTCTATTTTAATATATTTTACTGTCATAGTCTTCAGTGTCACATGATTCTTTAGAAATCATTCTAATATGCTGATTTGGTGCCCAAGAAAAAGTTGTGCTGCTTAATATTTTTGTGGTTTACAGCCTCCAAACGTTTGAATGATAATGACATAAGTCTTTGTGAAAAACGTACCAAACGCTATAAACCGAGACAAAAATTAGTAGGGCATAGTGATGGCTATTTTTGAGTTGACCTCAACCTGTCTGTTCAGGATCAAGTAAAATGGGAGTGTCGTTAGATAAGGCAACAGGATGTGCCGGCTGAACTACCAGGATGTTTAAGCAACAGTCACATACAACCGGTTTGATTAATCTATTCTGTATTCACTATATACAATGCTGTAAAACATGAGACCCAAAATCCATCCAATTCAATTCTATAAATGACCAAGTCTTTTTGAGGCTAAATGGATTAATGTGTCACTCATCCTTTCATAGTGGCATTTCCCAGAACCCTCCCTGCACATTGACAGTCTGTAGAGACATAAAGCTCTCTGCTCATCACACACAGGTACTGACACGCTCCTGCCAGCCTTCTGTGCTTTCTCAGCAAGCTCACAGAAATCACACACACTTTCTGGAACACACCCTATGTCTCTCAAACACACCCAAGATCACTTTCTCCCACAAACACAATTATGATCTCACAGCAACAATTTTATTGTGCTTAAAGTCTTTTTCACACAGGTGTGTTAGCGCCACAACATTCCCACAGCGCTAGCGTCTAAAAGCAGGTGCAGAGCCAAAGCAACTCACTCAGTGAGTCCCATCAGCTATAAACGTTTCCTTTTTTCCCCCCTGCGTTTCACGCTGGATACAGCAACTCACTACAAGCAGCACAGATCAACCGCTAAAGCTGAGAAAAACAGGTTTGACTCAAGTCTGTGAGCAAGATATGATGAGCCTCACTAAACCCTCCTAAATACCTGTTTCCTAACCCAGACACACTGGTGAGGGCAATTTTATCAGCCAGTGAGTCACAACTGTGAGAAAATAGATGTTGTGTCACAACTCCAGAAGTATCTTGAATGAATCCCTTCGACAGGTCGAAGCCCCAAATATCAGCCCTTCTCCAAATCCCTCACTGTTCCTTGTAGGGCTGAGCAGTATGATATTAAATATTGTGCATAAAGTGTTTAGAGACAGATGCATCATGATATGTGAATATATTCAAGCAGAACTGCTTCAAGTTGACACATCCGAGCGATAAAGAAACAGGCATGAATGAGAAAAAGTGCATGCTTGATGTTGAAAAGTTAACCACAAAGAGCCACAAAATTTATAGCTTTAAGAAGAATCAGTGTATATTTAATTCATATTCAATTTCCTACTTGATGGTACTGTTAAACAGATCTGCTGTACTCAAAGTTAAAGCACTCTTTATTTTATTTGTATCTATCTAATATACTTTTTGTTCTCATTCTTAAAAACAAACATTAAACAAAAACAACTGTATTGTGATTATATATTAGTATTTGTGAAATAAAATTAGTTATATCATAAAAGACAAATTTGGTCGTATCACCCACTTCCTAGTTCCTTACAACAACTAATGGAAGTGGTGAATTTCTTTGAAAACAACAAGGAAACTGAACTGAACCAACACTTTGATAGTGCCTGTCTTTCTATCTATCTCTCTGAAAGGTAGGCAGGGAGAAATTGATTTCACTAGTTAATATTTACAGAGCCCCCTGGGGATAGGCTACAACTGAATCAAGATAACGTGCCACCACCTGAATGCTACAAAGGTATGCAATAAAAAAAGGTGAGAAAATACATGTATATAAGACTAGTCATTGTTTAATGGATCTAATTTGTACTTTAATGAATGTCCCACAACTGAGCTCTAAATGCCTTTCTGTGGGACAGTAATGAGAGGGTGTCCATTATGAAACAGTGGGGGTGGGAACAGGTTTACCAAGTACAAACAAATTCTCTCTATGTAATGGTTGAGAAACACGTTTGGCGACAACCGCCTTTTGTCAAAACATACCTGCAAAACTCAAGGAACAACCCGAAACTACATATCCTTCTTGATAAATGAGCCTAACATTGAAAGCAGAAGAAAAGAAAAAAAGGAATGACATGCTCTTTTAATTTTAACCCCTCTCTCTACTATTCTGTTCATCCCTATGCATCTATATCACTATTGCTCACTCTCCACTCGCTGACATGTATGGTTTTCAGGTGGGTGCAATCGCAGGTAAACATTCCGTCTTCCAGATGTCTGCTCAACACATCAGTCCATAACAAGACTAGACCTGCACCCTACCCTAGAGCAGAGCGTCTGTGCCTTCCTTCCCACACCCAAACCACACACACACACACACACACACACACCTTACACACCAGAGCAAGCTTCCTAAAAATCAACCCAAATATGACAAATGCTAAAATCAGTCACTGCTTTATATGTAACTTTTAATTGATTCATCTATATAAGAAACTTAAAATAAGGAAGAAACACATGGTCACTCACCTGCTGCAGGACGCTCTCCAGCGGCTCGGCCTTGCACAGCTCCTCCGCCGTGAGCCCGGTCTCCTCCTTGCACTGCTCCGACAGATCCAAGCTGTCCGGCTGTACTAGAGTCCGCTGAAGCTTGCCCACCTGTTAACAACATCATCTCTTTCAACCGGCCTCGCAATGCAACTCTAGCGGGGTTTCTCATTGGCGCGCCCTTTAACACACCTGGCCGTCGAGAACACCGACGCAATGTTCAATGTTCTCCACGCACCTATGCTGTGTAGGTAGGCAGCTCAATGGTTTTGACACCGAGTCACTATGGCGATGATGATGGTGGTAATGATGATATCTCAGGCAGTGTGTTTGTGTGAATGCAAAGCAGACACGGCAGGGTTACTGACCTACAGGCGATGACATGCACCAAACAAGACACGCTTTCGTCTCCCGTGGCTTGAAAAGACCACATTACAATGCTCGAATCGAGTTGTCAGACAAATTAATAAAATAAAACAGCTGTTGCTTGTCATGTAAATCACAATGTAGCGCGCTTAATTCTCTGAAAGCGCACCTTGTTGGTGAATGTCAGCTGTCAAGGTGGTTTCTAACACTAGCACATTACTAGGTGGGTAGTTTAAAGTTAGAGACCTTACAACAGGGTCAAAAGGTCCGTACCTTATTCTCATGTAGATCCACAATTTGCCACACCAAGAGAATTAATTCCCTTTCATCCGACCCCAGTTTACCCCCATTTGCACCAGCTGTTGCCCCAAAGAACACCACCAGAGTATCACTGTGCGAAGCCATCAGGGACCACAAGGGTAAAAACTACAATTAAGAGCAAAGATCAAATAAAAACAGTAACACGAGGGTTCACCTTTCTCCAAGAGAAGCAAACAAAAGAAATGGAAATTCAATTGAAGTACACGAGGAAGGACAGAAGATTACTTCAGGAGAAGGACACGAGAGAGAGTGCGGCACGAGACTCTACCTGTTGCAGTACTTGTGTGCTCTCTATCCAGAGTTACTGGTTTGACTGGTAAAGACGGCAGAAAAAAGTCCTTGTTCGTCTCACGCTAACCCCATAACAAGCCCTGAAGGCTTTTCTCGCTGTCTCGTTTTTTCTTGGTTACCTGGCTTTGGTTCGGCCTCCCTGTTTGGAGTCAATCTCCCGGGGGAGCGCGCTGATTGGCTGGTTTGTAAAGGTGAGGGCGGGGCGTATTGCCACGGCACCTATGTAACCCGTTCTGATTGGTTTATTGTGCGCTAGGAAGTAGGAGAGAAGATCAGAATTCATTTGTCCTGCTTTGCTGCTACACACCTATACAGACGCGCTGTTCACCTTTTAATATATACGTTTTCAAGGTGCACGTACGTTGAAAGAAATAAACTTTCAAAAGCTTTGAAGTATGTTTTAAAACACTCACACAAGACTCCGTCATATCAGCTCCCCGAATAAAAACTATAATAAACGTTTCTTTTTATAGCCAGTGCACTTCCATAAACTCTCAAAAACTGCCAATATTTGTTTCTGACACTCTCACAAAACAAAATTTTAGACTATCGATATTAACTGTGCTACAACTGTATAATAGTTTATTCTGGCCGTGTAGTTGTTTATATGTAGTCATGAAGGGGCAGTTTGACTGGCACGTTAAACCACCAATCACACTTCAGTTATGTATTGTGACGTTTAAGGGCGGGTCTTACTCTTGCACCTGGCAACTTCAATCTGACTAAAATGTATTAAATATTTTTAATAATTTTATTGACTCGATGCCAGGACTTTTGTAAGCTTTAAGGTCAGTTGGGTAATAAATAAAACACATGACAGTATGACACAGCATGGCACGGTAAAATATAATTCAGTAAAATAATTTAGTAGCCCACACCTATCCTTGGCTCCTAGATACAGTTGAAGTCAAAGTTTTACATACACCTTGCAGTGTATGTAATCTGCAAAATTATTATTTTACCAAAATAAGAGGGATCATACAAAATGCATAAGATATTTCACGTAAAAGATGTTTATATATAGTCCACAAGAGAAAATAATCATTTAACTCATAAAAATGGCCCTGTTCAAAAGTTTACATACACTTGATTCTTAATACTGTGTTGTTACCTGATTGATCCACAGCTGTGTGGGTTTTTTTTCTTTGTTTAGTGCTAGTTGTTCATGAGTCCCTTGTTTGTCCTGATCAGTTAAACCGCCTGCTGTTCTTCAGAAAAATCCTTTAGGTCCCCCAAATTCTTTGGTTTTTCAGCATTTTTGTGTATTTGAACCCTTTCCAACAATGACTGTATGATTTTGAGATCCATCTTTTCACACTGAGGACAACTGAGGGACTCATATGCAACTATTACAGAAGGTTCAAACACTCACTGATGCTCCAGAAAAAAAAAAAATATTCATTACGAGCCAGAGGGTGAAAACTTTCTGAATTTGAAGATCAGGGTAAATTAACCTTATTTTGTCTTCTGGGAAACATGTAAGTATCTCCTGTAGCTTCTGAGGGGCAGTACTACATAAAAAATATATATATAATATTTAGGCAAAATAAGAAAAATGTACACATCTTCATTCTGTTCAAAAGTGTTCACCCCCTGGCTCTTAATGCATTGTGTTTTTTTCTTTCTGGAGCATCAGTGAGTGTTCGAATCTTCTGTAATAGTTGCATATGAGTCCCTCCGTGGGGATTGAATTGACCTCCATGAGAAAAGATGGATCTCAAAATCATACATCGTTGGAAAGGGTTCAAATACATTCAGGTAACAACACAGTATTAAAAATCAAAAATGTAAAAAGTATGTAAACTTTTGAACGGGGTCATTTTTATAAATTCAACTATTATTTTTATGTAAAATATCTTATTCAGGTCAGTACTAAATTAAAAATGACATGTATTTTGTATGATCCCTCTTTTTATTTTGGTAAAAATAATTCATATTTTGCATATTCTGCAAGGTGTGTGTAAACTTTTGACTTCAACTGTATACCTGTATACTGTCTACAGAAGCAACTGTGCTGAGGTCTGAGTTTTGTTTCCATGATTCAGTGCTCCTGTGTGCCTGTGTGTCAGTAATTATGTCGGACATAAAGCCAGACAGAGACTGTTTGTCTGCAGTTCTCTTACTATTCCATTGCGTGCCAAACTTAGGTGACGATTTTGTGTCCTCTGCCAGACTCAGGAAGTCGAGCATCTCTCTCCTTCTCTCTATGGTTTGATCTTGAGCAATGGTCAGCTGATTTCTTCAGTCATGAAATTAGTGTTGTAAAAGAGAGAACCACAGGTCACAACTTGAGAAATGTCGTGTCACCACTCTTAAAGGGCTGAAATACACTAAAAACGAAACACTGGGCATCATACACTTGTCACCTTTGTAAATGGTTACAAAGAAAAACTGGGCGTCATACACTAAACGACTGAGGATAACACACTACCACACTTTAAAGGTTCTGAAAACACAGAAAACATGCACAGAAACATGCAACTCACTGCTAAGAGACACATGACAAATGAAAACAATGTGTTCTAAAATCAGCTCACAATATCAAACATGCTTTGGGTGTAAATCATAGTCTGAAACTAAAAAAGTCAAGAGTCTGTGCCCGTCCTACACTGTGAAATTGGTCAATTCTGAATGACAAAAATCTGCAGACTGGCAACTAGAGCTGACTCATCCAGAGTGCAACTCAGGCCAAAAATTGTACAAATGTCATGTAGTGTATTCCAACCTTTACTCAGGCCTTAGATACAAATTTAGCATTTAAAAAAATCAATGAATCCAAATTTATTTCTTTTTTTTAATCCAGTCTTTTTTAATGAAGGCATATCACTGAAAAGAGGCCAAAAAAAAAAAAAAGATTTCACAGAAGAAACAGCCTAGTGAGCCTGACTTCTGCTTTAGACAGTAGCCAGATAAAAATAAAAAAATAACAATTTTCATATGAAAAGAGCATTTAAGAAAAGAATGACATTTTAGTTGACTCTTCTTCCAGACGGATTTCTGTTCCGTTTAATGCCCACTTCCTCTTTCACACCATTACAAGAGTCAAAACACTCACGTTGCAAGGAACAGGAAAATGTTGAAATCATAATGCACAGATGTAATACTAAACACAATCTGCTAACATGAGTAACCATGGAAATTTGTAACCAAACAGACAAAAATACTTGCTATATAGGCATTCAAGTTATATGACAAATATAAAAATATTATATTTTAGCAGAATATGCAGTTGAAATTTAAGTAACAAAATCTCAGTGAGTATTAAAATATACTCAGAACACAAAGAACACGGGACAAGCAAATATTTTACATAAAAATGTTTACATTTGAATACCATTTCAAAATGCAAAATTGCATTAAAAACTTTAAGCGATTATAATGGTTATTATTTGTATTGAGTACCTGAGTATAAAACGTTTTACAAAGTCAATCTGAGGTAATGATGCATGACTCCATAGCCACATCTGCAGGCACTTTTGAGTCTGTGAGACACTGTGAGTTGGTGGTGTGCGTACTCTGTCTTTTGGACACAAATAATAACTCTTTATTTCCTTCACCTGACACTGCACTAGACAGATGCTGGAAGAGCTTCTGTATTCCAGTTTCCCGGAGCGAGCTTCGGAAGGTACGTGCAGCAAACACATACAGCACTGGATTGACTGAGCTACTGATGAACACCAGGGCTCCTGCTATAAAGGTCATTGTGGTGCAGGCGTCCTCCAAACTTTCCGCCATGTCACGGTTTGAATGCTTGAGAGCGAGCGAGATGAGGGAAAGAAAGTTCCCTACATGATGAGGAATCCAGCAGAGAGCGAACATCACCACCACACTGCAGATGAGAACCGTCGACTTACGCTTGGACTTGAAGTTCATCTGTGCTATGCGACTGAAGAGGCAGCCGTAACAGACTAATAGAGTGACAAAAGGGATGACAAAGCCTATAAGAGATTCTAAAATGAGCAACACAGTCTCCTGGGTTTCAGTCTCATACTCCCTGAACAGACACTGGTTTTGTCCGTGAACGTCTCCCAAAGTGTGAGTAACAATGACGGGAATACTGAGGAGAAACGAAGCAATCCATATCACTAGAAGTACCTTGTTGAGTGTGTGTCTCCTCCTCCAGCCGGCTGAGGCGAAGGGGTATCTGACAGCCAGGAATCGCTCCACACTCATGATGGTGATGATGAAGACGCTGCAGTACATGCAGGCGTTGATAATGTACACCATGGCTTTGCAGGCAGCCTCTCCAAACACCCAGGAATGGGCCAGCGAGTAGATCCACAGCGGCAGAGTGATCAGCACCAGAAGGTCTGCAGCCGCCAGGTGGAGGATGAGAAGCACCGTATGTGAGCGCTGTTTCACGTGTTTCAAGATGGTCCACACCACCAGCAGGTTTCCAGGTGTGCCCACCAGGAAACACACACCCAGGATCACAGAGGCCCCCACCAAGCCCAGCTCGGTCTCCTCATCTGCCTGAAGATTAGCCGTAGCGCTCATGATTCCCTCGCTGTCCACTCGAGTCTGCTATACATCTAACCACCACTCTAGAAATCTAGTCTGCCTCAGCAAAACTCACTTCCCGTTTGTGAATACTGAGAAAAACAGAACTCTCAAGCACAGAAAGAAAAACATCTGAAGTGAATGTCTGCTGAAAAGACAACCAAAAATGTGTGCGTTAGCATGGGAGGAGCACCACAGCTGAATGTAGACGTAAAAAGGAGATGCAATCACGGTTTACACCCAAGAATTTCTCATGACTTTCTGACAATTTTGGTGAGCTCAGTTTTTTGTTTTGTTGTGTTTTTTAAGGCCCTTCATAAATACAACTGGGGCAGAGAAAGATTTTTAAAGCCCTGCAAATGCTCAAGCAGAATATTTTACTTTATTTGTTTATTTAATTTTTAATCTTGTTTTTACCTCTGTATTAAATATAATGACATTTAAGCAACTTTAATAACTTCAAAAAAACAACTATTATACATGAAAACCTGTTTCCACCCCCATTAAAAAAAATAAAGGAATGTTTTTGAGACTTTTTATCTTACCATTTTTTTTTTTTTTTCAGAATTGTGAGATATAAACTCGCAATTGTGAGTTATAAAGTTCAGTTTTGATGGGGGGAAAAGACTGATATGTTCTCAGAACTGCATATAAATTAGTATAAAGTAACAATTTTTACTTTTTTTCTCAGAATTGTGTGATATAAACTCACAATTGCAAGATATAGTCACAGTTCTTGCTTTTTTCTCAGAGTTGCGTGATATAAACTTACAACTGAGAAAAAAAGTCAGAATTGCGAGATACAAACTTGCATTGGCAAAAAAAAGAGATGTAAAGTAACAATTTTTACTTTTTTCCCCCAGAATTGTGGAATATAAACTCACACTTGCAAGAAAAAAAGTCAGAATTGTGAGATATGAAGTCACAATTACTCTTTTTCTCAGAATTGTGAGACACAAACTCACATTCTGACTTTTTTCTTGCAAATGTGAGTTCATAACTTTCTATTCTGACTTTATTCGCAATTCTGACCTTTTTGCTCAGAACTGTGAAATATAAACTCACAATTGTGAGTTATAAAGTTTAATTTTGAGGTGGAAAAAGACTGATATTTTCTCAGAATTGCATTGAAATTGATATAAAGTAACATTTTTTACATTTTTCTCAGAATTGTGTGACATAAACTTACAACTGCAGGATATAAAGTCACAATTCTTACTTTTTTCTCAGAATTGTGTGATATTAACTCGGATTTACCAAAAAAATAGTGAGAGATATAAAGTCACAATTCTTTCTTTTTTTCCCAGAATTGTGGGATATAAACTCACAATTGCAAGAAAAAAAGTCAGAATTGCAAGATATAAAGTCACAATTCTCACTTTTTTTCTCAGAATTGCAAGATACAAACTCGCATTTGTGAGAAAAAAGTCAGAATTGCACGTTTTTATCTTGCAATTCTGACTTTTTCTTGCAAAAGCAAGTTCATATCTTGCTATTCTGACTTTATTTGCAATTCTGACTTTTTGGCTCAGAATTGTGAGATATAAAGTTGCAATTGCAAGTTATAACGTTCAATTTTGAGGGGAAAAAAGAATGATATTTTCTCAGAATTGTATATAAATTGACATAAAGTAACAATTATTTGTTTTTTTCCTCAAAACTGTGTGATATAAACTAACAATTGCAAAATATAAAGTCACACGTCTTACTTTTTTCTCAGAATTGTGTGATATAAACTCACATTTACAAAAAAAGTCAGAAATATAAAGTCACAATTCTTACTTTTTTCCCAGAATTGTGGGATATAAACACAATTGCAAGAAATAGTCCGAATTGCAAGATACAAACTCACATTTGCAAAAAATTATGACTTTTCTCGCAAATGCGACTTTATGTCTCGCATTTCTGACTTTTTTTTGTTCAGAATTGTGAGATATAAACTCACCTATCGGATATTATAAGAACTGCAAGTTTGCATCTCTCAGTTCTGACTTAATAACTCTCAACTGTGTGTTATAAAGTCAGAATTGTGAGATATAAACTTGCAATTCTGACTGATTCTCAGAATTGCGACTTTATTTCTTAATAATCTGCAATTGCGAGTTTATAACACGCAATTCTGAGGGAAAAAATGTCAGACTTGCAAGTTTATCTTTGACATTGACTTTATATAATTCTGAGAAATAAAATCAGAATTCTGAATTCTGAAAAAAGTCAGAATTGTGAGTTTGTATCACACAATTCAGAGAGAAAAATTCATAATTGCGAAAAGTTGCAATTAAACAACTGACTAAAAAAAGTCAAGATATAAAGGGATTTAAACAACTTTGACCACAAATGTTTGAAAAGTTATTGTATTTAAACAAGAATCATCATTAAAACATCAAAAAGGTATGTCATTTCAATAACTTTAACCACAAACGTTTGATATTTGAACAATTTTGACTATAAAAATACATACATATTATGGCATAATAAAAAATTTGAATATTTTGACATTTAAACAATTTTAATCAGGAACAAACAGAAATATAATGCATTTCAACATTCACATTTTTTCCCAAAATACAAAACAAACAAAAAATAAAAAACATGGCACTTAAACAGATTTGACCATTACAAAATATTCAAATTTACAATAAGTCTAACAGTTACTCAGAGATCTGTGAGATCCCTCTGTTCACCACTACTGGGACCTTCAAGGATCTTTCCATCCTGCAGTCCAGACACCTGTAAGCCTTCTGTCATTTGCTGTGTTTGTGCTGTTAAGTCCTGAAACAGCTTCACTATCCCAGACTTCCTCAGACTTCCATGTAAGTTTTTAGAAGCAAACACATACAGCACAGGGTTTATTGAGCTACTGATGAATGCCAAAGCTCCAGAAATGAAGACAACGCTATCTGGCATTTGAGACTCTTCATCTGATTGTCCTACTAGAAACATCACAGTTCTTACAACATTAAGGATGTGGTAGGGTAGCCAACACAAAATAAAGGCCACGACTACTCCACAAATGAGGAAGAGTGATTTCTTGACCCTAAAGCGCACCTTTCGGAGCAGTGCGACAACTTGACAGTAGCAGATGGCAAGTGTGAGAAATGGAAAAATGAAGCCAAGCAGAGTTTCCAAACACAAACAAAAGACTTCAGAGGATATAGAGCCGTAGTCCCGGGAAAAACAATGTTTCCCTCCATCATCATCACAACTTAGATTCTGGGTTAGGATAACTGGAATCCCAAAAATGAATGACAGCGTCCAGGTCACTGCTAGTATTATGGACATGGACATCCCATTTTGCCAATACAGCATCTTCAAGGGGTATCTGACAGCCAGGAATCGCTCCACACTCATGATGGTGATGATGAAGACGCTGCTGAACATGCAGGCGTTGATGATGTACACCATGGCTTTGCAGGCAGCCTCTCCAAACACCCAGGAATGGGCCAGCGAGTAGATCCACAGCGGCAGAGTGATCAGCACCAGAAGATCTGCGGCTGCCAGGTGGAGGATGAGAAGCACCGTATGTGAGCGCTGTTTCACATGCTTCAAGATGGTCCACGCCACCAGCAGGTTCCCAGGTGTGCCCACCAGGAAACACACACCCAGGATCACACAGGCTATGCTGATCCCTGCAGATGACCTGCTGTCCAGTACCGTATCATTGTCACTACAGAAAGAGGAGCTGTTCATCTTTGTCTCTGGTTTAAGCGAGTCTGAGTTCTGACTGAAACGCACTGCACAATTGTTTCAGTTCCTTGTGATTTAGCTTACAAAGCAACACTTCCACTGTGTGTTATTCATATGACAGAAAAAGGTGGAGACAAATCGTATGCCTGCATAGTAACAGTAATAACAGTTGTTTCCTTATTGTGCTGTACTTTCAGTTTTTTTTTTGAATCCTAGCTTACTTACAAGAAATTTAAACCAATAGCAAAAAGGGGGAATCCGGGGAGGGTTGTTACAGTTAAATTAACTGGAAATTATTCACTGTCACACATGAGCACCACCTTGTGGTGACAATAGACGTTTCTGTGTATAAATATAAAGGATTTACAGCAGGGCTGTCAAACTCAGTTCCTGTAGGGCCGCAGCCCTGCAGAGTTTTGTTCCATCCTTGCTCCAACACACATACTATGTGTTTTCAGTTAAGCCTGAAGGACTTGATTAGTTGGATCAGGTGTGTTTAATTAGGGTTGCATCTAAACTCTGCAGGGCTGCGGCCCTCCAGGACTGGAGTTTGACACCCCTGATTTACAGGATAAAATAATAATAATAATGTCATTTGCAGTCATGCTAGGGTTGTTAAATGACTAAACTAGTATCATTTGAATTACAAAGTTCTCCTGTTTATTTTGATATAATTATAATTATAATGAAAATCTTATAAACATTTTTTTTTTAAATAAAATGTTAAATAAATGATACAGACAAAATGATATATGTGACCCTGGACCACAAAACATGTGATAAGGGTCAGGGTTTTCTTTTTTTTTTTCAACTAAAAGAATAAATAAGCTTTCCATTGATGTATGGTTTGATAGGATAATATTTGGCCAAGATTAAACTATTTGAAAATCCGGAATCTGAGGGTGCAAAAATATCAAAATACTGGGAAAATCGTCTTTAAAGTGGTCCAAATAAAGTTCATAGCAATGCATATTCCCATTCAAAAAAAAGTTTTGATATATTTACGGTAGGGAATTTACAAAATATCTTCATGGAACATGATCTTTACTTTCATATACATCTTACTAGCATAAAATAAAAATTGCTAATTTTGACCCATACAGTGTATTGTTGGCTATTGCTACAAATATACTACTTAAGACTGGTTTTGTGGTCCAGGGTCACATATGAACAATCCGCTCTGACCTTCAGAATATAGACAGGAATATAACTGGAATTTTAAAAGTGCTATTGAAGTGGGGTTTTTTGACACAGTAAAGGAGAAAAACTCATTTTGAAAGAACAGCCTTTAAAGGTATGTATTGGAAATTGAAATCTGCAGATGACAAACAGATAAAGTTTAATAAAAAATAAAATTAACTGTGTATTTTGGATGTTTTCTTTCCACTAGTTTAAAAGAATATGTGTTATGAAACCAAAATGTTCCCCAATATTTATCAGTGCCTGAAAAATGGTTTTGCCTATAGTGTCTTTCCTTAAAATATTACAAATACTAATATTAATTATTTGATTCATGTACTCAATTTAAAGTTCTGTTAATGTTATATGTTAATGTTAATGCAGCAAAGTAGTTTGTTGTAACAACATCTTTTAGCATTTTAGCACCTTATTCTTTAACGCGGAAGTAAGCCTATGGGCGAGACTTCCGGTTCAACAAGAAGAATAACAATGTGCAATAAACGGTAAAACCGTTTGCACTACAAACCAGTGTGTTCATAATTAACATGCATTAAAATGATATGGTAAGACACAGCAATTTGCAATATCATACAGCAAAACGATTTGCATTGTACAGCTAAAAATATCTGGACGCGGATGAGACCGAAGGCCAGATCAAATTTGAATGAATGAATTTAATTAGTAAAAAAAAAATATATTACACGCTATTACGGTAAAAATAATGTAGATTTTTCACACAGATTAGGGACAAATAATAGATTTAGAATTTGAAATATTTAATACATGTTTATTCACTCGATGTTCATTTTTAAGTCTGCTTAATCACAGTAGTATTTTCATGTCATGTATGCATGGGATGTTTTAAGGAGTGAGTATTAGACGATCAAATACACAGTTTTGTTTTTTTAATTAAAATCTTAAGTCAGATAAACATTTCTTACGTGCACGTCCAGAAGATCTCCAGGTAACAGAGAAGACGTCTCAACAACTGGAGGCATCTCATCTGTCTTAACACACACGAAGTGAAGACTGTGCCCAGGTGATTGTGACAGTAGCGCCATCTGCTGGTCATTCTTCATACGTACAGTAACAGCCATAAAAAATGACGCATTTCTTACTCTTGTGGAAAAGTAACGTCCAAAACTTAACTTATGTCTCCTATTATAGGCATATCTTTAGTTAATGCATGACTGATGGGTTTTACACATTTATGAAAGCATGCACACATTCCATGAACATTTTAATGCCGATGGAGAGTTTAAACCAACAGAGTGAGTTATGTCAGCTGCATGAGAAATTATAGTTTGTTTTTGTTCATTACAGCTAATTTTATTCAGATGAAGGTCTTTCTAATCCAGTATTTCAGTGTCTAGAGCAAAGTAGGCAAAAGCTTGGCAAGAAAAGTGGGTTTGATTTATTTCACAGGGCTGCAGGCCCTGCAGGACAGGCTTATTCAATAAACCTGCAGACAGGTTTACACAAATGATGGATCATTCATCATATTTTTCGTATATATTTGCCTAATGAATATGTGATTTCACCATGTTACAAAGACATTTGTTTCTTTTACTTGTTAAAGCAATGCATAAGAGCTCCAGCACCTGGTGCTGCAATCAACACTCCAGTATTTCACCAAGTACAGAAACACAAATGCAAATGCAGATGGATACACCTGTGCAGAGTCCTCCTTGAGCCAACATCATTAGCAAACCTACTACTAGTCTGGTACAAAAGTGATATTCCAGCATGTAAAGTATATTCAGTGGACATAAGGTGATCTGATGCATAATAGAGGAGTGTTTTTCAGCACACAACTTCTTTCTTCCTTTTTCTGATATTCAGATATTGTGTATTGTTTGTTGCTGGCTGCTTGTTTTGGTTTACTTACTATGGTTAAGTTAAACATCAAGGATTTAAATGAAGATGTAAATGAGTCACTCTAGGCAAATGCTTCGGGATCTTTTTCAGTGACTCCATGAATAATAAATGTAGGCACAGGTAAAATGTACAAACTAGCAATACTGAATCTAGAATGTACATTTCTAAATAGTAACTTTTTTTAAACACAAAAATGTATTTTTATTCCATTTGACCTATAAGTAAATGACCAGCACATGCAGTTTCATAGGGAGAGTCTCCTCTCCTCTCCACTGGGACCTGCAGCACATGCTCAGAGGAGCATATGTTGGTTTCCCACCTACTAACACATGCTATAAGTGTGAAAAGATGGTGGCACCTAAAGAGATTGAACAGATGAGGCGTCCCAAGCATCACCTGGAAACCATTCCAATATGTAACAGACGGCAACCAATAACTAATTTCTCTCTATCACACACTTGGCCCGGCGCAGCCCCTCAGCCACCTGCACCAGATTTCATGGAGTGCCTGAGATGCAACAGCAGTCTGTTGCCTCAGGTACATTAGAGAAATGACTCCCGTGACGCATATACTGTAATTAGATTAGCAGACATGTGGTTCTCTCCAAGACGAGTCTGTTGGATGGGACGGCTGTACTGGTGGAAGCCAAGTTGGGTGGATCAAGGACAGGACTGTCAGATTGAGCAAAGGCTGCAGTGCTGATTAATCAACAGACAACAGACAACAGATAATGAGTGGACACCAGCAGAACCCGGATACAGGCAGAACTAATACAGCGCAACGACACACACCATTTACAATGCAAAGAAACAAACTATGACACCTGTGTAAGAAAGCAAAGGGAACTAATGCAGACGCCCAGAGGGCCCGGGACAATCACTCAGCACAGTGGCAGCATAACAGAAGCACCCACATTCCAGAAGCACAGATCTATCCTTACCGTGTACTTACTTATCATTTGTAAGTCGCTTTGGATAAAAGCATCTGCTAAATAAGTGTAAACATACTATGGTTTTTTTTAAACGTCTTCAAAAATAATTTCATAGGAGTGTTCTTCAGCGAAAGATTCTCTGAGGAGTCACTCTGGACATATATAATATTTATGAAAATAATGATGCGAATACCCAATTTAAGATAGGTGGCAGTTATATGATTTGTGTTGTTCCCAATGTATCATAACATATAATGTATAAAAATACTACAGATAGGCAGAGAGCTGTAGTATTCATGGCTGTGCGCCACCTGCTGGGTGATTTGTGGTACATGTTAGTGCTAGGAAGAGGAGAAATACAAGCAGATAAATATCACACAGCTTTTATAGCTTCATAACTGGCACATAATCAAAAGAAAAAAAAAGAGTGCTTCAGAAATCTAACAACAGAAATAAAATGCACCGGAGAAAAGCTGTAGAGTGTTTTCACAACGTGTCATTAATCGGCCGTACTGGTCATAAAACACTGAAGCAAACGAAACTCGCACGTTTGCTGATTATTCCTGCTGAAAATGGTCAACTATTGTCATATTTTGGGCTGTAATAATCGGTCGGACCAGGAGAAACATTTGGAGTACTACTGATTGCCAAAAGTTATAACAAATCAAGGAGAAGAGTGCACAAAACTGACTGAGGAACAAAAGGCGTTTGTGGTCGGCCAAACTGAACCAGGATTTCCATGGCAAGAATCTTCAACATTTGTGTTTGTTCTTATCATTTCCAGACAGGTAGATGAAATATTAGGCTAATATCTTAATTAATACTGCTCGCACGTATCTTTACCACCTATTAACTTTAGTTTGTCAAAATGTTGTGCCTATTTCTGCTTACTTAGTCCTTCTCTATATGATTTCCCTGGTGAAAAAAAACAGCATATTCTGGTAGGTATGTTTTGATGCTGGTTTAAACTGGTCCTTTGCTGGTTTATGCTGGTCATGTTGCTGGTCAAGGACCAGCATAAACCAGCTAAGGACCAACATAAACCAACAAAGGACCAGCTTAAACCAGCACCAAAACATACCTAACCAGCATATGCTGTTTTTTTCACCAGGGTTAGCAGCTTCCACACATTTTTTCTGTGGTTTAGACAGCATAAATTAGCAGAGCAACTTATTCAGTAGTACATTTACTGTGCAATCTGTGCTGTTGTTTACATCCGAGTATCTCCAATATGGCCATGCATCCTGGTAACTGACCAAACCGTGACATAAGTGCAAACCCTCTAACCCAGTGGTATGGGGAAGTTCAGGATTTGAGTTGACGGTTAGACTAAGGCTGTGTGTAAAGTTAGAGTTAAGAATAGGATATTGTTTTGTGAATATCTCTGTGTGCCGGATGGATAGTGATTAATTTCAAAACTGTCTGGAGATGTCCTAGAGATTTGTTCTAGCTTTTTCATGAATCAGCATGTTTCCATTGCTCATGTCCAGCTTTTCCCAGTTCCTCAAGTTCGGATTTGGCTGTAATATCATTAAAGATTGATGGTGCAAAATATTCTTGGTAAAAGAGATAAATAAACCAGAGTAGTACTGCAGAAGCCCACGCAGCCTCACTGGAGCACTCAGAGCTCATCATACTCAGTCACGCTTGTGAATGATTCAGCCAATTATGCCTCATTGAGTTCCGTTCCACTCTTGGGTTTGCGGTTTCCATCCGTGTGTGGACAAAACAAAGACCGCTGGAAAATTCTGTGGCATTTCCTACATGCTAAACAACTGGGCTTCGTATCTCCCTGTCCAGATGTGGCCTTTGCATATTTCAGTCTTTCCTAAAAGGAGATGATGTTGGCCTATGAATGCCATGCTTTCCTGATAGGGATACTTGACTCCACCAAAATGGACTCTAGGGATTACAGCAAATCTAGTCTATTTCCTCCAGGTGAGGCTTTAAAAGAACAAAGATCTATTCAATGGAACCCCACCCCAATCTGTTTTTAGATTAAGATTAAAATGATTAATTGGCGATCATTTGTGTATTAACCATGCTACTGTGGATCAGTTTATGTAGAGAAATATGAAAAAGCAGCAAAAAGAAAATGTTAACTACGCGTTTTCACAACGCGCCATCAATCGGCCGTATTGGTGACTCTGAACGTAAACAATGCCACTGAACCAAACTCACAAATTTAGCTGATTATTGCTGCTGAAAATGGTCAATTACTGTCATGTTTTAGGCTGTACTGATCAGTCGGACCGGCAAAACATTTTGTGCTGCACACTACTAAAATTTAATGAGAAGAGTGTAAAACACCGTCTGAGGAACAAAAGGTGTTTTGGCTAAACTAAACCAGGATTTACAGGGTAAGAATTTTGACATTTGTTCTTATAATTTCGGTCAGGTAGAAATATTAGGCTAATATCTTAATTAATACTGCTCGTACATATCTTCACCACCTATTAACTTTAGTTTGTCAAAATATTGCACCCTTTCCTACTTACTTAGTCCTTCTTTATGCGATTTAGCAGCTTCGGCAGGTTTTTTTTTTTTCTGTGGTTTAGACAGCATAAATTAGCAGAGCAACATATTCAGTAGTGCATTAACCATGCAACCCATGCTGTTGTTTACATCCGAGCATCTCCAATATGGCAGCGCATCCCGGTAACTGACCAAACCGTGACGTAATTGCAAACCCTCTATTAGGGGGTGGGTAAAAAAAAATATGGATTTCTCCATTTTAATTGACAATATCAATTCTTAAATACCAAGAATAGGTTAGTCTAGCCTGTTTTCAGATAATGAATGGGACACTGTAGGTGCCTTCCATCCCAAATAGGCTTTGTTACTTTTGATATTAAAGTCTCAGATTTCAAATTCTGTCCATTTTATTACAATAATCAAAACAATAAATGCCGTTTTGGCGCTGTTTAATGTTGAGTGACAGATCGCTGAAGCGCCACAGGTCAACAGAAGCGGCCGTTAATCGTCTCGTCCGTTTTAATACCAGCACAAAATAAAAAAACATGAATAAATATCTGAAGGTATGTTAAAAGAAAGAGTAACAGACTTTGGTACATCTTACCGAAATCAGTATCCTGTCTCGTGTGTGTCATCAGTGTTTTAACCGTGCAAAGACTTCAATATAACAGTTTGTAAACAATGAAACGTCATTTACCTCAGTGGGAAAAAAAAAAAACATGTTGCGTGACCATGAACTCCTTAGTCATTTAGAAAAATTAACTCTAGAGAGGAGCATTTTTCTAAATATATGCAATATATGACACATAATAATTTGGACTTTTCTTCAATATTTAATTTATGTTTGAATAAATCCGTCAAGTTTTTACGACAGCCAGCGTTTATATTTCAAAAGTCGAATTGGAGTAGAAATATAATAATGTAATTTTATTATTATAAAATCTTTGTCTAAGTTAAGCACAAAACAGTGTACAAAATAGTTAATTTTAACTTTCAACATTACAGTAATGTCGTAGGATTTTACAGCATTAATTGAGTTTTTTTGTTTTTTGTTTTTTTGAGAAAATTTAAGATGTACTGTACCTGATATATATCCAAAATAAATAATATTGAATCAAATAAGAAATTGAATGGAATTTGTGTCGAAACCCAGCCCTCTTAACTATATTTAAAGATAACTATAGCTGCAGAGGCAAAGGCACAGTATTTCCTTATTAGTCTGTTTAAACTCATTACATGTCTGTTGCTTATCTTATATATCTTATTATAAAAAGCATGGGGCACAATGTAGTGCTGCTTTTAACAAGCTATTCACAAAGAGTTAGTTTGAATAAGCTATTGATGACTGTTCCTCAGGCTAAAATGGTCCAGTAAACTGAACTGAGCATCATTTCTCACACTGCTTGTGTTTACATGTATTTGAATGTGCATTTAAACTACACACTGCTTGTGCCCCAAGGCACAATAACATCATTAGTAACAATGAATCTGTTTCTTAGCTTGGTCAGCGTGCAGAAATTGAATACCAGCCTGCAGGGTTTGTGGGATATGTGTTTCTACTTTACGTCAATCATAAATGATTAAAGACAACAAATAAAACACACTTCCCTTATCGGTACAAAGCAATCCATCTTTATTACTTCCGTGTGAACTTATTAAGATTGAAAAATAAAACACTTGAGTACATACTCATGCTTCGGCTTGAAGTGGAACTTGCAACACTTTTTATTATTATTATCTTTTGTTTGTACACTTCCAATTGGGCTTGGCAACAAAGAATGGCACTTAAGTGATTCCCATGTTGACTGGTTAATGCATGTATAAACATTACTTCCTAAACGCTATGTCCTATTTACAATTTACATGTTGTATTTTGTTATACTTAATAATGTAAATAAGAGAACTGAAATGAAACTCTCACCATTTCCAAACAGGCAGCAATGAAGTCCAGCACCCAGGAGCAGCAGTGCTGGCCAGAGCTGACCTGAGGTCAGTCGTATCATATGAAAGAACACTCTCTGATTCTGCATCATACAACATACCGACTGACTACAGGTCCACAAACTATGGAAACACTAGAAAGAACAGAAACTCTACAACAAATGCTTCAAACATTGCTTAACACCTGTGTACTGATGCTTAGAAATCTAAACATGCCCTTTAACACTAAGGCATTTTTTTCTAAACCAAACCAGCTGAAGTCTGCAGCAAAGTGGGCAACAACAATAACAGCAAAAAGAGTGGGAACTGAATAACCAAAACAGTTCAGAAGTGTTTTGTACACTACTACAGTATTTACACTTAATAATACAGCTGAGAACACTACTGTATCTTAACATCTGAAAAGAAGATAAATACAAGAATATTTATTCAATTTTATAGATCATTTTTAAATTTATATAAAAGCTATTGAAGCTAAAAGTGGCTTAAAAAAGAAAAAGAGAAACAGTGCTATTTCAAGTGCTGCATGAGATTTGCCGGCACTCAATGGGAACAATAAATACTAGCTCTGCACTCCTCTTCGGTCTCTTCTCAATCTGAGTTGACAGGTCTTAAACCTAAAGAAAGGACAAAGCAGGAAAAAATAACAAGCATTATGTACAAGCATGTGTATAAAAGCACTAGTTTAAGCATGAATAATATCTTTAATAAGATGAGATGAGTTTTAATGCACATAGCTATGGAAGTGTGATGTCAGGGAGCGAAAGCCAGACTTACTGTAGCAGTGGTTACTGAGCTCACACTATAGTAGAGGGACCAATCACCTGAGCTTCCCCCTATGATGAGAAGGAGATGGGCGCAGGTGTTATCACAGGTTAAAGGGGAGGCTTTGGTGATCAGTGTTTTCTTCAATGTGTTTATTAGTGATGGCGTAAGCATGGGTGTTATGACATGTTTCTGCATCAGCCTGTCCACATTTATCTGGATATATTTGAAAATGGTGGTTTTGTTTTAAAACACTCTCTGATGGTCCAGAGAAACAGACATAATAAAGTTCTCATGGTATTCTTTTGGTATTATTAGCAAAAAGTCAATGCTGCAATCCAGGTTGCACTTAAAATTGCCATTTTCTGGCAATTTTATGAGCTAAAACAACCTTCTACAGCAAGTAAAAAATATTTGCAGGAATGCAATATGAAGATTGTTCAAACTTATATACATCTTTAGCAACATAATAACAGTGAACTCCAGGCACAACAATGCTGGTAAAACAACAGACTAAACATGCAACATCACTTTCAAATACTGATGTTTCACAGTCCACACTACAATGTGAAAACATCAGAATCAGACATTAACAAGGGCTTGTGGCAAAAATGCCCCATAAATTCAAGACAAAGGGGCAAAAAATGACCCTGCACAATTAAACAATGTATTACGGCTGAAATTAATGAAAAGTGTCGATTCACGGATTCCATTTAGATTCGGTCACATGGCATCAGATTGCTTTTATGCACTTTTATGTTTTGCACTTTTATGTTTTGTGCAGTACTGAACCTTATAACCAATCAAATGCATTTCTGTTGAACTTCGGAATACATTGGCCAATCAGAGGTGCTTAGATTAGTCAGCGTTGAAAACTCCGGAGCTTAGTTGAACCAACACGTTTGTCTGTGATGTCAGAATGTGACGTGCCCAAAGCAGCCCAAAATTGTTTTATATTGTTTTCTATATCAACATTAGTATTTTATTATTACAATATAAAGAGCAATAATCTACAATAACGATTTCTGTCATAATACTGCAGCCCTATGAGCTCTTGTTTATAATATTGATTTAAGTAAATTGGGTAAATTTAAGTATTTGACATTAAAGACAACATAGTACGGTTATTATAATAATAAGGTGATTATAAAAATTGCCCTTAAAAATAATAAAAAAATGCCCCTGTAAATCAATTCCAGGGGTCAAATATTGCCCCTTAATGGAAAAGTTCATTTCTGACCTTAGGCAGCATCTTCAAAAATCTTTATTGGACAAAAGGTAGAGAAAAAAAATGTGCTTTTTCAAATTCATCCAGATTAATGTGAATGCAGACTTAGGGACACTGTTAGGTCATTTGATGTTGGCAAAAGCCTGAAGATGTGCAATCAAAATACTGGCAATCTGAAATGGACACATGCTATACTAACCGCTGAAATGTACTGGCTGTTAAAGCAGGGTTTCTCCTGGGTGGGAGAGGTGATGGAGGAGTAACAGGAGGAGTCGCACGGTGAGCTGGGCTCCTCGGACAAAGCCTCGGGAAGGTGACTGGACACACATCCGCTGTCTGACCCGCTCGAGCCACTACCTGACAGACAGTGAGACGACGACCCTGAGCTCTCTGTAGCTACAAACACAAGATCAACATCATGTTATATCATGTGCTTTCTGAGAACATGTTCAACACTTTCAAACAGGTTATTACACATACTCATAGATGGCTGACTGCTGGTCTCGTGTTCCAGCTCGTCTTCCTCGATACAGGGGCTGATGAGAGGTCTCTCCCCTGCTAACAGGCTTTGGCTGCTGTACATATGCAGATTCAAGGGCCCGAGCAGCGTGGAAGAAGAGGGGCCACCAGACACCGGGGGGCCGCTGACAGGAGTGTTTACTGCAGCTCGTTTAAATGGGTTTGAGTGGTCAAAAAGCGAGACAGCAATGGAGGCTCTCGTCCTGGCCCCTGTAACAGAAAAAAAAAAAATTATGTTAGTAAAATCAACCTAGAGAATCATTTGCTGCTTATTTTTCAAGGTGACCTATTATACCCCTTTTTACAAGATGTAATACAAGTCTCAGGTGTCCCCAGAATGTGTCTGTGAAGTTTCAGCTCATAATACCCCACGGATCAATGATTCCACTACTTCTGAGTGGAAGTAGAAGCACGTTGTTTATGTGCATGTCTCTTTAAATGCAAATGAGCTACAGCACCCCGCCCTCTTTTCCAGAATAGGGCTGTGCCTTTACAGTGCGTAGCTCAGATACTTTGCTCAAACACATGTTTGGTTTTGATTATGATGTCTATTGCGCTGAAATCATGTGTTTTTATTTTAGTTTAAACTTCCACATAGAAAGCAGTTGTCAAATGGCATGTGAGTACTAAGTTCTCTTTCATGACTTGATGAGACTTGACTTCTGATGAGTGTGTCATGTTAAACAGGCTCACCTCTGCCTTTCATAATGTAGTCAATGGCTCTGTCATTGATAGCAGCATCACTGGGTTTAATGTCCAGGAAGGGTTTATTGCCCACTCCCATAGAGACCATCTCCTGCATTCGAATTTCTGCATACACACATAGAAACATGTTTAATCAGAAGTAGGGTTTTTGCAGTATACTTGTATTGATGATAACTGTGATATCATGATATCATGTTAATACTGCACACGTGATAATATCATAAATAATTTGGCGTTAGTAAATATACAGTTGACATTCCAGTAACTGACATTAAGTTGCAGAAATCAAAGCACAAATAAAGTGCAAAAAGTGTTTTGTTAGAGAGTAAATCTATGCAAATACAGGTTGAACAAAGCCTTGGATTTGCATCGTTTTCTCACACTCATATCAAACTGTAGAAACACAATACTGGTGTGACTGGTGTTTTAAATAGCTTCCTATCTGCCTGAGGCCTTTACAGATGAAATGCTATAAAAATCCTTAGATATGCTAAGATGGTATGTGACAGGAAATATTATCTGCAATTATACTCTCACGTTCAGCATGCTGAACAAAACAAATTCAGACTTACTAAAGCTCAACTGCTTCAGTTTTTCTTTCCCACCTTTATTCCGCGTGGCCTGCTGCCATAGTATCCGTGCAATGTCGCAGGTCCAGGCGTGTTTAATTTCGGCGGTGCTGGCTTGGAGAATGTAGGTCTGGTTCTTTGAAGTTCTCCTCCTGAACCAGACCTCAAACCTCAGAGCGTTCTCACCCGACGTCTCTGTCATACCCACATCAGCCGTCTAGAAAGACAATAAGGATATTCACATGTCATTTCAATTAATATTAAGGGCTCATGGCCTCTTGTTGTTATTCTGACATGCATGAGAACAAACTGATGCTCAGATTTTTAAACTAAAGCCTTCTCTGATATAAACATAGGACAGAGGAGATAAAAGAATGTGAGTTTTTTTCTGGAGATGATTCCTGTCTCTCTGAACTTCGGATGTTCTTTAGGTTCTTACCTTAAAAGAGTGCTTGTATATGTAAACATCTAGGCCACCCTCAATGCGTTTGGGTTTGCTGAACAGCACTAAATCTTCAAACAGGAACACGTGTCTTTGGCACTTCTTCCTGCCATACCAAATTGTGAACTCATCTTGCCGAACCAACTGCCCCTGCTCTTTCAAGTTCACCTGGAAGAGTGTGTGATGTCAAATATGAAATAGTATCGAAGAAGATCATTTGCTTTCCTGTGTCACAAACGTGAAATGGCGTGTTTATCCGCTTACATCACAATCTCTGATAGCGTCCATGGCGAGCAGATCATTTCCATGTCGAAGCTGAAATTTGACCATCTCGGCGGCAGCCCGTAGGTACCCTAGCTCTTGCTCCTGGACTTCGCTCACTTCTTTGATCAGGTCTTTCAGCAGCAGGGCGTACTTACTCATGCGCTGGATAGGCTTCAGCAGGTACGACGCCAGGTCCATCTTATCGCCCAACTCCAGCTGCTTATGCTGAAACGAGAGAGATTTTACAGTTTCAACTCAAGAGGTGTGATGAATGTGCTCTCTAAGATTTTATTGAAAAACACTAACTAAAAGCTTATCGTAAGTGATTTAAAGTGTAGCATTGATCCATTTACTCACCCTAAAGAAGCTGTTTCCATGGCTGGCCAGAAGTGTGTCTGACTTTGGCTTGTTCTTGCTGTATAAAGCATACAGGCTGAACTGGTCTTGCTATGTTTTTTATGGAAAAAACACAAAAGAGAAACATATTAAGAGTTATCATCCACATTTCCGTATTCATATTCTGAACAATAATTCTCTTGTTGATGTGGAAATGGAGGGAGAGAGCTTTTTCCCCAAATCATTTCCAGGTTAAATTTTGTTTGGAAAGACTTTTTTTGTGTTCGGGTAAATTGTTTTATAATGACTTTCAGGTTCATATGGAGTGTGCAGTCATTTCAGGGCAGGTTTTGCCACGCCAGAAACATGTCATAAGCGATTTTGGAATAGTAGGTCATTGCTGTAGGCCAAACGGCCTACCTCTGTGCCTTTTTCTTTTTTCTGTGAATCACTGCCTGTGAAGCCTTCATAAATTAGAGCTCTTTAGGTGAGCCAGCACTATTAGTTTACCACAACTACAGAGAAAATAAAGGAGATGTAAGCTGGTGGTCTTGCAATCATTTATAGACTTTAGAATCACTTCTTGTGGTTCAGGGATTCCCATATTCATAGAGGGTGAAAGAAAGAGAGAAAGTAAACACAGTAAGAGTATTTCTGGATGGTTTTAAACTTGCGGCGAGTCAAAAATGAGTCAGTCATGGACTGGGAACAGATGAGCACTGACAAATTAAGCCCCTTTGTTTAATCTCCAATGAAAATGGGATTCAATTTGTGACATTTAATTTGGAATGACCTCTATTAGAACTGAAAATATTAAAAGGGTCCAGCAAAAATAAGAACCATTAGAATTAATAGACTGTGAAATAAAAAAAAAAAATAGATCTGAAGTCATGCAGTTTAATGTATCCTAGTTAAAGACTGTGTCTGAAGGGAGTCTCTTACATGTCGCAGGAAGCAGTGACTGACACGTAGTGGATGATTGCAGCAGCTCTCAAGCTCTTTCAGGAAATACTGGCTGTGGAAGTCCACCAGTTTCTCCAGGTTTCCGAAGATGACGCTGCGTTTTCCCCGCAGGTCCTGTGGCAGGTCAGCACGCTCCATCTCAGGGAAATAGTTGTCAATGATGTACCGCAGAGAACGCACATATTCCCGCTCTGTTGTTACCATCTCATCTACGATGTGGCGTAGTTTGCTAAAAAACAAAAAAGACAAAGAAAGCTTAGACAATGCATTATGGATTTCAACTGGTAAATATAGGAGGGATATGTCAAAGTCATTTATATGTGCCAAACTTTTTGCTGCGAGCTGGTGGCGCTTTGACTATAACTAAATATTGGCATGCAGATATCTTTTATATAGGCCAGGACTTTTATCAAATATATGAAATTTGGTGTAGATTGAACATGGTATGTTTGAGTTAGTCTAAAACATGACATATCCCGTTGCCAACAGGTGGTGCTATGATTATAATTGAATATTGCCCTTTAGATGTCTTCAGGCCAGGACTCTTACCAAACATGCAAATTTTGGTGCAGATCGGACATTGCATGTTTAAGTAAAACAGGTCATTTTCTTGTTGCCAGCAGGTGGTGCTGTGATTATTATGGGATACTGGCCTTTAAATGTGTTCAAGCCAGGACTCTTAGACTCTACGTGTGTAGTTTGAGGCAGATCAGACATTCTATGGCTGAGTTACAACAACCTTTATTCCTGTGGCGAAACACTGAACTTTGTCAGGCCACCATGGACACGCTCTTTAACGAAAACTCAAGATCTTCGCAATTTAACATGGCAAAGGCCTTTAGATTAGACTGACCAAATATAATGAAGATAGTCATGTGTTTGTCATGTGTCTACCGAATTTTATGTGTCTACCAATTTCCACCCTCGCTGACGCCCTTCAATGAAAACTCAAGATCTTCGCAATTTAACATCACAAACGCAGTTCGAGGGGCAGTTTGTTGATATTTTTTAGGTGGCGCTATTAAACCATTTTGCCAACCCACTTCTAAAACCAACAACAGATGTAAATTTTCACCACTTTTGGCATGTGTGCAAAGTTTCATGAGTTTTTGAGCATGTTTAGGCCCTCAAAAATGTGATTCATTTTTGAGAAGAAGAAGAAACTGAGTAATTCCAATAGGGTCTATTGTAATAAATTTGCTGTTTTTACTTTTTTCCCTGGAGAGCATAGGAGACATTTTTCAGTGTAACTTCAGCATGTGTGCCCTAACAGCTTTGTCAGACTGTGTAACCATAAAAGACAGGTGTTTTCACACATCTCTCCAGGATGTCATATGTAGTCTCCCTGAAACACCCAAGCCAATCAGTTGTGAAAGTGGATGGCTCACTGTGACAGTTCCCATGGCATTCTTTTTAAACTCAGTAGTTTTGTTAAACACAAAGTTTAACTCTTGAATTAGACTGCCTGGATCTTTTTGACTACATGGTCTCTCTTCATTAAACCCTTCATCATGTCAACCTGATGACAGCAAACCTGAAACGCTTTAAATGAATGACAGCAATAGAACACCTGTTGCCTGATTGTCTTACAGCATGTTTATCTTCTCGCCACACAGCTAACCATGGTGTGTGTCCAGTACTGAGAAAAACAATGTGATGTTTTAGTATTTACATTAACCTCAAACTGGATTCTTATCAGAATTTTTCCATCAGCGTTAAATATTCACAGTAACTGGACCACACAGAGGCGAACGGCATGTTTTGAGTAATTTCTGTCTGAAAAACTGTGTCAACATCACCTCTGTACTGCAATCTCAGAGCGTAAAGCTGAGAAATGTGTTTTGAAAAGAAGACACCCAGATGCAAAGACCTCCTTAAGACGTCTATATAATCAGTTAACTCCATCCATCTTTTGTGTGTGGAGGAGCAGAACGCAAACACGCTCCCCACCACTTCAAAGCCCAGAGGACCAGCGCCCACCTGGGAAAGCGATCTGTATCTCAGGCTCTTTCCCAAGGGGGTTAAGGGGTGACCAGAGGGACCCACAGCTGGAAAAGACATCCATGGAGATTCAGAGGATTATGGGGCTTTGACCGTTTAATATGAGACATATTGAGATCCTTTATGCACATGATTTAGGCTGTATATGTTTTGTTAGCTGGGAAAAAAAAGTTTTTTCCTGGATGTCTTGTGTGTGGGGCTACACAATTTGGGGAAAAAAATCTAATTGCATATGTTGTATCCAGCTATCGCTGTGACTGAATAAATGGAAAACAGTAACACTGGAACTGATTAAACATGAAGATAGTAAACACATGACACAACAATATATGGTTTATCTGTGTTCTTTAAGCCATCTTGGGTTTTTTCTTAATAATAAACTAAATTTATAATCCAATTTTCATGTACAGAAACCCATTTATAATGTGTAAAAAAAACTTTTATACATTAACAACGTTGCTTGCAAAAATAAACTTTTATGTTGTCATTTAAATAAATGTAAATAAAATTTAAATATAGTTCAAAAATACTGGACATCATGATCTGTACTGTTAGATTTATTAATAAAGATAATATTGGTAACACTTTACAATAAGGTTCATTATTTAACATTAGTTAACTACATATGTTAACATGAACTAAGAATGAACTTCTACAGCATTTATTAATCTTAATGTTAATTTCAGCATTTACTAATACATTATTAAAACAAGTTGTGTTTGTTAACATTAGTTGAACTAACATGAGCAAACAATGAACTATTTTATTAACTAACATTAACAAAGATTAATAAATACTGTAATAAATGTATCGTTCATTGTTTGTTAGTTAGTTAGTTAATACATTAACTAATGTTAACAAATGATACTTTATTGTAAAGTGTTACCAAAATATTTCAAATCTGATTCATTATTTATGCAACATAAATGTATATATTAATAATTAATATATAATATTATTAATTATTATATAATTTATTTATTATAATTATATAAATAAATAATTATTTACATAGTATGTTTAAATAAGTATGTATAAGTATGTTATTTACATGTAATTATTTACAGCTACAATAAATTATTGTTTGGAAGTAGCTTTGCACAAAATATTCTCTTGCTTGTTGTCTGACAGTTTTTTTTGTTTGTTTGTTTTTTTGCTGTGTTATGAACCCTTTAGCACCCCCTAAGGGCTTCCCGGAGCTCAGTTTGAAAACCTTTTAATGTGTTCTTATCTTGCAAAAACACTGTGAGCCAGGCTAAATATATTTGTCTGCATTTTGGCAGCATTGTAGCTCATATTCTGTTACAACAACACACTGGTAGTGCATTTCTTCCAATGTGAGTAAGTGGTTTTAAGCTTCAGTCGATGGCCTGCAGAACTCCCTGGCTGATTGTGTTTATGTTACAGCAAGTGAGTGTGGGTTTGCACTTGCGTAAGTGTACCTACCTGCCCTTGCTGCGCGTTTCTGGTGCAGGACTCCCACTGCGGTGTATATCAACAGAAGACCATCCGTGCATGGGTGGCAGTCGCGGGCTGTACGGCCGATCGATCACTTCAGTGCTGCTCACCTCCAGACCCTTGATGAACACCCCTGTGTTTCCTCTTCGTGCAGGCTCACTCAAAGTTCTCTGACAGGTCCCATACCGTGAGACAGACTCGCTACCGGCCGTATCAAAGCTCTGGGTTTTCCGCAAAACCCTGCGGTTTGGTTCAACAGAGCTGAGGCTTGGGCTTGTAGCACACGCCTGCCCCTCCAGATGTGGCCGCTGCGGAGACTCGTCTGTGGAGATGCTACGTGTTAGCCTGTTGGATCTGACAGGGGTGCTGTGGGGAATTCTATGCTCAACGCTGTATGGACTTCCTGTCGGGGTTCGGGCAGAGTCACGGGTGTCCATGCGAATCCCTGAAGGACTGCTAGGAGTTGAGGACGTGCTGGAGTGTGAGGAAAGTCTGTCCCGGCCCCAGCCTCCGCCGAACGCTTTTCGACACGAGAAGGAGATGCTACTGCTACGCTCCTGAGGTTTAGCGCTACAGTCCGAGTTCCGTCGAGAGGATTCACCCCTCGCTGATTTGGAGTCGCTCTCGCGGCGGGTGCGCAGAGCCATCTCCAGCTTCTTTTCAAACATCTGCTTGGTCTCCTGACACTTGGACCAGGCAAACTTCCACTGCTTGAGTCCCTGCTCATTCTTCAGCTCCCCAGCGAGGTCCTTCATCTCCTGGAAGTGAGCGTCTGGGATTGGGGGATGCTGACTGCGATAGGTCTCCAAACACGTGATTACACTTTGACACTTCTCAGACATGCCACACTCTTCCATACTAACGCATGCCAAATGACGCATGCCCTCTAGCGCCCATTCATATGCCTAAAAGAGAGAGAGAAAGAAAAGAGTCAGCTGATGTTATGCCTACAATGTAAAAAAATGTGAGAGATGCATTTAAAACCACATTTTGTGTATGGTTATATGCTATTCTAGTATTTATTATAATGATAACACTTTACAGTAAGGTTTCATTAGCCCTCTAATAGTTGACTAACCATTAGTCGACGAGTAGAGGCTTGGTTGACCAAAATTTTATTAGTCGGTTAGTCATAGAAAAAAAAATCCATAAGAAGTGGCGAAGTCACGCAGTCCGTGACGGACAGATCGTTAACGGCTGGGCTATGTGGTAATATAGTCCATCAGTCAGGACATCCAAACACTCACCTATCATCAGTGTTGGGGGTAACGCATTACAAGTAACGCTTGTTATGTAGTATTATTACTTTTTCCAAGTAACTAGTAAAGTAATGCATTACTTTTTAATTGACATGAAAATATCTGAGTTACTTTTTTCAAATAAGCAACGCCAGTTACTTTTCCTCGCATTTATTGATTAAAAGCTCTCAATCAAAAATTACTCATGATAATATAACATTTGTTTTCCTTTTTTTTTTTCATTGCTGAAGAGTTGTCAGTAGACGTGAATTTACTTTTCTCAAAGCCTGAGGCTTTTGGTGAGAAAAGGCTTTTTTAATTTTAGTTTACATTTACGCTTTTATCCAAAGCGGCTTACTAAAGAGAAACAAAAGCAATTTGTCAAAAAGCCAACAATATTTTTAATATGCAGTGCCAAGTTATAGTAATTTTGTTAAGTGTTTTTTATTTTACTTTATTTAATTTTCTTAATATTTTTCATATTTATTATTTTTATTTATTGTTTTTCTTATTATTTATTTTTATTTCAGCTCTAGTTTCAGTAATTTTAGTACTTTAGTACTGATTTCAATTAATTGTTTACATCTAATGTTTATCTTTTAATTACTGAAAACATTTTTAATAGTGGTTTTAATCATAATTTTAATAGTTTATTTTTAAACAACAATAACACTGGGGGAAACTGCAGCTTTTAAAAAAAAAAAAATGAAAAAAGTAGGATGAAGGCAGTTCTACAAATGCACTATAAATGGAGGCAAGGGAAGGATAGAGTGAGTGAGAAACCTCCCAGAATTTCTTTCATGTGAAATAAAGAGGTTGTTAGCCGGGAGCTGGGAGGTCTGGGTAAGAAGGCTTTAACATGCAGCTCAGCAGCAGGAGGGCCTATAGTTTCAACTATGTGTGACAGCACCCTGCCACAAAGACACATGCCAACCGCTTTACTAGCTGTTTTTCCATTTATGAGAAAACCTGATGGTCCCTTCTCACACTCCAAGATGCTGTTGCATCAACTGGGCGGCACTCTTGTTTTTAGACCTTTTTTCATCAGCATCCTGGCGGGGAGGTTTCTATAGTGAATGCTCCTGAGGATATGAGTGCTCACCATGCTGGGAAATTAGTGGTTAAACTTCAGTGGGGATTAAAACAGATCAAACACAACCCCCTTCCACCTCTCTCTCTCACACACTTTAGTGCTGACTGCAAACACAGGGTTGTATTTAGACATTCCTGAGAAAGGAGCAAAACTCCCCCTCTTCTCTCTTTCAGTGCACACACAAAACCTCCACAATCTACTTTAGCTGCTATGTGACATGGTGACATCACTTGGCTCCCCAAGGCCCTCAGCTCTGTCTCTTTTTTAGGGTAGAGTGACATGGAGGCCACATGCCAGCGTATGGGCCTTTGGCACCCAGATACTAAAGTCTCTCACAAGAGCAGGGGTCAGAGGTCAACTGCCCACAGTAACAATACACACAGCTAAGAACTGACAAAACAGATAGAGGAGAGAGACATATACAAAAAAGACACAAAAAGAGGCAAAAGTGACATAATTGATGAGTGAGAACCAAATGGTAACAATGAATTTTAAGATCCTTGTTAACAAAAATGTTAAGTCGCAATGTGTATATATTTATGTTTTGTTTTTTTTAAAGCAATATTTAGGGTTAAGTACAACTTAAACTCTTTTAAAATGGAAAACCACTTCAAAAGGATTATTAAAATGACTTTTAATCTCAAATATTAAAAGGAACCCTGGGTATTATGATATGTATGGCTTAATATAACATAAATTATGTCACTTACTGAAATATGTAGGAGAAAACTCATAAAAGATTTGTTATTTATAAAATCCATATCGTTTTATACATATTTTGGACTATGGGGGGCGCCATTATGACGTGAAATGGTTGCGCTTCGTGAGCTACTGGTGCTACCTGTTGCTATTTTTACCGTAAACAACTCTGAAAATAAATTACTGATACGTTGACCACAGCTACTGAAAGAATTACAGGTGGCAATGGATGCAAGTGTAGGCTTAAACCAAATCTCATATCATCGACTTTCCCCCCAAAAGGAGTCTAAACGCCCGGATATTGCGTGAAATCCGTGTTAAGAAACTCCTTCAGTGGCTGCGGCGTCATGACAAGCGTCGACATGTTTACATCCTGTCAGGATGCCATCTAGCGTTTCTTGTCTCTGCAGTTTGTAAGCGCTTTCAGTAGCTGTGCTCTACTAAAAACCTCAATGGCATCAGTAAATGAAGTGGAGAGAACAAAGACGCTGGTCTTTAGGAAGTTTTATTTGTCCACAGGCATTTTCCTATTCTTTGCTCCTCTTCTAATCGCTAGGAAAGCAGTGAAGACGAACTCTTCACTTCTCTTGTTGCCCATCTGCTACATATATCAATAAGACATAATTTACATTATATTAAGCCATATAAGTCTTAATGCCCGGGGTTCTTTTTAAAGTAACGAAAGTGGTGTGGAGACTTAGTACTATCCATCGGTTATTGATTGGATGGCGGTAGGTCTGAATGCAACTTGCAGTCAATTGTGCAGGGGGCAGAGTTTATGCCAACTAAATGACTGAAGAAGTCCAGCATATTTCACCAGAAGATCTGTCTTTTTTTTTGCGTTGTGGTGTCGAAAGATTAACATGGAGGAGAAGAAATTGTTAAATTAAATTTAGTATAAATTATTTTTGTTTTCTTTGCGCACAAAAAATATTCTTGTAGTTTCATAAAAGTAAGGTTGAACCACAGATGTCACATGGACTATTTTAACAATGTCCTTACTACCTTTCTGGGCCTTGAACATGATAGTACTGTTACTGTCTATGCAGGGTCAGAAAGCTCTTGGATTTCATCAAAAATATCTTAATTTGTGTTCTGAAGATGAACGAAGGTCTTACAGGTTTGGAACCACATGAGTGTGAGTAATTAATAACAGAATTTTCATTTCTGGGTGCACTATCCTTTTAATTTCAACTCCCAAAATATGTTACTTTTCCAAACTAAGGTAATGTCTAAAGTATTTTTTGTGGAAACTAACAGTGTGTTACAGAATTCTGCATTAACTATAATATACTGATAACGATTTTCCTTGGATTACAGTCGGTGACTCTAGAAGTCCTGTTAATTCTCCATAACCTCGCTGTTACCTCCTAATGTGTGAAACAGACATGGGAAACATAAACAGATGTAAAGCACTCTGTTCCTGCAGTAAAACAGCACAAACGGTTGACGGTGATAAAGTCCGCCACAGGTTCTGCAAAGGACCTGGGGTCAGAGACTCTCTCAAATCTACCTCCCCTGGTGGAAAAAAAATACCCCCCGCCCTGTGCTGTCCCTTTGGTGAAATAAAGCAGACACTTTGATCTATAGCCCAATATAGTTCCTCACTCTATCTGATGATGCCCGTAATACTGTGGGCAGGGGATGACATCATCGTTTAGTTGGTTAGCATGTGAGGCTCTTTGAAGTGTGAATGGTGTGTGTGTGTGTGTGTGTGATGGGGCTCTGATTGGTGAGAGCAGAATTAGTTTGCCTGAGGGAGGCACCTCTAAAGGCCCCACTATTCAACCGTGCACAAAGAGTGAGAGAGAAACACAGAGAAATGGAGAGAGAGTGTTAGATGTGCTAAAACCGCGGTGGGAGTGGGACAGGTCCAGTCTTGGACTGAGCTTTTGTACACTCCCATAAATGAATCTCTTAGCAGTTTAAGTGGGTCAAGAGGAGCGTTTTAAACTTGAAAGAGACCATCTTTTATTATTTCCTCTAAAAGACAACCACGAAAAGGAGGAAAGGTTTTCATGACATCAGCCAGTCTCTGATCTCAAGTCTGAGCCATGCCAAGAATGTGTTGTTTTTTCCTGAAAGGATAGCGTGTGTCAAAATCCGAGCGGGTATTATGCACACCGGGTTTTTAGGAGGCACAGGTTTAAATTCTTCTGACAGTTATTGCTCTGTAACTCACCAGGCACCAAGCTACAGGCAGGCCGCTTAACCCCGGCATACTGCCCTGTCATTTCATTACGGCTAAAATGATCCACTCTTGCTGAGCGGCTGAAAATAAAGAAGGAATGGTAAAATGAGGGAAAATATAGGAAGAATGGGCTGTGGACCCTCCTGAGCCAAAAAGCAGGATCTGGGTGAGTGATTCTGGAAAAAGAGGATGAAAAGAAAGAGAGGGAAACAAATAAAGAGGGAACGCAAAAAAGGTTGATCTGCTATACGATGTTTAAAAGAGGGAGGAAAGACCACTCTTTAAATAAAGACACCTTGCAGAGTTTAGAAAGACTAACCGGGTCCAGTTTTCGGAAAAATAAATTCTCAAATTAGCAAAATCTAAAATAGCACAAATATTCACAGCCCTCTTCATTGATAAAATAAAAATGGGTCATTTTAATAATTTAACACCTTTTTAAAATTAGATTTAAATCATTTAACAGCAACAATAACTATTACTTTTCTAAATTAATTCTAAAAATTTGCATTTGTCATAATAAATACAAAAAAAAATATTACTTTCTAGCTCAAGTTATGCACATTTACTGACATATGCTAGCATGTGCCATATGCTATCTGAAAGCTCAATCTAAAGTAATGCAAATAAAAAGAAATGAATAGTAAAGGATGATAAAGAGAGATGGAGAGCACAAGAGAGACAGCACCTGTATGATAACTAGCCCCTTGTGATTTTGACTAATTCAATCTAATTGTGTTTTCAAAGCCAAAGACTGGTGCATTAAATTCACCAACCCTAAAACCCAGTAAAGGTCATTAATCTTAAACTGATCAATTAATGCCTGATGCTGTTGTATGATTGATGAGGAAGCTTCAGCAGTTTTGTGATTCAGTTCGGTTTTGTTCTTTTGTTGTGCGTGGCAGCGGTGACGCATGCAAGTATGCACGCGTCGACTGCGGGGGGAACGTTTCTGTGTTTCCTATAAAGCTTCATGAATGTCAAAGCCGGGGGAATCAGGCTCAAGAAAGAAGAGTTCAGCGATGGCATGCATACACATTCACAGAGGAGGGGACTTGCAGCCCGTGACAGATGCGATTGCAGTCTCCTCTCTCCGGTTTAATATGTAGAGTGTGCTGAAAGACAAACGTGTTGCATATGTAGAACTATGCGAAGCACATACACGCCAGCTGCTCCATTGCAAAAGAGACCATGAAAGACTTTCTGCCCACTAAAGGCCCGTTGGAAACACTGGGCCTTTGCGAGAGCTTCATTTCCTACTTCTTTTCTGGTGCGACTCCAATTCAGATGCAGGAGAAAGACTCATAATGATGCAGATTCTGCTAAACTGCTGCATACGCTTTCATACTTCAAAAGGCATGAGACGTGTCTATACACAACAGAAGTGGAACAAATTGCTGCACAGGGTCTGTTTCTCATATAGAAAGGGTTGGCTGGCTTTATTGGGGGTAATGATTGTTTGTAAAGAGGAGCTGAGAAGGCTGTGGGACTTCCGCAGATTTTTGCCTCGGCCTGGTTGGCAGCATGCTCACGTGAAGACTATAAAGTTGCCACTGTCTGCCCATTAGTTCATTTTTATGAGTCAAACAGGAAATAATTCTGCTTTGCAGGAGAGTGTGTCTAATGTGTGAGACCGATCACAACTGAACAAGAGACTAGTTTCCAAACACTACATACAGAATTTGAATTGATTTTCAAAAATAAATATACTAAAATGTATTTAAAATACATTTATTTCATGCTAAGTATACTACAAATACATTTTACATATGATGTATTTAATAAAAATACCCTACAGTTGTACTTTTAGTATACTAAACTGGTATATTTAAAGTCTGCTAAATTGGAACAAATTATTTTAGACCTAATGCACTTTCATTGTGCAGAAGTAGAGCTGAAGTATATACTTAAGTATATTTGATTGTGCTAAAGTGGAACTATTGCAAGTATACTTTAGGTACATTTTAAATATTTTGCATTTAAAGACTGATAATATTTAAAGATCATACAAAATTAGTTGTTCCAATTTAGCAGACTTTAAATATACTAATTTAGTATGCTAAAAGTACAACTGCAAGGTATAAGTCCATAATATGTAAATGTATTTGTAGTATAATTGGCATGAAATAAATGTATTTTAAATACATTTTACCACAAAACCAGTCTTAAGTCGCTGGGGTTTATTTGTAGCAATAGTCAAAAATACATTGTATGGGTAAAAATGATTGATTCTTCTTTTATGCCAAAAATCATTAGGAAATTAAGTAAAGATCATGTTCCATTAAGACATTTCGTAAAATTCCTGCTGTAAATGTATGAAACTTAATTTTTGATTAGTAACATACATTGTTAAGAACATTATTTGAAGAACTTTAAAGGTGATTTTCTCAATATTGTGATTTTTTTGCACCCTCAGATTTCTGATTTTTAAATGGTTGTATCTCAGCCAAAAATTGTACTATCCTAACAAACAATACATCAATAAAAAGCTTATGGCTGAAAGCTTTCATATGATGTATAAATCTCAATTTTGAAAAAATGACCCTTACGACTGGTTTTGTGATCCAGAGTCACATTTTAGTATATTTATTTTTCACTTGGGTAGACATTGGTTGGCACTTTCTGTGTGTGCACGTATAATATGTGTGCACAAATCAAAGCAGTGTGTTCTGTTTTGTTCTGTCTGACTAAGTGTAATTTGATTGAACGGTGCCTAGACGGGTGCTGGGAAACAGCATTCTGCGGAGCGAGCCAATCATGCTGTATTTGAACTATAAAAGTGGCATTAATCAGACCCGATCACAACACTGATCAGACTGAGTGGCTACTTAAACGCCTCGCACACGCGTGCCCAGCGCTGGAAAAAGCTTATTAGGTCACGCAAACACTCACATGCCCTAAGGGAATACACATTAGCCAACCCAAAGAAGAAAAATGACAATCAAGGCTGACTGAAAATATAAATTAGGACTAAAGCGGTTAGCTGGCTCTGTTTATATTTTCACTAAAATCAAAAAGGCAATCCTTGCCTAAAATGCCTAAAACGATGGCAAAACCTAGTGTTCCCAGAATTCAAAATCTACAATTCTTACTTGTTTTGGATGCACTTACCAATTAAAAATAATACGTAAAAAGTATGTAAAAAGTTTCATTATTAACGTTTTATGAAATTGTTGTCTATTTTGTGACCAAGAAGTAAAAACATCAGCTCTCAGCTCTATAAAGTTCTTTGTACATCCAGCACATGCTATCCAGGTGGCTAATGAGTGCAAGGTGCAAACTCACCAGAGATTAGTCAACATGTCATTAACAAGCTGTGAACAGAAAACTGACAGCCCTTTTACTTTGCACCCCTTCCTCCTCTTATTCTTTGCAGAACTCTATGAGGGCCACATGGGAGGTCAACCATCATACACATTTGTTTATCATCTTTCCTTTCTTGTTAGTGTCCGGGTATGGAGGTCAGTGTTTTGTATCCACAGGTGCTAACCCCAGGTTCTGCCACAACAGAGAGAGACACTGGAACTGAGAGATAGTCAGACCACCACAAAAGACAGACACACCTAATTAATAGTGCATGGGCCTGCTTTGTCCCTTAGAGTGCCGTCTCCTGTTGTCCGTTGGGGGTTTGGGGGGCAATGAGGTGTAGAGAGGGGTCTAGTGTTTTTGGGGGGAACTGTCCAGAAATGGCTGTCTACATGGGGGGCACATGCCTCAGGCCCAGTCAAGCAGCATGAAGAGAAAGCACATCCATTAGTCTATAAATGTTAGTGAAGAAATGGATGATGAGGAGAAAAGAAACAAGGAGAGGCTCTTCAGTAAGTAGGGTCATAAATGCACACACACGCTCAGTGGGATCGGCATATGCTAGAGGTGACTGGATAATGAGTTTTCCATTCAGGGGTCCGACTATGTCAAAGCAGTCACCTGCATTCTCTTAACCAATTAAACAGGGATCAGTCTGAATCCCTGTTTTGTGCTTTACTGACTTCCTCACTCCCAAAAGAAGTCTAAAATCAACTCTTTCTCTGAAGAGTCTCAAACAGAAGCATCTGTTTATGTGTCTACATCTGTGTTTAACTACAGTGCAGATCTCTCACAATAGTTGCTGGGGTTTTTAAATGAGAAGAGACACAAATGTCAGTTAATCAATGGCAAAAAGCATCTATTTTGTACTTTTCATGTTTTTGCACTGAAAAGTTAGTCCACAAGGTGGCAACAATGACCTTGCTCATTGTTTAAATTAATAGTTTACCCAAAAATGAAAATTCTGTCATTAATTACTCACTCTCATGTCGTTTAAAACTCATTAGAACTTTGTTCATCACAAATTAAGACATTTTTAATGAAATCCGAGAGCTTTCTGACCCTCCATAGACAGCAACGCAACTGACACGTTCAAGGCCCAGAACGGTACCAAAAACATTGTCAAAATGGTCCATGTGACATCAGTGGTTCAACTGTAATTTTATGAAGCTACGAGAATACTAAAATAACGACTTTATTCAACAATTCTTCTCCCCAGAGTTACCGTCTACCGTCATTATCAAGAGTACCACGACGCACATCAACAAGAATGGTTGAATAAAGTCGTTATTTTTGTTTGTTTGCTTTTTTGTGCACAAAAAGTATTCTCATAGCTTTGTAAAACTACGATGTAACCTCTGATGTCACATGGTTATTTTGTCCATGTTCTTGCTACTTTTCTGGGGCTTGAACATAGTAGGACCGAGGGTCAGAAACCTCTAGGATTTCATCAAAAGTATCTTAATTTGTGTTCCGAAGATGAATGAAGGTCTTACGGGTTTGGAACAACATGAGGGTGAGTAATTAATGGCAGAATTTTGGGGTGAACTATCCCTTTAACAGCTGAAAAATAAACAGATGAGAACAAACAACAGCAGCAACAAACTACTCAAGTCAACAACAACAATAAATCGGTGTTGATAAGTGCGTGTGTGAAGGGAATTAAGAGACAAAAGCCATTTTCTTCAACTATAAATTCTAGAGAGAAATAGTACAGATACTGTGTCAATTGCTTTTGTTCATGCACACTACTTTGAAAAGTGTATACGTTAATAAGCTATGCGCTTGACTCTAAGCACGCTAAGGCTGATCATACACAGGGCAACTTTCTGATCAATTTTGCCGGTGAACTTTTTTTGAGCATTGTTGCTTGGGCACTTTCTCATTGAGGATGGGTAACAAATTTCATTTAGATCCATCGTGGATCACCTGGATGCCCAATGACGCCAGCATTGCCCAAAGTTGTCTGGCAACATTGCTCAATAAGTTGCACCATGCATCATCAGCCTAAGTGTTCTGCCTTAGGTGGTAAGCTATTATACTACTAAACAGTCAAAAGAATCAACTAAAAACCCACCAGAACTTTTAGAATCTATTTAAAAACAGAATGCACAGCTAATTTGAATGGCTGTCAATAGAGAAAGTTGTTTGTAAACCAGATGATGTAGTTACAACTTCTACCAACAGCTGACCCTTGACCTCTTTGGTCAGTATCATTCAGTACCCTGCATTTGACAGAATAACAACAGTATTTTTCAAACACTATGTATATCACTGTTTCATTTACTGAAACATTTACTCAGTGATAACTGAGGGTTAATGCTGAGAGGCAAACCCTAACCAAAGCTCTTACTGTCATACAGAGAAACTGTCTGGTCAGGACAAAAATACATTAATGAAAGCTTTGGAAACTAAAAGCAATTACATAATTATTTCCAGAAAAACACCCTCATGATAGGCTACTCCCATAGCTTCCCAGTGAGGTGTAGCACCTTTGTCTTATTACAGTGTGTGCACAGGTATGAATAGGGCTCCATTTCTACAGACACATTCACTTAGACACTAAAGCAGATGTTAACTAAATAACATGAAAGACAGTTCACACATAATTTGCTGAAATATTGAAACGCACCATGGGTGACAGGAAATGTACACTACCATCCTAATATGCTGAATATATTTTTTTAAAAAAGAACCGCATTGTAGATTATCACTGCATCACTGCATTTGAACATTTGAACAAATGCATTGGAAGGTCGTACTTCCCGTGTAGTCTTCAAGGAATCAACAGTGATATATCACTTTCAAAGTATCACATCACACTACAGGATGCTTCATAATGCAACCACTCCAACACACGCAACAGTAGAAACGTCCTGTGGGCTGGAAAATGAGTAAAGACACACTGATGTCACAATCACACAAGTCACCTAAGATGATCTGAGTGACAAAATATATTAGGTCTGCGTGCAGATCATCCCTCTTCGAAACATGCTCCAGGGGCAAAGCTGTTGTAAAGTAATCCACTTCCATAATGATCTGACTAACAAGGTATGGAGTTACACTGAGATAATGGATGGCATAAACCCCCTGATGTGGCCATTTGCCCAGAGCACCAAACTCCAATCTAAGCTGTGTGAGAAATGTTGGTCAATACCACATGCAGAGAGGAAACTCTATTAAAAACACTGCAGTTCACACACTTGCAGCCTGAGCTCCCCTCACATACACACTTCACCAGTGCATGAATGAACAGGGGATTGAAAAGAGCCAGAAAGTAGGTGGAGATTGAGTGAAGAGTAAGAAACTCTCCATGGACACCAGAAGAGCTTCATTCAAAAGTGTTTTAAGTTGGCCCTTCAATTATAAAAGCCTCTCATTGAGAAAGAACATCTGTTACAGTAAAAACATAAGCCTTGACAAGCCTTCAAAGATTAAAAACAAAACAGACTTCCCGTGCATCATTAAAAGTACCACATATCAGTCAGACGATCTTGTTTTAATCAGTATAATGCTACTCTAAACTCCTACCTCTCCATGGCTATATCCGTTTTCCTGCTCGGCTAAGACGCTGGTGGTCCCATGACCGGAGCACGGAGCGGCGGCGGTCATCCTTTTCTCTCTCTCTCTCTCTCTCAAAATGACAAAGTAACTGAGAGAGAGAGCCAGTGGCGCCCACTCCCCTCCTCTCCCCACCTCCCTGCTATTCACAGGCAAATGCAAGTCTAAATACCAGATGGGTCTGCCCCAGCAACTTCACTAGAGGGGGCGGAGGGGGTAGAGGGCAGAGAGGGAAGGGGGGGATGGGACAGGAGGGTGTCTGTCAACAACACTACAAAGCCCCTCACCAGAAAGGGCAAAGGAAAGACGGCAGAGCGATGGCTGAAACTTGGCACGCTGTTGCTAACGGGACCTTGTGAATGGAGTGAAAAAATCCGAAGCGGTGATGGGAAGGGTGAAATGAGGCCCAGTTGATGATTCATAAACACACAGATACACACACACCAATGAAGTGACTGGTATAATTATATGAGGTGCAGAAAGGTTGTGTTTTTACTAGTTCTTTATGTAACACCTGTATGGTTGAACAAGCTGTAAGCTTGCCTAAATTCATTTAGAGATGGATTAGAGGAAAACAGCAGCAGAAGGCGTGTGGGGAAAGTCTTATTTCCTTGGAGACATGGGAGTATCGATAACCTGATCAATACTCAACCGCTCACAGTATGTTGCACACATACACACACATTATTCTTATACAACAACTGCTGCATGTGTCACTGCTGGATTTGATCCAATGATAAATTACTATATTTTTGAATAAAATATATTTCTTTTATGTGCAAAAAATAAATAAATAAATAAAACAAGAAACACTTTGTGTGAAGAAAATTAATCCTATTTTATAGAAATAGTAATGCATGTATACTTCATATTAGTATTTATTGAAATAGCTTATTCTGAATACAATTAGAAAGTGTTTTCTGTAATACACTAAAAATATGAATGATCTATTACACTAATGAGAATCAATGTGGTTTTCAGAGTTGTATTAAAATTATTTTTGCTATATATATATATATATATATATATATACACTACCGTTCAAAAGTTTGGGGTCAGTAAGACTTGTAATAGTCTTTAAAGAAGTCTCTTATGCTCATCAAGGCTGCATTTATTTGATTAAAAATATAGAAAAAAAACAGTAATATTGCAAAATGTTTTTACAATATAAAATAATGTTTTTTATTTTAACATACTTTAAAATAGAATTTATTCCTGTGATGAAAAGCTGAATTTTTATCAGCTGTTACTCCAGTCTTAAGTGTCACATGATCCTTCAGAAATCATTCTAATATGCGGATTTATTATTAGAATGATCAATGTTGGATAATATCAACAGTTGTGCTGCCAAATATTTTTTGGAACCTGTGATTTTTTTTTTTCAGGATTCTTTCATGAATAACAAGTTTAAAAAGTACAGTGTTTATTCAAAATATAAATATTTTATAACAATGTAAATTATTTATTATTAACTTTTAATAAACTTTTAATTATTAACTTAATACATCCTTGGTGAATAAAAGTATTAATTTCTTAAAAAAAAAGAAACAATAAAAATGTACTGACCCCAAACTTTTGAACAGTAGTGTATATATATATATATATAAATTAAAAAAATAAATAATAAAAAAAAACAGATGCTTTAAAAATTGGAGGGGAAAATGAACTTAACTGTCATGAAATAAGATCACAAATAAAATATCTTAAAGTAGACAGTAGACATTTCTTTATGCCAAAAAATAAATAATAATATAAATGAATGAATACATTAAAAATGTAATTAATTAATTTGTGTATGTGTACACCCAAAACATTTAACAACCACTACTTTTTAACAGTAGTGTATACATTTTTTTATAATTATTTTTTAATTATAATTTAACTCTGTTTTTATACATTTTCATGAATCATGTTTTTTATTGTGTTATGTTTTCATTGTGTTTTAATGTGCAAGTTAGCTGTATTTTTTTTTTTTTTTTATTACTGTTTTTTTCCCTGTATTTATGATCAAATACATGAAGCCTTGGAAAGCATAGGAAACATCTTTCGGAAAAAATTAAAAATCATATGCACCCCAAAACTTTTTAAAAATAGTGTATATATATATATATATTTTTATTTATAAATAAAAATATAATTTATTTAATATATATATGAAGAGTTCATTTGCAAAAACAGATAACTCAGTTTTTATACATTTTTATAAATGATGTTTTTTATTGTGTTATGTTTTTATTGTGTTTTATTGTGTACGTTAGCTGTATTTTTCGAGTTATTATTATTTAATCAAAACAACCCAACTACAGTTTGATATTACTTGGAATGCAGAATATATATATATTTTTTATTTGAATTCTTTTCTTTTGATTTCGGGGTAAAATGTGATTTAGACAAGTCTTTGTGAGTTTCACCCATTTACATTCACTGTGAGAGGGCATAAATATGCTCATCCTCTCTGAGCAGAAGCCTGTAGTGCGTTAATTCAGTTGTACTGTTGTATTATCATTATAATGACAACATGTAGGTGCCATTTCCTTTGACTTGCAATGTCTGACTGTATGTGCTTAGGCTTAAAACCATGTATTACAAAAGAGGAAATGAGTTTCCTAGTAACATTATAGAGATGAGTGACATCCTGCATTTTCAAACACTAATATGTTTGAATGAATTTAAAATATAACGCAAGAGGCAACTGAAAATAGAATCTTCTCAGACAATAGTCCCACACTGGCTTACAAAGATGAGCATAACAGTCAATACAGTCAGTTTGCCCTCATCCTTCCATCAAACATCATCTCTGTGATTCTTCACTCGCTGCCCTCATACACACACAGACCATCTGGAGTAGAAAGGACTGGGTCTCACACACTGGGCTCTACTGTCTGCTGTGCCTCAGGCTGTATCACTGGCCTGATGCTCACAGCTTCGCTGTCACTTTCTGCACTGCTGGCTGCTGTGATTGCCTGCAGGGCTCTGATCCAGACAATAGATTGTCAATATTATGTTTGTCACCCAATGTATGTCAGTGAGCTCATAAAGCGCCCAGTAAGGTCAGAGTAAATTCATTCATTTAAAACACATTCACTGACTTACTTCAGATGTTTATTTTGAAGTGAAACCTTTTAGGTCACACAAAAGTGAAATCTCTTTCAATTCTACAGGATTTTTTTTTTTTTTTTTAATTTTTGAACTCACACACAAAACACTTCTAGCTGATTTAGAAAAAAAAAATCATACATTTCCAGCTTGGGAGCAGTTTTTTATTTTTAGCATTTTTTAAGAAATAAGTACTTTTGCTCAGCAAGGATGTATTAATTTGATCAAAAGCGAGAGTAAAGACACTTCTAGCTGATTTAGAAAAAAAAAATCATACATTACCATTTTTTTTTTACAATTATTATTATTATTATTATTATTTCTGAAGAAATAGGTACTTTTTCTCAGCAAGGATGCATTAAATTAACCAAAGTGAGAGTAAAGACACCTCTAGTTGATTTAGAAAAATCATATATTACCAGTTTGGGGACATTTTTTTTTTCATTATTATTATTATTTTTAAAGAAATAAGTAGTTTTGCTCAGCAAGGATAAATTAAATTGATCAAAAGTGAAAGTAAAGACATGTTACAAAAGATTAAAATTTAATTTAAACTTTCTGTTAACCAAAGAATGATGAAAAATATACAATGTTTCTAAAACATTTTTTAAGAAGCAACATTAATAATAATAATAATAATAACAATAATAAAACACAAAATTACACCAAAGACTGGAGTAATGGCTGCTGGAAATTCAGCTCTGCCATCACAGGAATAAAATACACTTAAAAATATACTAAAATAGAAAATACCTATTTTAGAAATGTAAAAATATTTCACAGTGTTACTTTTTTATTTTTTTGCATTTATAATCAAATAAATGAACCCTTGGCGAGCATAAGAAACTCCTTATAGAAACATTTAAAAATCATATTGACCTCAAACTTTTGAACAGTACTGTTATATTTTAGAACAAAACTTGATTTCTATTTACTACAGAAACATTTTACATTTGCTACAGATATTTTGACAACTTTTGAGATTTGGTAAATTTCCATGACATTTCCATGAATGAAAAAAAAATCTTAAAGTAAAAATTTTAAAGTTCTGTGATTTTTCAGGTCTTCTATGACCATAGAAACCTTATTCATTCATGTTGTCCTGTTATATGAATAGAGTCTCATGTCCTGTGGTTTGGCTGAGCCTCAGCTGTCATAGCATAACCATTGTGTTTGATGACCACAATCCACACTGGTCGGCTCATCAGCCGTGTTCGGATCGGTTGCTAGGCAACACACTCAAACAGTCAGCTTCTAAATCTGGGATGAGCCAGTCTGTCATCGAAGACAAATCAAGTCCAGCATGTGGTCACTCACAACTTACAGAAAAACATAACAGAGACTCTGCACTGTCAATGATCTCTCACACACACACATATACATTCATATGCATATAATGGCTAATACACATCTGTATACTGTTATACAATGAATACACAACCACCAGTGTTATTCAGTTCATGAGTCTAATCAAAAGCATGTAATTACATGCACAGGAATGGGTGTGAACGTACAGGTGGCATGAGTAAGCATTCATGTAAGCCAGTCAGATGACGCCAGTGCGTTCCAAAAGTGTCATGGCGCATCTTAACACAACGAAACAAAGACTCAAAGGATAAATGTGTAAATGTGATCCGTCTGACACTGGCGGTTGTATGTAAACTAACCCAGCTTTTGATTTATACACAATCAAAAGCCTTTATTAATACACAACTACACTGACAACTTTTGTCAGTATGCCAACAGACGGCAGGACAGGACTTGGATGAGGTCGCCATGCCAACAGGGCAAGAGGTCTATGTATGGATGATCTGATGAGTCAGGAAAGAGCACTATGATTATGCTAATGACAATATCTGATAGCGGTCAGCCAACAAGACCATCTGTCCCTGCTGGGGCTCAGGGGGAAACACTGAAGACAGACTAAAGCGTTCAACACTCGCCCAGTGTCACTGCAAAGGAAAAACACAATGGTCTGATCGCAGAGACAATTGTGCATGTGTGAATGTGTTTGTTTGCCTGACATCACTGCCAGTCAGGGATTTCCGTAATAGCTGGTGCTTTAGAAACACTGTATTCTTTTCAAACTAACTTGAGTTTGATGAAAAAAAAAAACACATAAAAGTCTTCCATTGACACTAAAATTTTGATATCAAATTATCTGTTAATTCTAAAGTTTTTATTATTGTTTGAGAAACTTTAAAAATGAGCAAGGTAGGACAGGCTTTCCTTTTTTAAAAGTTCCTTTGACTATAAGACTGTATTATCTCTTCTGATTATAAGAAGATAGCAATTTTTGTTTAAAAACATGTCGTTTTAACATCCATCTGAGGTCATTTAAACACTAGAAGACAAATAGTGTTCAATAAGACAAGATTTCAAACCTTGGGGGTCATGACCCCCACCAGGGGTCGCCAGAGCTACTTAGGGGGTCACCTAGCCTACTTGATTATAGCGAAACTACATTTAGACTTAACTAGATTTTGAAACTAAATGAAATTAACTGAAACCTCAATCATTTTTTGGAAAAGAAGAATGCGTTCTGTAAGAACAACCTATGACATGACTTACGATATGAAAAAAAAAAAACGACATTACAGCTGACAAACAATTCAGCGAAAGATAACAGAAGTGCAAAACTTTAAGTGAAATAATAAACTATATCTGGCCAAACAAACATTCATCGAAGAATGGAAAACAGCTAATGCACGACTAATCTAAACTGACTAAACTGTACTGGTTAGACATAAGATAGGTTAGAATAACCACAATTTTAATAATTTAAGTATTAAGTAAAAACTCTCAGCAGTGTTCACACCTTATACTTAGAAAGCAGTACTGGTACACCGAGTAATCTCCAATTATCCACCAAACCAATAATTGAATCTAGTAAAGTCTCAAACAATCTAGTACATGCAATTAAAGGGATAGGTCACCCAATAATAAAATTTTTTGTCATTATTTCCTCACGTCATGTCATACTTGTATGACTTACTTTCTACCGTAAAACACAACAGAAGATCTTTCAAAACTTAAATGGGGTCCAAAAAACATTCCACCCTAGTGACTTTTATTGTATGAAGGAAAAACAAATACATCTTCCTTTGAGTTCCACAAATAAAAGCCAATCCTACAGGTTTGGAACAACAAGGGGGTGAGTAAATGATAACAGAATTTTCATATTTAAGTAATCTAGTCTTACACTAAACCATTTAGAAATCTGATAATAAACAACATTTCTAAGAAATCTCCAAATCGTATAAAAAACTTCTCACAACTTTACTGTATTACCGAAAGAATACAGCTACATGGTGTCATTACTAGACACACAACAAATATGATGTAAACAAAAAAAAAAAAAAATTTAAAGATGTAAGCCTAAACAGCCAGAGAACCGCAGAGGAGTTCAAATTATATAATGAGCAACCACTGACCACTCACCTTGTCAAAAAACTCGTAGAGTCGAACAGTCTTGTCAATTTTATCCTTGGTTTCCTCCACTCGCTGGGAAAAATCATGTAGATGCACCCAGAATGAGCGTACTTTCACCTCGTACACCTGGAGCTCGGCAGAAGAGACGTCTTCCCACTTCTCTAAGCGTTTGAGCAGAGCTTCACCGCTCTTACAGTGCTCCTGAACACACACACACACCCAGAATTACACAGTGTACTGGTATGAAAACAGAGGGTGCGACTGAGGTGACTACATTTAAACAGTTACAAATGCTCTTCAGGCTCATGTTGACATAATAAAGCAAATGTTTGACACCTGCTGTAAAATATTACCGTTCAGTTCAAATAAAAACATCATAAGGCCTTTGCTAAGAAAACACAAGGGCTATGCCAAAAATAAAAAATAAAAATAATAAAAAACATGCAGATGCTGTGGCAAGGGGTGAAAAGGGCTGTGTAAAACAAGTTTAATAAGAGTTGACATACATATGCAGCTGTGTAAAATTCTCTGAAGACAGTCTGTTTATGATGTAACTGCTCCAAGGAATCTTCCAGCTCACTCAGTGTCTGCAGACGAGACTCGCCCACCTCTTCTATCCACTGGCTCACCTAAGAGATAACATATACATACAAACTGTTATTCCTGCGACAGACCAGCTTTACTCTGTTAGTTTTGCCTAGAAGGACACTTATTTATGCACTTTGTTCTCTGCGGTAGTATAGACTTTGGCAGTAGACTGAAACATAAACACTCAAACACACCAATCACGTGTTCGTCATTTGATACAGATGCTATGGTGCTAGATTACACTTTCTCATAATGTGTATGAATGTGTGTGTGCTTGACTAATATGTTTCAGCAGCTTCCACTATATCCATGCCAACAGGATTTTTCCCCCTCTTTCTGCCTGCTGGGCACAATCATCCATTAAAACAATCAGAGGAATAAATCACCAGGTCAGTGTGTAGCTTAGTAAGGCCGTTTGTGAGTTAGTGTGCTTGTGTGCAGCACATCAGTACAGTAGTCACTATGTTTAAAAAGTAAATTCACAAGAAAAACACTGCTAAGAATAAGCCTTGAAGACATACACTGCCCAAATGGAGTTCAAAAGTGTGAGACTACCCATGCAAATACTTCATTTTTGGATTTTCTTTCTAATAAGAAATGTATTTGCTTAAGAAATTTGTTATTATCCACATAATCCACATTGAAACAGTGGATTTTTATAATAAAGTATGATAAATAAATCAAACGTCTCAGACACAGCTGTTATTTTCATCTACAGTTCATAATAGCAAGTGCAAAACTTTAGTCCTCACCTCTCTGAATCCCTCCTCCAGAGTCTTAAACTCCATTATGAATTCCAGTTCCTGTGTGCATTTGTTGGACAGCATCACCAGTCTGTGAACCAACTCGTCCACTTGGTTATACAGAAGACCCGCATTCTCGATGGCATCTCTAAAACACACCAACAGGATTTCTTTAGCATATTAAATTCAGTCTACATATTGTCTTGAGTTTGTTTCCAATCCCTGAGAGAAACTGCAAGCATCTGAGCTTGGAGAAAACACTGACTGCAGGACTCACATCTCATTGGCTGAAACACTCTTGTAGAACTCTCATCTCATTGGCTAAGACAGCCTTACAGAATGTATTGATTGGACAGGGTTTTTAGAGATGGAATGCAATTAGATGTGCAAGTTGGTTTTACAGAACGGTCAGTATGGAGCAGAGCTGGAGTCTCTGTGTGTGTGGTGTATGAGAAAAGAAAAAGCTGTGGGAGAAGTCATTGAATGTTTACTGTGATAAGTGTACAAATAGTGTGTGAGGAAATGTGTTTCTTTAAATGCACAATTGTGAAGAAATATGAGTAAAGATGCATTTTGTGTCTGTGTGAACTGCCAGTGCTGTGATACACACTGACAATCCACACTGTTGCACAGCAGCAGAGGTTGATGTCTACTGTATGACTTCATCACTGCTGTAGTTCACCAACACAATACTGTATTGTGCTCAAGTCAAACATTTATTCAACATTTCCCCTCAACGATATGCCAGCTAACTCAGTCAAAGACTGATCCACTCTCTGATCCAAACATAACACCAATGTCAATATTAGAATACAGAACTATTTTAGAAGAGTGCCACATTCCCATTTTGACTGCCAAAACACTAATTCAAGCAGTAAGACTTAGTAATGCAGACAGACATGTGGCACATGCATAACAACACAGCCATACTGAACTGTGCCCCCTGCTGTTAGATACACATACATGCATATTCACATTTTAAAATAAAGTTATTTCCATGGTGTTTTGCTTGTTTGGAGGCTGACAGCCCTAGTTCCTATTTCATTTCAGCGTGTGGAAAAGAGCTGCAACAGTTTCACAGAAGAAGAAAAGTAACATAATTTCGGAAAAGACATGAGGGTGAGTAAATGATATTTGAATTTAAATTTGGGGTGAACTTTAGGGTTTCGGTTGATGTAAGCTCAGTGCTGAAAAAAATCTAAGTATTACACATAATGAGAGGCAAATCAGTGACCACAGAATCAGTCCAAAACCCACCAATTATTCATAGCACACACCCAGAGCAAACACAGGTTATCACAGCATGCAGGAGATATCAAAGACATTCCAGCAGGACAACAACAAAAGAGTGAGAGAGAGAGAGAGAGATAAGAGTCTAAGGATAGATGTATGAAAAATTCTCATTATCAGCTCAATAAAGCATTCATAGCACTGTTGATTAATTGTGTTTGATAGAGACAAAATAAATAAACACATTTGTGATTAAATGTGTTTCTATATATTAGCATATACAGTAGATATCTGCAGTCTCTATTTTATAAACTATTTAATTAAATTAAACATGATAATATACTACAAATAATTAGAAATAACAGTCAACATTAAGCACTACATAAAAATGATATAATGCTTATTGCCAATTACTATTGTTATTAAATTAAGTGTTATAGTTTCTAATCATCATTTTCTTCACTTTTTTAGGGATTAAATGATTAGTTCTTTCCTGAAATAAAATTTACTGATAATTTACCCACCCCCATGTCATCCAAGATGTATTTCTTTCCTCAATTGAAAAGAAATTAAGGTTTTTGAGGAAAACATTACAGGATTTTTCCCCATATAGTGGACTTCAATGGTGGCCAACAGGTTGAAGATCCAAATTACAGTTTCAATGGGGCTTCAAAGGGCTCTACGGGCTCTAAGGGATCCCAGCCGAAGAATAAGCAGTGTTGGGGAAAGTTACTTTTAAAAGTAATGCATTACAATATTACGTTACTTTTTATGGAAAATAAGGTGTTGCGTTGCTTTTGGTTCCTTTTTAAATTACTTTTTAAATCTGGGCAGGGCTTGCTTTTTTTAAATTTAAAAAGTTCTATTTTTGGCAAATGTAAAATCCCTTTCGCACCAAAAGGCTCAGGCTGAATGGAGAAGTACATTTTTTTAATTCTGAAGCGAACTAATCCTTTAATGGTGACAATTATTTTGCTCATTATTCTTATTACTATTAGTATATATTATGCTGTTTGACAAAGACTATAGAGAAGAGAAAAAGAAGGATAAACAAGATGAAATTTCCTATTTATTAGAGATCGACCGATATATCGGTTTACCGATATTTTTCCCGATATTTAAGCATTTTGCCATAATCGGTTATCGGTTTTGTAATATCGGGTTCACCGATAAACGCCGCCATCTTGTGGGTGTTTTTAGAATTGCGCGCATGCAGCGCGCCTGAAGGGAGACCCGACAACAACGGCGTGCAAAGGTAAAGCATAGCCTACTTTCTTGCTTTGCTGTAATTAGTCAACTTTATTTAAAGTATAAAGCAATGTTAGTTTCAGTGTTAAACTCGGATAGATGTGCGCTATTAGACACATACCCAATGCTTTGTGCGGAGAGTGGAAGCTAAAGCTGCTTACAGGACACGGAGGCGCCAGCGCGATCACTAATCACATTTCTTTCAGTAGAAACAATTGAATTATTCTGTCATTTTTGTTCATAAAGGTACAGTAATACATTATTCGGAACTATAAAGGGTCTACTTTTATTTGTGTGCACTCACAGTATCAACAAAACCTTGCAAACGGTGCGTTTATAAAACAATCATTATGCGCTTTCTGTTGCCTCAACACGAGCGCTTCCCAAAAATAAACCGAAACTCAGCGAATACAAACCGCACAGACATGATAAATATACCTATAGAAAGCTCAAAATTATTACTTAACGAAATAAATCAATTCGAAAACGAAAACTCTCATTATGTAATCTGATGAAAAAATGTAAAATGATGCTTTTCTCTCTAAAGGTGCGTCCAAAGAAAAGATGGCGAGTCCAGATCGGCAAATTTATCCTGAAATCACTGACTCAGAAAATACCAGTTTATTAATAAATAATTAAAAAATCTCCTTACTAATTTTCCCCTCGACACATTCATGAAAATTACTTTTGCCGGTGCTTTGCAGCAAGCTTTAGCCTATTGCTGCACTTGAACGCGGATCTCTTCCAGCTGCGTTGAAGGTGCGCTCGCTGCTGCTGCTGATGGAGACACTAAATGCCTTCCGAGCCGGTCAAAAAAAAAAGCGAAAGTGAAGTCTCGTGTTGTTTCCATCAGTGGGGAATTTTTCATCACCATAAATTGTGGATGTCAAAAATATAAAAATAAGGAGACCCGAAAAACAGACCCGAAGCCCGGCCCGCGTCTGAGCTATGACATGAAAATTGTTCCCGAAGCCCGGCCCTATAGGGGCGTAAAAAAAGTCGGGCTGAAATGCAAGGCTCTGCATTCACTCACCGGGTTGATGCGCTGGCCACCACATGTAACTTTTAACAAGATTCACTTGTTTAAAACACTCTCAATTATATCAACATTTACTATAGAACCATTATTTTTCTAATACACTTCTAAATATATACAATGTGGAAATTATTTATTATCTTTGCCAGCGATCACAGTATTCTATGTAAATGCATAGATAAACCGCGCTGTCAGCAGGCATTTCATAATAGAACGACGGAAACAATATTAGTAATTCTGATATAACATACCAGTTGAGAAATACTATAAAATACGATTTTTTGTTTTTATATTCCAATATTCCAGAGAACATTATTAAGTGAAATAACATTATCCAGTGAATTCTTCACTCTTTAGCCTATTAAACAGCCTATAAACTGTAGTATAAAACGAAGTTGATCTGACTCCTGTCCTTTATTTATTTTCTCCATTTGAAAACATTCTACATTTATTTATTAGTGCTGCAGCTGATGCATTTTATAAATAAAATGTTTTTATTGTTGTAAAAGATTCAATTTTACATGAAAATTTTACATTTTCAACACTTTTTAAGAAAAACCAAAGTGAAGTATGGACTTAATTCACTCAGTCACTGATTTACTTTATAACAGTAAAGAAATATGGGTTCTGCATATCGGTTATCGGGCACATAATTATGCAAATAATCGGTATCGGTATCGGTAATAAAAAAATCAATATCGGTCGATCACTACTATTTATGTTTATTTGAAACAAAAATCTGCAGATTGTAGGACCACCGGTGAGTAACAACAATCATTCTAGTCAGTTAAAAAAGGAAGGGGTCATAGTTCACCTGTAGGATCCAAAGAAAGTGTTAAAAAGACAAAGTCTAGACTGAAAGGGATTATGTGTGAGGGAAGAAGTCAGTATCATGAACAGAAAAAGGCAGAAAAAAGGGTCGGATTTGTTCACTATTGTCAAGCACTTTAGACTCAGTCACACCTGTGAGATTGAGCTCTTTGTGTGTCTGTCATCATTCAGGTGATGCATTTGTGTGTGAGCGGCTCAGACAGCTAAGGTTTCATTTTGGCATTTGCTAGCCATCAACTGAGCATCCTGAAGTACATGTGCAGCCTTTAAACTATAATTTCACCTAATTTAAAAGGCACAAAAGGGAAGGAGATGACAAGGCCGACAATAAATCAGGTTACAGAACCAGAGAGGCTGGTTGAGATGCTTGCCCCTTGCATGTTTATTAAGTAGACTGTGGGAAACCTACATCCAAACCCTCAGCCTCAATGAGCGACCCACCGGGTCTTTATCAGCAGAGACCCTCACAAACACCAGGCTCGAGTGTTTGTGTCTGAGCAGGAGGCTTTGAAAGTGCGCTTGAGCGAGCCAGCATAGACATGCCTGTGTGTTATAAGCAAAATCAAACAGGAAGCAGCACCACAGGTCTGCTGTATCCAAACCATACTATGTTATCAGAGACAGACACATGCGCATACTGGTGTCTGTTTAGCTCTGAGATTATGTGTGTATGTTTCAGGATGAAATGATTGTGTGCAGATAAAGACATTTCTCTTGGCTCAGCTGTGGGAAATAACATTCACACTCGCCCAACCTCACGCTGAACCCAGCCCTGATCATCAGAGGACTGAAAATGCTCTCCCACGCTCTCAACACTTTTTTTTCCTCTCTCATTATCCCTCTCTTTGTTTGTCATTCTCATGTCTTTCATAATAGTATGATTTAGTTCCAAAACCTGAACTGCCTCGCTGCCTGCTGCCTATTTAGCCAGCATCCTTACTGGAATTGGCTTTCCTACAAAAAACATGACCAAAACAAGGTATCTTAGGAGATGGCATAATTAGGTTACCTAACGTTTTCTGTATGATCTTGTCTCACCTGTAGTCCTCTGTCAGACTGACGCTGGTCTCTTCTTTTCGCAAACGGGACAGGGCGGCTCCTCCCTCTAACTGTAGGCGCACCAGCCTGCTGTCCTCCAGAACAGTCCTCATCAACTCTCTGTACTTACACAATAAGATCTGTGCCTCCTGCAAACATACAAACACACACATTCATTACTGTAAAACACAGACACTTCTCTACAGGAACACACATTCCCATACACCTCATTATTACATATACACATCTACTGTTCTCACCGAGTAATATCTGTCCCATCTCCAGCACAAACACACACCCCATCATTATGTTCCTGTCTCACAAACTCCCTTGACATAGAGAGTAATATCTGCGGCTTCAACAGCAGCACACATTACGTGTACAAACTCTCACGCACATAGGCATTATTATTCATTAAATGATATCTACACCTCCTTCATCTAATACCAGCTCATGTTTGTACTCATTAAATGATCACATGAGCTTAAGATACCATACAATGTGTAATGTGCATAACTGCCACACCTTCGGGTGTGTGTGTGTGTTGCTGGATTTTATTCTATACAATACAACACTTGTTTTGCACTTTATATATTGACCCCCTTTGGTGTAGATACAGCATAATGATAGAGCAAACGTTACCAAATTCACAGCAGAGATGCACAGCAACTATGTTTAATTCATTAAATAAGTTGGCTGGTTATCTGATTTCAACACGACAGATCCCATAAGGGTCCAACCCACTCTAAATAAAACAAAACAGCTTTTCTAGGCCACTAATATGACAGGAGTCGTCCTGTGTGAGTATACAGCACCACTTAAAAGTTAGAGGTTGGTATTATTCTGAAATATTACAATTTTAAACAACTGCTTTCTGTTTTTAAATATTTTTTAAAATGTAATTTATTTTAGTAGAAAACATAGCTTTTCAGGATTTTTTAAATGAATACAAAGTTCAAAAGAACAGTATTTCTTAGAATGAGGCTACATTACACTAGAGTGTTTTCGTTTTAAAATGCATAACTTTTGGTACGGTTACACCTGTCCCTTGAAAACGGAGACTTATCCCTCGAAAACACTGCATATGCTGTTTTAGTGTGAAAAATCAGGAGATGTGTTTCAGTGTAAACAGACCAAAACAGAGACTTTTGAAAACGACGGCATGGCTGCCCACATTCGCTCTGCGTATCCTTGATGACGGTGTAAACAATAACATCATGCTCATTTTGAATGGTACGTGACTTGTGTTTTCAGTTGTGTAGTGTGGACAGAGATCTTTTCTGAAATGTAGTGAAAATGCCAGAGTAGATGAGGATCACTTTCATTTTAAAACGCACTAGTGTAAATGGCCTGAGAAAACTTTTGTAACAAGTTAAACTGTCACTTTAGACCAATTAAATGCATCTGTGCTGAATAAGTAATAATTTCCTAAATGATTAGTTCACTCCGGAATTAAAATTTCCTGATAATTTACTCCCGCTATGTCATCCAAGATGTCTTTCTTTCTTCAGTTGAAAAAAGATTACGATTTTTTGAAGGTCCAAATTGCAGTTTCAGTGCAGTCTCAAAGGGCTCTGCACAGTCCCAGCCAAGGAATAAGGGTCTTATCTAGTGAAACAATTGGTCATTTTCTGAAAAATAAAAATGTATATACTTTTTAACCACAAATGCTCGTCTTGCACTAGCTCGAACTCACGCATTGGAAAGGTCACGCGTGGTTACTGGTTAGCTATTGGTCTGTGTACTCTGGTTCAAAAAAGTAGGGTAGGGATGAAAAACTCCATCTTATTTTCTCCTCCAACTTCAAAATCATCCGACATCGTTGTTTTAGCTTTTTTTGTAAAGGGCATTTTTTTTTACTTTCTTTGCACGTATACTTTGTAAACATCGGGCCAGTAATTCCGCCTATGTCATGCGTGACCTTTCCATTGTGATTACATAATGCGTGAAGTCGTGGGTGCAGAGCTAGTGCAAGAAGGTTAAAAAGTATATACATTTTTTTTTAGAAAATGACTTAACGATTTGCTAGAAAAGACCCTTATTCCTTGGCTGGGATCGTGTAGTGCCCTTTGAAGTAGAGCTGCACGATAAATTGTGATAATATCACAATTGATATTAGGAAAAGCTGCAATATTCATATTCGATATGCATCTTGTCAGTGAAGCATGGTTCTGTGATCAGTAATAAAGCGCCACCCGAAAGCCAGAGGGCGCTCTTGCACGGAATTTTCAAATAAGCCTCACAGAAGAAATCCAGGAAATCACGATCGCTGCAGCTGAATAAACACACTGTAAAAAAACATTTTTTTGAGTCAGCTTAAAATAATTTGTTACCTGGCTGCCTTAAAAATTTAAGTTCAGTCAACTCAAAAAAAGTTTAGTCAACTTGAAATGTTAAGTTTTACTAAGTAACAACTTAGATATTTGAATTGATTTAACTTACAATTTTAAGGCAGCCGGGTAACAAACACAGCTTTTAAGTTTAACAAACCAATTTTTTAGTTTAGTCAACTTGAATATCTTAAAATTTCAAGTTGACTAAACTCATTTGAGTTAACTGAACTTAAAATTTTATGGCAGCAGGGTAACAAATTATTTTAAGTTGACTCAACAAATAGTTTTTTTGTTTTTTACAGTGCAGGTTTAACTGCTTTCATTGATTCAATGTGACTAATAAACACACGACTACGACAATATATGGTTTATCTACAATATATGGTTTATTTGAGTTCTGATTTTCATTATAATAAAGTATATAATAATGCAGTGCTAATCAACATAGCTTTTATCACTGCTTAGAATGCTATGAAATATGTTGCATACCTTATGTGATAATATCAATGTATAATATCAATGATATTGTCTGTGTGATTTTGCGTAGCTTGTAAGTGAATTACAGCTCTGTGTAGTAAATGCTGCACCATCTGAAAGCACGCACGTGATGGAGATTTACCGGCTTTACTGACAAGATGTGCATGGATATTGCATGCGATTTATTGTGTAGCCCTACTTAAAAGCTGCACTGAAACTGCAATTTGGACCCTCAACCAGTTGATCCCCACTGAAGTCCACTATGTGGAGAAAAATCAGGGAATGTTTTCCTCAAAATCCTGAATTTCTTTTTAACTAAAGAAAGAAAGAAGTGAACTAATCCTTAAAAAAAAAAAAGACTTACTTTTGAACGTTAGCGTACATGATTTTAAACATGCTCATCAAGTATTAAATCTATTTTTTTCACCTTTTCATTGCCTGACAAATGTATTGAAACCACTTCTAAAAGTGGTTCTCGCTAGTAAACAAGGGTCATAAATTAACAAAAGCCATCTTAGAGACACAAAAAAAGTCTCTAAGTAGTAGTATTTGGTTAATACTTTTTTGGGGTGTATAAGTCTATTTGTGTGTGTACCACCCAGAAAAGCATCCATAATACCTACCCAATGATCCAGATGGTGGTCTGACCACATTATGAGTCTATACATGGCGCTACAAGGCGCTAACAAGAAACGGTTATATTACACCAAATAACCTCAGAAACCCCAGCTAAAACTGTTTTAGAGTGAATTTGAAAAGTATTTAAAGTGATAAAAATCTCCTAATTACTGTCATACGTCTACGCCCTAATTAGCATGTGTGTGTGAAGTGGGATGAAACTAGAGCAATTACACAAATTCCAAATGTCAGTGGATGTTTCTGTGTTTTATAGCCTATTTGCTTTGTTTTGTTTACAGAACTGCTTTATAACTCTTCTTAGACACTGTATATTAAACTATTAAAAGGATGAAAAACTGAACATATGTGAGGTTTATCTTAAAATATAGGGAGAAAATAACTCTGAATTGTAGTGAAACGAAACACGAAAGAAGGCACACGTTCAGAGACAGAAGACAGAAGAAATGGCAGAGACGAGAGGACAGGCCGAGACTTGTTTAGGTTTTCTATTCATTTAACATCTAAGCATCACTTCATCCACAAGAGGGGCTGTTTTAGCATTCAGCACAAAGTCAAGCAGAAATCCATACCCTTAACCACCGGACCCTTCCTGCCTTTCCATTCTACTCTTCAAATAAACCCTTGGTAAGTGATTTTAAAGATGGCTGCAGATAAACACCCCTCTGGGAGATCATTATTTCTCCTAAGGCCCTGTTATTCCCCAGAAGCCTATGGATAAAAAGGTCCTTCGTGACCTCCACTGACAGCCAGAGGTCAACTGAGTCAAAGCCTTGACACACTAACCCCAACCACACACAAACTGAAGTCTATTTTTTAAAACTAGACATCTCTTCTAAATAGAACAGTCTTTAAATCACCGTAACTTGACACTAGTGCCACCAGTGCTACTTCATGGAAATAGAATTAGAAATCTCTCAGACTCAGAAGATTTTAGCGCCATGGTGCTGCCCTCCACTGTCAAACTGACTGATGCAGGTAGTCATACAAAGTTTTCCGGCCGCATTTTAAGTAAACATAACTAAAACCAAGAGTTTCGGGGCCTAAGTGGATCACAGACAAAATACCACAATATACATTCCTTAAACAATACAGCACAGCAACACTATGAGTTTAGTTTCCAGGGAATGCAAGAACTGACAAAAAAGTATGGCATAAACATACACAGCTCACTCATTATGGACAGGGCTAGGACTAAGCATTTTCTGTGAGACTGCTCAACTGGACTGCTTTTAGAAAAGCATTTTATTGACTGTTGCAGTACCTCTGCTGTAGGTGGCAGCACTGTGGACTCCAGTTTGCTGATAGCATTCTGAAGCAGGTTCACAGCATCCTCACAATGGCTGGTCAGCTGCTCCAACCTCTGAAATAGAACAGAAAGAAATATAGGACAAACAACATCTAATACATTCATAGATGTGACTGCACATCAAATTAACATGTTTAATATCTTCTAAATAAACAGATTCAAGGTAAAAGACATGTAGTGTATTCCAATCTTCAGTCATACAAACGATAAAGATGATGATTTTCTCACCATTCTGAAACAGATCCAGCTGCTGTGGGAATAAGGGAAAGTGCCTTCAAACTCAGTTGGGAGTTGAGCGATGTCCACATGCTTATAGAGAGACTTGAGCGATGTCAACAACTCCACCTGACAGATGCAAAAAAAAAAACAAAAAAAACACAACAGTCATCCAGTTTAGCTTCTGATTTAAAGGGGACAAATCTGTATTGCAGTGCTATCACACACACTTCAGATGCCACAATGGCTGCTCTAATAGCTTAGATAGATGTCTGGGCTACACTATCTGTCCAGCTGTTGTGACATTCTCAAATGAAGCACTTTCCTACATAGCTACAAGAGTCTTAGTACAGACACTTATGTTTTAAAATAGCCATCATTTCTTAGATAGTACAGAGTAACCAGCTGAAATCCAGATTTTGGGTGCTTTTGGATGTGGTTTATTTCTACATGCTCTGGAACCTTTCCAGCTACATTTTATTAGAAGACGTTTATCTTTTTTCTCTTAGCACTAACTAGAAACCTCCAGTAAGCTGACATTGTTCTCCAGGACCTAAAGGTCAAAACTAACCTCCATTTCCTGTCCTATAGAGTAAACTATGGATTTGTGTTTGTATTTTCCATCCTACCAGCCCTCACCACATGTGGGACATAACACAGATGTTTTCTTCAGCTGTTATTGTTTGAGTGTTACTGTCATGTCATGGCAAGTTACAGATGATGGGTAATAATTGAGCGTTACCTGCGTAGTAGTGGTTTTCTCCACGCGTGGAGTCAGATCTCTGTCGGCCAGCAGCAATACTGTATGGATGCATCCCGGCATGGCTTCCTGCAGATTGAATAGACTATATATCACAGACAGCACCAAATAAATACACATTTCACTGACTAAACCAGGGTTCTCAGACTTTTTAAACATAATTTTATAAATATTGCTATTGATATAGACATTAAAAATAGAGCTTGTATTTGTGCTATTTGACTATTCCTTTAATTCACAATGAAACACAAGTAGAGACTTTCTTGTGTATATCTGAGAGTAGCAGATTATTGAAAAAGAAAAAATGTAAAATGGGGACGTGATTCTATCCATCAGTTGTTGACTGGCAGATCTGAATGTGAGCTTGCAGTCAATTGTTGTAAACCAAAAATGAAATGTTTGGAAAATGTCAGCGTACGTCACCAGAGAAAAGTTGTTTCACCGGAAGATTGAGTTGTGACATTTTGATTAAGACTAAAAAATAAACCTGAAATATGTATAGATAAATTACAAGATAAAAATGTTCAATAACATTTAGAAAATTAACAGACATTAAACTATGCATTTACATAATTTAAAAGTTTTCAAAGGTTACATAACTCTGCAGAAAATTTTCTGTCATGTACCTCAACAACCACATTAAAAGCATTCTGTCAGTGCGAATAAATGAGCTGTATGCCCCATAACAAAAGAGCAGAAAAACAACACTCTGTAAAAACAGACCAGAGAAGTCTATTACACCATTTGAGAGCTGTTTTGTCTGTTTCCCTGCATGTCATCATGCATACTGATCATGCACATTATCATGCCATCATAGCCACATCTGAAAAAGAAGGAAGAAAAGCTTTGCTGGAATGAAACAATAGCATATTTACTAAGGAATGTTCCAGAAACATCAACAAACTTCAGGGCTGAAACATTTAATGCTGATATTTACAGCCTACTTACAGAGAGCCTACTTCTTTTTCACTTTGATTTTGAGTGTATTAAAATAATGAATATATGTTGAGGCTGGATCAGGTTTCCAGCTTTCCCCTGTCAAGTGGGGGCTGAAGAAAGGGAATGATAAATGTGGGGACTGTTCCAAGTAAACAAAAGCCTGGCAGAGAATAGAATATTTGGGGATTATACCTTTTTATTAGAGTAATAAACTAAAGTCAAACATGTGTCACAATCCTTATACACACTACTGTTCAAAAACATACTTTTTTGGCTGTATTTTCGATCAAATAAATGCCTTGGTGAGCATAAGAGACTTATTTCGAAAACATTAAAAAAAATCTTACCCACTCTAAAATTTTGAATGGTTGATGATGGGATGACACATCAAAAGTTTTCTTCTAACCAAACCATTACTGTGTTGTTGCCAGTTTGTAAAGCAAAAGAAAATCAATTCCTTGGTTGGCCATGGTTCAAACTTATCTATTTGAATACAGAGACCTTAGAGAAAAGTGCGATTGTCAGCTGAAAAGGACATTTATAATAAGAAGATAGTATCAGTGGGGTGAGGAGAGCCCTTGGGTGTTTCCTGAGGACCGGTCACTGAGCTACTGCATTCATTCAGGCAGATCTCATCTGTCAGTGTTAGCACTGACCCTGAATACAAGGAAGATTGCTCCAACACATGACGTTCACATAGTTCAGCAGTATATCATCAAGAATCTCCTAAACATTTAGCATAGCCACCATTTCCACAAGACTGCACTTGTATGCTGTCCATCATGGATTACAGATACAGATAGAAGATCAAAGAACAGAAAAAAAATACACAAAGGAAAGGTCACACGGGGAATTTCTGCAGCTGTGCTACAGTTCAAATGAGCAGAGACAATGAAAACCTCTTATAGAGGCCCGGTGCTATTTAAAACACATTGTCATTAAAACCATTCTCAATTTTACTTTTATATTGCTCAAGTTTAGCACTCTCTATTTTACTCAGAAAGTCTAAATGGTGAAGTCAGCATTGGCACATCCTCAGTCTTTTAGAGTGGGGCAGGTTGCTGGCAGGAGAAGAAAGCAGCATTAAGATCCACGGCATAAAACTCCAAAGTCACTTTCATTAAATGTGCTCAGGAATCATGTTCCTGCAGTATCTCTGAAGGATTATTTATTGGTTCCCTCACATCCTTCATGTAACTGACTTGTGAGGTGATTCAATCAGTATATTCTACAGCGTAAGGCCACTCATTTGAGATAAGCCACCCACTGTCTACAACTAAATGTATATAATGAAATCTGACCGGATATGATGTTTGTGATCTCTACTGACACCCTGGCCAGGCTACTCTTGTAAGAGATTAACCTTTATTTAAGCACTGAGATGAAATCTAAGTAACTAACTACTGACAAGCAAGAACCCGGGCTCTTCATGTCATAAGTTGATGTATTCTGTAAAATAACCAATCCCAGATGAGGAAAGGAAAACCAAACCCATCTCCCTGTCTCTCTTACCCTTGTGTGTGTATGTCCTATTGTGCAACTGTTTCTGAATGCAACTATTTATTTCCACAGCTAGTAAATAACAGTTAGTATTTATGATGTGCTGCTTTTATTTGCCTTGTTTAGCCAAAAATGACTGATTTTGCTGATGGAAACTCTTTAGTTTAGTAAGCTGTCTTCTGAATTCCACAGTAGCAGATGTCTGGTTGAAGTCAAATATCAGGATTCATGGCAAGATTGCATTCCATTTAGTTTTGAAGCATGTATGAGAAAGGAAACGCCTTAGGCATGTGGACGGCATGTGACAGTGTAGGATTCTCTGGAGGTTATGAACGAATGGTAGACTGTGTATGTGTGCGTTACCACAAATTATACTGTCAGGGTGTTCTTACCTGGAGGATGTTGAAGGCTTTAAAAAGGGCGGGGACAGGAGAACACCTGCGGGCATCCACCAAGACAGTCAGTCCCAAAGCACTAACGTCCTTCCTGTGTATCAAAACAAAGTCATATTTTTAATGAAGGATGGGTTTAAAAAAAACAAACCCACATACAAATTGTTTGTTTGTCTAAATACAAAATCAGCATATTAGAATGATTTTTTTTAAAGGATCATGTGACACAGAGAATAATTTAGCTTTGCCAACATAGGAATAAACTACATTTTAAATACATATTCATTTAGAAAAGCAATTTTAAATTGTACTAATATTTTACAGTATCACTGTTTTTACTGTTTGTTTGCTTTTTTTATCAAAAATAAACAGCCTTGTTGAGCATCACTATGGAAGCCCATTTCCGCCATTGAATAAAAAATTTAAAAAGGTTATTGTGACTTTTTATCTCACAATCAGATTTTTTTACTTAGAAATGCTTAATACAAAGTCGCAATTCTGACTTTTTTTTTTCAGAATTGTGAGACAAAAAGTTGCAACTGTGAGTTATAGTCAGAATTGCAACTTTATACCTTGCACAAGAAAAAAGTCATAATTGTGAGATATGTTATAAAGTCAGAACTGCACATCAACTCGCAATTGCTAGAAAAAAGTCAGAACTGTGCAATAAAAAGTCCCAGTTGCAAGTTCTAAAGTCAGAATTGCGAGATATAAACTAGCAATTCTGTGAACATATCAGTTTTTTTTATCCTCAGAAATGGACTTTATAACTTGCAAATATCTCACAATTCTAATAAAAAAGTCAGAATTGTAAGTTTATATCCCGCAATTCTGACTTTATAACTCACAGTTGAGTTCATATCTCACAATTGTAAGAAAAAAAGTCAGAATTATGAGTTTATATGATGCAATTCTGAGAAAAAAACTCTTGTGAAAAAAAATTGTGAGTCAGAATTGCGAGATATGAAGTCAAAAAAGCCGCAATTACCTTTTTTATTTTTATTCAGTTGGAGAAACGGGCTTCCACACATAACAGACTTCTTTCAATAACATAAAAAAAAACTAACCACAAACTTTTTAACTTTTGATCTGCAGTAAAAGGGTAGTTTACCTGAGTGTATTGAAGAAGTAGACCATGATCCGCACCAGCTCTCCACTATTGCAGTTTGGATTCAACCAGATGGTGTTTCGCGTTGTTACTGTCACAAGGGCATGGCCTGATTTATCTCTCGTTCCTAAAATATATTTTAAAAGATGAGCTTTTGGATCAAATTGATGGAAGGACCACATTAATAGTATTAGAAGCAGACATTCACCAGGCAGGCAGAGCACTCCTGAGCTCAGGACATCAGGATTGATGTCATGAGCCTCACTCTGGACAGGCTGGGCCTTCTGAGAGACGGGCGGCAGTGTTGGAGGAACTGCTGAGAGGTCTTCACTTTGGGTTTTAGCAGACAGGTGGGAAACAATGCTGTCTAGTTCCTGACTGGATGCTGGAATATAAAAAAAAAAAAAAAAATAGTAATTTGAACACAAGCAACACTGGTGTGCATACACAGACACCTACAATGTAAACAAAGAAACCCATCTGTTTTATCAGTGTAGACAATAATACATCGCTCAGTCTTTAGCCTACAGATAGACTGATTTGATCAATGTGAGTTAGTCTTAGTGTTAGTTAGACTCTTACTTCTTGAAGATATACAGCACAGCTTACAGATGGCTGACTGATAACTTTATTTGGCTCCAACGTCAAAAAAATAAATTTTTAAATCTCTGGGTCATGAAAAACAAACTAAAAACACTGAGGACTTTTCACATGACAGATCTCTTTACAAAGCCAGTAGACCCACATTCTCTAAATCCCCTATTAACAAACAGCAACACAGAGACGGTTAAACGTCCACAAGCATTTTCCCAATCTGTACCGTCATGCAGTTTGGCCCTCAGATCACACAAACACAATCTGCTAGCTAATTTTAAGCATTCCAGGTATCATCCTGTGCATCGACCCATAGGACGGCTTGGATCTCTGGCCCATATACAGTACCTGACAGCACGATAGGGCTCAGAGATAACTGAAGATCAGCTTCCGACAGTCATAAAACTAAAGTTTTGCTTCGCTGCGTTGCCACGCACTGCTGCTGCTGTGCAGAAAATAGATACTGAGATCAAAAACAGATGAGATAAAGTCCTGGGAATTCCAGGACTCGTAAAACAGCTTGCACAAGGACAAGGAAAACAAGTATATATTGCTCTAAAGCACAAGCTGGCTGCGATTGCTATATTTCAGAAGGGGTTTGAGCTGGAACAGCTGAAGTGAGCTTCTGAGGAAGGAAATCTAAACATAATGGAATGTACGTCTTCAGTTAGGTAAAAGCTACAATAATTTTGACAAATATGACCAAAAAAAAAACACTTTGTACCCCCACTTTCTCTTTGTATTGTCTCTGTCTCCTTGTCTACCCAACATCCTACTCTCCAGAGAATGCTCACGTTGAGGAAGTCAACCATATATAAGCCCCCCGAGGAGCTGAGTGCTGCCCCAGACAGGGCAGAGCGGAGAGGGTCTTGGCTTCACACTCTCTCACCACAGTCTAAAGTTCAGTCTGGCCTTGGGCCATCAGCCTTTATTCTTCATGCATTTCTTCTCCTTCCTAACTAATTTTCTTTTCTTTCTGATGTGGCTGTGGACACTGAATAGTCAGACTGTTAGGGACAACTCGAAAATATGCTATTTATACTGAACATATTTCCATGCAGCAGACACATTAATTCGTTTTATGGTAACAGAATGCAATTACGTGCTGCCCTATGAATGTGTGTACATATGTGTCTGTTGTAAAGATTACACATCAGTAAATACATGGTCTGGCCAAGCAGTCACAAATCAAACATTCCTCGCTTTTGGAAATTTGACTGATCTTATTCATACTATCTAGTTCTTTAGTCAGTTTGTGAATGTGTGTGTGTGTGTGTGTGTGTGTGTGCGTGTAAGTGTTACATCTGCCCAGCTCATCAGCTCTTTCACAGACTGAATTCTCATCAAAGTCTGTACAGCTTTTCAAAAGGTTTTACAGATCTTAGAGAAGCATTGTCCAAAGATAATTTTCCTGTCAGAGCTAAAAATACTCAAGCTAAATTCCCAGCAAACTGCTGACATTGAATATTTGTAGTTAACGTTTTAATTTCTATTTGAAACAGTGGATTAAAGTAGGAAATACCTGCAATCCATGATACATGATGAAAAGAATAAATGAACACAGTAACATTTTAAGGTTCATTAGTTAACATAAACTAAGAATAAACAGTATGTCTATGGCATTTATTAATCTTAGGCCCTGTTTACATTAGTGCGTTTTCATTTTAAAGTGGCGTTTTAAAATGAAAACGATCCTCGCCTACACTGCCATTTTCACTGCGTTTCAGAAATGATCTCCTACACTACACAAATGAAAACACATGTCACATGACCATTCATGCAGGTACAACTACAGATATGTATAGGTAGAGGCCCTATTATTTAGATGCCGGACCTATGTGTATGAAGTGGTCGAATGGGGCATCTACCTATACATATCTATGGGTACAAAAATGAGCATGATGCTATTGTATACACAGTGGTCAAGGATATGCAGAGTGAATGTGGGCAGCCACGCCATAGTTTTCAAAAGTCTCAGTTTTGGTCCGTTTACACTGAAATGCATCCCCAGAGTTTTCAGTCTAAAACGGGGTCTGGAGCGTTTTCGAAAGTCTTCATTTTCGAGGGTCAAAAACAGTGGAGTAGTGTAAACAATAGGCGTAACCACAGCAAAAGTTATACGTTTTAAAACGAAAACACACTAGTATAAACATTTAGTTAATTTTCAGCATTTACTAATGCATTATTAAAATCACAAGTGTTTGTTAACATTAGTTAATGCATTTTGAATTAACATGAACTAACAATGAACGACTGTATTTTAATGTTAATACATTAACTAATGTTAACAAATAACACCTTATTATACAGCGTTACTGAAAACAGAAAAAAACAGCAGACAAGCCTACTTCTTCAAGTGTATAGAGGTAACATCCATAGAAACGCCACTGTAGCACTAAAACTCAAAAAAGGTTTAGGGTTTGTGAACCACCCACTAAGAGAGAAAGAATCAGATCTATCATGGTCAAACTACCACAACAAACACACCATCATTTCTTCTTTCTGCTGTGCCTGTCTTCAAAGCAGTGTAACCCCCCACCCGTTCTCCATTACTTAAACACACCATCTATAACCTTCGAACACACACACTTAAACATCCCCCTCCGCTTACCCCCTGCAATTTCAGAGGTCCCACAGCAGGGATTGTGCTCAGGCCCACCCACCTCTCCTCATCTCATATATCCTTCTTCACACCTGTAGCACACCTGAGCCAGGTGAGCACATCCTGGCAACCAAATCCTCTGGATGAAGAGGAGGTGGGACACTGACAGCAACCAGTTCGGAAACTTACAATGTGGAAGACTAATTAAAAAACCTACAGTGACCTGAACATGACATGCTGGAGAAAAAAATAATGATGTGGCCACATCTTAAGAATTCACTCCCACAACTTATTAATTTGTTAGTTTATGTTAGTCAAATCGAAGCCATGTTGTACTACTTATTTGATGTCATTTAATATACTGTGGGAGCTAATTAGTATAACGTGGCCTTGCTTTACCTTAAGGGGTAGTTAGCTTAAAAATGAAAAATCTGTCATTAATTACTCAGCCTCATGTTGTTCCAAACCCGTAAGATCTTTGTTCATCTTCAGAACACAAATTAAGATATTTTTGATGAAATCTGAGAGCTTTTTGACCCTGCATAGACAGTAATGCAACTACCAAGTTCAAGGCCCAGAAAGTGCTGTGAACTATCATGAATATGTGTGCAAAGAGAAGAAATTGTTGAATAAAGTTGTTGTTTTTTTTTGCACAAAAAAAGTATTCTCGCAGCTTCAGAAAATTACAGTTAAACCACTGATGTCACATGGACTTTTTTTAATAATGTTTGTTCTACCTTTCTGGGCCTTGAATGTGTCAGTGCTGTCTATGCAGTGTCAGAAAGCTCTTGATTTTCATCAAAAAATCTTAATTTGTGTTTTGAAGATAAACGAAGGTCTTACGGGTTTGGAATGACATGAGGGTGAGTAATTAATGACAGAATTTTCATTTTTGGGTGAACTATCCCTTTAAAATGAGGGAGCAAATGAATAAGTCGTGGGAACAAACTCATACTTTGTGTATGAGGCTTCATAAAAAGCAGATATATGTGCAGGCAAGCTGCTCCTGATGACACAAAAACACTCTGCTTTACTCACTACAACAAATGTCTAAAAATACTTAAATCTAAACGAAAGCAGGATTGAGTTACTAAAGTACACAAAGCAGAAATCCTGCACATGACCAAGGCTTCTCTTCAGCTGTTTCCTTTAGCAGTTCAGATGTGAAATGCCGTCTATCTTGGACGGTGTTCAGTGGAATTAATGTGTGTCTAAATTTGAAAACAAACTGTCTAGAGGCCGGAATATGACCTGCTACAAGGCCAGTCCTTGTAAAGCGCACAGTCTAAGTAAAACCAGAGCGTCCCACGCTTTTCTTTCAGTCTAAAAAGAAAAGGAGCTCTATCAGGCCATAGCATGGGCCATTTGAGAGCCATTTGTAACCTGTCAGAGGCCTGAATGTCGAAACGACGGAGCGAGTCTGCTAATCTAGAGTAAATATACTAGGTGGACATGGCAATAAATGAATGATGAATAAAATGACTTAGTGAACAACCGCTGCAAACCACAGAGATGGTTTGTAAATTTAAACACATTTATTTTGTGAAACTCCATTAAACATGCTAAAAGTGAATAAAAGAGGGAATTATAATGATCCCCCTATAATATGTGAGGAAGAAGATAAAACTGTGATGAATGGAGTGAATAAGGAAGAAGAGAATGTAAAGAAGCAGGTCCTTCTTCATCAGCAGAGGAAGTCTTTAGATGCATCTGAAGCAGATCTTAGATGCATCTGTTAAGATGAAGAAAGAGGGATGGAGGCACACAGGAAATGTAAGGGAAAAAGTGGAAGGAGCTTAAGTAGAAAAAACAAGCATAAAGTAAAGGTGAGCGGGATGGACTTTGGTGAAGATGACTCTACCTTGCTCTTCCTGCTGATGGTAATGGGTCTCCATGTCTGCTTGATGCTGATGCCCTGTTAGAGAGCCATTCACAGAGGAAGTAACATCATCCTCTTGCCTCTCCTCCCCATTTCTCTCCTCCTCCTGCTTCTTTGTTTTTTGCCCTTCTCGCTCAGTGGTAGGTGTGTCCTGAGCATGTATGTGTCCATTTGTGTTCGGCACATCTGCGGCTGGATCAAGGACTTGATTGCATGCTGACTGGTCTCTATTTTCAGAATAGCTGGTCACTATGTCCTCTTGCTCATTGACAGTAATGCCCTCTGTCTCCTCTTCCTCCACCCCTTTCTGCTCGACACTGGTTTGTTTCTTCTCATCTGTTCCTATTGAGGAGCTGCCCTCCTCTTGAACTTGAATGTTGGAATCAGACTTGGGTGTGGCATCTACCAGACCTGTTTGAGCAGTCTCATCAGCCTTACAAACTGCTACTATAGCATTCTCTGTTTTGCTTTCTGTCACTTCAGTGCTTTTCTTTTCTACCATTTCTCCCTCTTTACAAGTTGACTTTCCCGCTTCTTCTCTTTCTGCATGTGCTTCTTTTGTCTGGGGTTCCACCTCAGTCTGGTTGTTTCTGTCCTCGTGGGACTCTGTCCTCACCTGACCCTGTGAAATGAGCGTAACTGGATCCTCCTCAGGCGCCGTGGTGACAGAGGCCATAGCTACCTGTTCGCTTTGCGGCGCAGCCGAAACATTCCCACATTCTGCACTGCAACTGCTGTTACTAAATGCTTGATGGTCTTCTTTTGTGGAAGAAAGATCATGCACTTGCTCAGATGGTATTTGGATGTGTCTGTGTGTCTGACATGGGCTGTGCTCTGTTTGCTCAGTTTGTTTTTGTATAGACACACTGACAGCTAGAGGCTCAGAAACCAACACTTTGCTATTCTGCAAACCACAAATGCCTTCCAGGCCATTATCACCTCTAACCTGCTCAGATTCAGATATGACGTCTGATTCTACATCAGGATCAAACACAACAATACTAGCTGGAGAAACATGTTCTGAGTTTTCACTCTCTAAAGCACCAGATAACATTTCACTCTCTTGTTGTGATATACTAGTTACTTTGCTGTCTGATTGCTCCATGCAAACTATTTTGCTGTCTGTTTGTGATGTATTTAGTGGCACATTGTACAGTTGTGATGTATCAAGTGGTTTGCTATCTGGTAAAGAAATACTAACTAGCTCACATTCTAGTTGTGATGTGTGGAATAATTGGTTATCTGGTTGTGATGTGCTGACTATACTGTTGTCTAGTTGAGATGTGCTTACTGGTTTAATGCCTGTTTGTGTTGTCTTCATAGGCTCATTGTCTAGTTGTGATGAGTTGACTGGTTTGCCCTCTGGTTCTGATGTGCTGACTAGTTTGTTGTCTAGCTGAGATGTGCTTACTAGCTTAACGTCTGATTGTGATGTCTCGACTGGCTTATTGTCTAGTTGTGATGTGTTGACTGGTTCACTGTATATTTGAGATATGCTTTCTTGTTTGTTGTCAAGTTCAGATGTGCTAACTAGTTTGCTGTCTAGCTGGCATATGCTTACTAGTTTGTGGTTTGATTGTGACATCTTGACTGGTTCACTGACTAGTTGTGGCATGCTGACTGGTTTGCTGTCAGGCTGTGATGTGCTGACTAGTTTGTCATCAAGTTGAGATATGCTTAGTGGTTTAAGGTCTGGTTGAGATATGTTTACTGGTTCAGTGTCTGGTTGTGATGTCTTGACTGGCTCATTGACTAGTTGTGGCATGCTGACTGGTTTGCTGCCTGATTGTGATGTGCTGACTAGTTTTTCATCGAGAGATGCTTAGTGGTTTAAGGTCTGGTTGATATATGCTTACAGGTTTATGATCTGGTTGTGACATCTTGACCATCTCACTAACTAGTTGTGATGTGCTGACTGGTTTGCTGTCTGGTTGTGATGTGCTGACTAGTTTGTTGTCAAGTTGAGACATGCTTAGTGGTTTAAGGTCTGGCTGAGATATGCTTACTGGTTTATGGTCTGGTTGTGATGCCTTGACTGGCTCACTGACTAGTTGTGGTGTGCCGACTGGTTTGCTGTCTGGTTGACATATGCTTACTAGTTTATGGTCTGGTTGTGAGGTCTGGATTTGGTCACTGACTAGCTTTGATGTGCTGACTGGTTTGCTGTCTGGTTGTAATGTGCTGACTAGTTTGTCGTCAAGTTGAGATATGCTTAGTGGTTTAAGGTCTGGCTCACTGACCAGTTGTGACATGCTGTCTGGTTGTGATGTGCTGACTAGTTTGTTGTCTAGTTGAGATGTGCTTTCTGAATTAACATCTGATTGTGATGTCTTGACTGGCTCATTGTCTAGTTGTGCTGTGTCGACTGGTTTGCTGTCAGGTTGAGATGTGCTAACTAGTTCACTGTCAAGCTGAGATGTGCTCACTGGTTTAACATCTGATTGTGATGTCTTGACTAGCTTGTTGACTGGTTTACTGTCTGTTTGTAATGTGCTGACTGGATTGCTCTCTAGTTGTGATGTGTTTACTGGTTTACAGTCTGTTTGTGGTTTATTACGTGTTGACGCATCAGAAAGTGGAGCAGAATGACAGTCAGAGTGTTGAGACACAAACTCTCTCTCAGACTCATGCTCAAACACATTGTCACAGAAGGCTGTACCTGCAGCACAGGTGTGCTCAGACCCGTCCACCTGCTGGAGTTGACTCTCTGCAGGAGTAGAGGGGGTTAATATCACAGGCTGGTAGGTATCACCCAGGTTTTCCTCAATCAGCATGGCACACACCATGCTCTGTGAGCATGCGCCATTCTTCAAAAGACTCTGCTCTGGTTTGGTTTTAGGCTGAGTAGAAGCCGCAGTCTGTGGTTTATGTAGATTTCTGTAGTTCATGCTTATGGCTTGAGTGAGAGAGCCTTTCTGTGGAGAAAAGCGTGGTAAGGAGATATCAGCCAGCTCCACATACTCTCCCTCTGAATCCTCTGCCGTGCTGCTGGAGCTCTGTCCACTGCTATCCTTACTGATCTCACTGAGAGCAGGGAGGAGCTTAACCCCCTTGCTCTGACAGTCCATGTCCCCTGATTGGTCTGAAGAAGTGTCAATAAAAATCCTACATTGTATATCCTCAGGGCTGTCTTCTTGATCCACGCCCGAGTCCCTTTGCTCTCTGTTGGCAACTTCCTTGGCCACCCCTCTACTTTCAGCTTGTTCTGTAACACTGGGGGGTCTGCTGATAAACTCCGGGTGAACAATATCCTCCCACGGTACCCTAAAAATATCATTATCCGCTGATAAAAGACAGTGTTCCAGGGCGGCCTTTCTGACCACACTCCTCTCCCGGTTGATGGAGTCCAGCCAATCCATGGTGAACAGAGAGGTGTATGCTAGCTCTGGCACGTCCAGCTCCTCCACATGCTGCCCACTAGCTGCCAGACACTTCACCGTGATGCGCGGGGGACTTTTGGGCGAAGGCGTCACTTGTAAGTAGAAGTCGCTGGGCCGTAACACACGCCAGTCCAAAGAGGAAAGCTGGATTATGACCTTCTCACGGACACACAGCGGCCAACCCTCATGACGAAACAGGAAACCACAGTATGGGAACTGCAGAGAAATGAGAGAGGGAATAATCAGTCAGGCCATCAATAACTGTTGATAAGTTACATAGAAAGACTTGCTGGAGACATTTCATCTTAGTAAGAAACACATTCCAAATTTGAATATACTGCTAATAAAAAAATCTAGCAAAACAGTTAGAAGGAAGAGTTCTTTCAACAGGTCCTCCAGCTAAATTATTATATTTGGCACATATAGTTTTCAGGCCTTTCAAACATGAAGATAAGACATGGCGGCTATTTATATTTTCTACTTTTCCCATTCTAAGTGAACAAATGACATAAGATAACAGGCTTGTCTCTCATGGGAAACTGCTGGTAACAACCAATTGCCACAATTGACTTTGGCTTGCTCAATGGGGATTTTAAATAAAAAATACACTATTAGTCAAAAGTTTTTGGACAGTAAGATTTTTAATGTTTTTTAAAGACTAAGCCTGCATTTTTTGAAGTGCAGCAAAAACAGTAAAAATCTGAAATATTTTTGCTATTTAAAGTTATAGTTTTCTATTTGAATATATTTTAAAATGTAATTTATTCCTGTGATTTCAAAGCTGATTTTTTAGCATCATCACTCCTGTCACATGATCTTTCAGAAATCATTCTAATATTCTGATTTGCTCCTCAAAAAAACAACTTATTATTTTGTTGAAAACAGCTGAGTAGAATTGTTTCAGCTTTCTTTCACGAATAGAACGTTCAGAAGAAGAGCATTTATCAAAAATAGAAATCTCTTGTAACATTATAAATGTCTTTATCATCACTTCTGATCAATTTAAAGCATCCTTGCTAAACAAAAAGTATTAATTTTCAATAATTTATTTTCCCCCCTAAAAAATAAAACAATTATACTGACTCCAAGCTTTTGAATGGTATAGTGTATAATGTTACAAAAGCTTTTTATTTCAGATAAATGCTGATCTCTTGATCTTTATATTTATAAAGAATCCTGAAAAAAACTTAGTCAACTGTTTTAAATATTGATAATAATAAAAAATTTTCTTTAACCGCAAATCAGCATATTAGAATGATTTCGGAAGGACCATGTGACACTGAAAATGTAGCTTTGAGCACAGGAATAAATTTCATTTTAAAATATATTCAAATAGAAAGCAGTTATTTTAAATGGTAAACATATTTCACAATATTACTACTTTTGCTGTATTTTGGATCAAATAATGCAGGCTTGGAGAGCAGAAGAGACTTCTTTAAAAAAACATTAAAAATCTTACTGTCCAAAAACTTGGACTGGTAGTGTATGTATTGCAAAAAGTAGAATATTTGCAATTAAATTAAATGAATTAAACATTCTGCCACAGTAAATAATACAAATAATAACATCACAGAGACTTAAAGTGGACAGGGATTATGAGAGATTATTTCGTGCTGAATCTGGATGCTTCTAGATGATTCGATGAGACGCTCTGCACAATAAGCCTTTATTGTAACTCAATTTCATAGAAAGAGAGAACCCTGTAGTCACTCTGTACTCTGTTTCATTCATCTGAATGAATTCTGCTTTTAGAGTTTCTGACAAGGGAAGTGCACTAGGACACTAAAGAATGAGAAAATAGCCTTGGAGTCCCGAAACAACTGCATAATTCAGTGGGTTTCTTCCTATGCCTTGACAGTCATGTCACAGACTGTAATACTGACCCTCTCTGTGTAACTTGATGCAAATGTGCTTTCGGATATATGCCGGCGATGAAATGAATATTTGCTTAAGTTGACTACGGTAGGCTGAAAATGACCCGTTTCCTTTGAAAGGCAGCGCAGGGCAAGGGAGGAAGGAGGGTTGGGTGTCCTTGTGCCGAAGGTAAAGGGGGGTGAAAGGGCTTTTTATTCACAGACCTTTCAGTTTAAGCTTCTGTTTCCCATGATTATATCCTCATTCACCTTCAAGCTGCAGCCCCCACCATGAAGGAAGAGACCTGGAGATACTCCACTGACCCCAGGTGCAGCAAGCAGCCACTGTTCCCACAGGGTTCACGAGAGCATAAATGCACATTGACACACACACAAAGTACAAAAAGCGAGACAGTAAAAGGGGGTATAAATAAAATGGTAGGGGTCCTGTTAAAGGGTCTTTTTTCAGGTGCACACTGGAACCATTCCAGCTCTCCCCTGGCGCTGGCTTTTTTAGCTCATGAAACACCACTGATATTCCTTTGTATGAGTGTGCAGAGTAGGGACGATGGGTATTTTTGAGGTCTTTCTGTTGTCAGAATCCTCAGAAGTCTTTATATGTACTTTAAATGTTTGATTTCAGTCAGACTAAAAACACAAAATCATTTTAGATTGTCATACAAAGACAATGATCTAACTGATATTGTACCATATTAGACTTAGATTATGTAATTTTAACTCAGACTGAACTGTAGTGTGAGTTTGAGCCTGGCTTTTGTTATTTCCAGATTCCCATCTATCCATCATTTCCTGTCCTCTCCTTGTCACTATGCTGTGTTCTTGTAGCATATGGGGGCGTCACAAAGAAAACTGTAACTGAGGGACCAGCAGCTGAAGCCGAGTGTAAAGAACATGTGTGTAGACAGCTGTGTAGAGCATGTGAATGTGTGTATCTGCACTGATCTGGCTGGGAAAAATCCCAGCGTTCTGCAGCGCTGACAGGACTTCTGGGGGCTTCTTCTCAAATAACCAAAACAAGAAGCACTAACACAAACATACAGGCCAACAGGCTTGCCGTGCCTTTTGTTTTAACATACACGTATGTGTGTGTGTGTGTGTTCTGGGTACACCCTCATGATGACTAATGATGAGTGGGGGCTCAGCTAACAAAACATGACACACAGAATAGGACATGACAAAACACAACCAGAGGCCAAAAGAGAAACCATGAACACAATATAGTCGTAAATGCTACACTAAGATAAATGACAGAATGAGTTATGCAGTGAGTAAGAGAAAAGAAAAGAATGAAAGGGAAATGTGTCACTCGCACATGCATCCTGTTGAATGCTCTGTATGCACGTCTAAGAATTTTATCAGCCTAGATTTGGGGTTTGGGGTTTCGCACTTTTTATTTCTGATATGATAACTTTTTTTTTTTTTTTTACTAAAAAAATGCTAAAAATAGAACTTTAAAACTGTAATACTCACGCATGCATCCTGTTGAATGCTCTGTAGGATGTGTTTAGCAGGCACCAGGAAGTCAATGATGTAGCGTAGTCCGTCCCCACGGTATGTCGTCTCGACCACGTCTAACACCTGGCATAGCACGGTGGCCGCAGTGGCTTCAAATGGAGGGTAGAGAGCGGAAAGCGTGCTCTGAATACAGTTGTCCAGAGATTCAGAGTCCTGCAGAGAAACATACAAATGATCAATTCAAGATGACCTCGGTTAGGCTATGGATCATCCGACATCCTACACAGAATGCAATATACTGCCCATCAAACTAGCAAGACGGTATTAAGTCCAACACAGACACACAGATAGACACACTCTCATAAATTGAATCACCCAAGCCTGGTCTTGTCTGTCAAAACCCAGACCAAGCTTTTCTTCTACCATATCCACACATGTCCTAAAAGCAGCTGATCAGCGTCCCTGGTGGTCTCCATCGGGAGCTTTCCGATCTGAGAAGTTTAGAGAAGAACAGCGACTGGGGGTGAAACCTGACTCTTGAAGCCAGTGCAGGGAGCGACCAATACACTGCTAAAAATAACAGCTGCTCCAGCCACATTTTAAGAAATAGGCCTCTAGTCTATCTTTACTGTGTCTATTTGCTCTTCATAAGCGTGGGCTCTTCCTCTGTCATTCACAGTTTTGTGGTTGAGCTTGTAGACTGTTTATGGTTAACGTACATTAAAAATGATGAAAAACTAATTAAGATTATCGACTGACGGACGATTAATCAATATTAGCATATATTCAATCATTAATCATGCAAGGAGATGGGAAAAATGTCTGTACAGTCTATAAAACTTGTGCACTGCATGTCATATCACGTCTGCTATACTATCGTGCATCACTGACTTTTCTGAAAAAAAATGAAGCGGGCTCAACATAATCAGTGTTGGAGTGTTTCTTTGTAAATAAAGATTACGTTAACTGCAAATACTATCATTTTAACTTGTCAGTCTGTCTCCGACAACTCAGCCAACAATCATATCATTGCTCGTCGGGCTAGCATTCTGGTAAATTCATATGAAATCTCAATGTGGTTATGCACTGGAATTATATTGGGTATTATTAGGAATATTTCACAATCCACAATGTTTCATTTTAATTAAGAAAGAGTAATAAAACACAATTATCTAAAGGGATAGTACACCCAAAAAGGAAAATTAGCCCTTTATTTATTGACCCTCCAGGCATCCTAGGTGTATATGACTTCCTTTTTTCAGACGAATCCAATCGGAGTTATATTAAATATTATCCTGGCACTTCCAAGCTTTAGAATGTTAATAGGCGGGTGTTTCTCCTCATCAGTCCAAAACAAGTCCAATAAAGTGTATCCATCCATAATAAAAAGTGCCTCACATGACTCAAGGGGTGAATAAAGGCCTCCTTTAGCTAATCAATGCATTTTTGTAAGAACACTATCCATATTTAAAACGTAAGGATCACTTTAATCTAGATTGCGCCAACTAGTTTTACACGGAAACAGCTCCGGGCGGATGACGTAGGACATTGGTGTTGCGCATGCGCCGGTGAGTCTCGTTTGAACTTCTAATTCATGGGCGGTGCTGTATTTACCCATCTCCACGGCGCGTTCACATACATCAAGTCTGAGCGGCGCATGCACAACACCAACGTCCTACGTCATCTGCCCGGAGCTGTTTCCGTGTAAGACTAGTTGGCGCAAGTTAAAGTGAATAGATATTTTTCTTACAAAAATACATTGATTCACAACAGGAGGCCTTATTCACCCCCCGAAGCCATGTGAGACACATTTTATTATGTATGGATGCACTTTATTGGACTTGTTTTGGACTGATGAAAAGAAATACCCACCCACTGCCACTAAAGCTTGGAAGTGCCAGGATAATTTTGAATATAACTTAGATTGGATTCGTCTGGAAAAAAACAAAGTCATACAAACCTAGGATGCCTGGAGGGTGAGTAAATAATGGGCTAATTTTCATTTGAGAGCCCTGTTGAAAAAACAGCATATGCTGGTTAGGTATGTTTTGAAGCATGGCTGCTGATTTGAGCTGGTTTAAGATGGTCCTTAGCTGGTCAGGCTGGTCATGTGCTGGTCCTAAGCAACTACCTCCTATTTAGGACCATCTTAGGACCAGCACACGACCAGCTAAGGACCATCTTAAACCAGCTCAATCCACCAGCCATGCTTCAAAACATACCTAACCAGCATATGCTGTTTTTTTCATCAGGGAGTAAAGACATTTATAATTCACCTCAACTTCCTCTCTCTCTCTCTCTTGTTACTGAATTATTTCCACAATCAATACTTTCCAGTAGATTATCAATGACCTCACTGATCTTACTCACTGTATGCCACCCAAATCACACAACTGCCCTGAAATGTATTACTTACAGTACCACTTACGGACTCACAAAACTACTGGGGTTACTAAAGATCAAAAGTACAGTCTTGCGTTTCCAGTGACTGAGGCATGTCACCCAGGAGATATGGATGAGATATTCAGACACCGCCTTAGTGTGCACATATGTGTGCTTATGTGTAGATAGTAATCTGGGGTAAGACGGTACTGATAGAAGATATTAAGGGAACCATAGCAAAGCCAGAGTTAAAGTGAAGATGTTTATGTTGAGAGTAAAAAAGATAAAGAACGTGGGAATGAACAAACTGAAAAACAACATGACACAGCTGCGAGCTAAGCAGACACACAGGTGCACTGTGGGTAAATATTGTAATTCCACCAGCATTAAACAGAAGATGAGAGATTAAAGATGTCAGGTAGAAGCAAAGAGAAACAACTTCTTGCACACAAAACAGTTATAAAAAACAAAGTTCCAGAGAAGTTACCATGTGGGGGATGAAGACCACCAGCCACAAGAGATAATTAGAGATAAGACACAATCAAAGGCATCAACAGACACTAAGGCAACAAAAACTCATTGTTATATTTACTGGGGAAAAAAAAAAAAATTTTACTGGATAGAAATGCTTGGCAAAAAAAGAAGTTGTTCTCTAACATCCTGGGGGCCTTTGTCAAACTTCCAGGGGTGGCCTAGTAAGTCTTAAAATGATTTATTTTAATAATATAACAATAGTAAAACTGTTTAAGTGATAATATAACTAAATTAAAATTATAATAAAAAAAAACACTAAAAATAAAGATGTACAACAAAAAATGGCAACACATTTTTAAGTTTGTTTTGTCAACACAGTAGTAACAGAGGTACATATCAGCTCAGATACGAGGACCTTCGAATTATGTCTTGGCCAATGCCTGGGAGATGAAATACTTGAGTCTCCGTTTATTCAGCCAAGTAAATGTCTTCATGGCGACTGTGTAGTGCCATGCTGTTATCAGTGCTGTAACTTAGCCTGGGAACTGAGATTCCCCCACACACATTTCAACCATCTGAAATAACACAAAGAGGATGAAAATGTGATCATTCTTTGACTCTCATCCTGAAGCTCAGATCCCCATGAGCATTTTATGCTGGTCTCATACACTGATCCATATCTGGGGCTGTAAGAACACACGTAGGTCTATCTAGTCAGGTTCCTCCAACTCCTAAATCCTCCATTGATGATTAGATAGATTAGAAAGACAAACTCCATTTGACCAACTCATTTTACATTACACAAATCTAAATTCCAGAATCTGTTGTTTAAAGTGAAAGTTCAGCTGATGTTTACCAGGTCTAAACATCATCTGCATGCCTGAATGTTCTTCATCAACATCAGTCATTTCAGATATATGAGCCACTTCTTGTACAGAATACTTTCTAACAGCCCTCTTCAAGACAAAATGAATTCCAGGTTTTGGGATCTTCATTTGTTTCTGATGCATGTTCAGATTCAGTAGGAAAAAAACAGTTTTTTTAATGGGAAGAACCCAAGTGTTCTCAACTAATTATGTTCATCGTTGTTTGAGAATTTGAGATGAGTGAAGGTCTTTTTTTACAGTTTGAGGGCAGGACGGCCTTCAAAAGCAAGAGACAGAGGGCTTTTCCTCTTGAACAGTTCCGACCGAGGTGCCAAGAAGGCATCAATCAAAAAGCAGGCTCTAAAGCTTGAGGAAAAGCTCTCTTGAGGCCCACAAAAATCCTGCAGACTCTCTCTGCCGAATAACGTATAACATCATTAGAATCCCCATTTAAATCCACACAGTAACACACACCACCCATCATCGTGTGCATTTGCAATATCATTTTTCAAGAGCCGTCACTCTAGCTAAACTCAGCCGAACAGTGGCATGGCATGAGAAAAAGATGTTGATTAGAGGAGGCTGTGGTTTCATGTGTCCGTCATGACTCACTTATGAGTCTGACATCTTATGAGTGCCTGTAGTGTGTTGACCCAGGAAGGAAGAGAAATCAATGCAGACTTCCTGTCTCAAACAGTGTAAAAGCAAACATTTCCAAGAGAAAGTAAAATATTCCACATTCCTTTTCTATTTTACCTTTTAAAGGTAAGAAACAGCAGCTTAGGCTTTTTCTCTGCAAGCTGAATGGGAGACTCTAGAAGGGCCCAGTCTGAGAGAGGAGAGGGATTTACTGTTATTCTGCAGTTAGACGGCTTAATTTTCTCCAGATCTGAATGGCCACACAAGCCGCTCTTTCCTCTCCCTCTTTTTATCACTCATCTTGGTCTTTTCTCTCAGGCATTTGTGAGACAAGTTGGTGAGATTTGAGTCCACAATGGTATCATTCTGCACAGATCCGTAGTCATGCCTACAGGATAAATACTGTGCCTCATGAGCTTGTGTGAGTGCGCTGTACCATACTTTTCAGGCGGATATTCTGTGGTTTTCTGAGTGTTTGTGGTTGGATTTGTTCTTCATTACACTAAGCCCTCATATGCAGGCTCCGAGAGAATCTGATGGGAAGTCTTTTAGGATCTTCTGCAGTGATTCTGGAGAAAAAACATGGGGTCAGTATTAATTTGATTATTTTGCTTCCCCTGGGACGTAGGAAGGGGATCTTATTATAATATTACCACCCCTTAATCTGCACATTTCCACACACGGCATTGTCATTTTGTTTTCACAAGCGACAATAGTGTACCAGCTCTAACGGCATGGCAAAAGTTCAAGGAAAGCATGCTAACTGTTCTGTCGTTGGCTGCACAGACGAGCACAGAACACTATTTATTGTCCCAGCCTCAGAGGAAACAAGAGAGCAGTGGATTTATTGATTTATTTATTGTATATTACACTGCTGCCACACAGATCTAATGCAAATATGCAATTTCTTTGTGCTGTTTATGACATTTCTGTAAAACTGTAGAATTGTTGTAAAACAATAACAGTCTATGGCAGTTTAAACTACTACGACTTTAAAACGACTTTAAAAATTTCAGCATGATAGACATGATCATCAAAACCAAACAGAAGTTTTTTAGCAGAATATCTAAGGTACATGCTGTAAAGGCACAGCCCTATTCTAGAAAAGGGGGTGGGGAGCAGCAGCTCATGTGCATTTAAAGAGACATTCACGAAAATGGCATTTTTCTACTTCCACTCAAAATAGGCATTTTCAAAATTATATAATTATCTGTCTGGTTTTTTTTTTTAGCTGAAACTTCACAGACACATTCTGGTTACACCTGTGACTTTATCTTTATTGTCTTGTAAAAAGGGGCACAATAGGTCACCTTTAAGCAGCACAACTTATAAGCCATGTTTAGTATACTCTTATTATGGGTACACTCTTAAAAATAAAGGTGCTTCACAATGCCATAGAAAAACTTTTTTTGTCTAAATGGTTTCATAAAGAACCTTTAACATCTGAAGAACCTTTCTGTTTCACAATAGGTTCTTTGTGGCGAAAGAAGGTTCTTCAGATTATAAAAAGGTAAGAGATGGTCCTTTAAAGAACCTTTGACTGAATGATTCTTTGTGGAACCAAAAATGGTTCTTCTATGGCATCACTGTGAAAAACCTTTTAAAAGCACCTTTTTTAAAATCTAAAACCATATTTTAAAGGCAAACTCACAGACCTAGATAATGTGATCACAGCTCTGATTTATTCAGCATGTCAACATGTTAATCAGACTACAACTGGCCTTATGCGCTTTCTCTGTGACGTGTATTTTATCTGATTTAATTTTACTTTGTGTAATGTCCTTTTGAAAACTGTGGCTTGACTAGGCCAAAAAAAAAAAAAAACACAAGTTCCTTTGTATTGTTCTTTGTTTTTTGAAAACAATATCAAATCTTGGCATACATGCTGAATTGAACCATTTCCCAGAATGTGAAGAACCGTCTCATGGCGGCTGTCTATGTCTAGAGATGTCATTAGGAGGAGTGTTATTTATGGCATGGGCTCTTTTCACTAATGATAATCAGAGTGCACAGCATACAGCTTTGTTAAATCAAGCCTGTTCCCTTTTAAGATGCCAGCTTGGCCTCTGGCTGGACAATATTAGATTACTTAAATAAAGCATCTCTGTGGGTCACACTCTTACTGGTGAATAATCAGATCAATTGCATCTGTCCTGAGGGAACAGTGAATCTCACTGTTGACTGTTTAAGCCTTACATAACAACATTTTAAGGAAATGAAGGCACAAAAATGTTTGTAGTGTTGTGGAACAAAATCTCGAGTTATGTGTGCATTTATAATTGAGCTACAGAGGGTTTTTGCATAGTTGAGCTATCTTCATCTGTCTATTCAAGTAAAGGAAACAGTGCATAACTGAATATTTGAAGGATTGCAATCAAACTTTAAAAAAGTGTATTTAAACTTACATAACGCGCTTTTGTGTACAGTTCAAGCATAGTGCTCGGATAGATGATAGGAATGTGAGATGTTCAGTCTTGTTCTTTTTAAAAACTGCTATGTGACGAAGAAGGACAACATGGAAAAATGTAACTAGAGAGACAATATAATCAATAAAAAATGTTGGTAAATTTGAATGAGATGGATAAAAGCGACCTTGTTCTTTCAAGTGCACTTGTGTAAAACTGCAGCTGAGCTCTAACAGATGTGTAAGGTAATAAGAGACTTATACACAAATATGTGCACGCACACTAAAACACACACACACCGACTCTTGAGAGACAGCGTATGGCAGGGCAGAGCACTGGGGACCTGACCTTTCACCCCAGCACAAGTGACAGAATGAACCAGCTGTCCATTAGAGCGACACGGTGAAAGAGAAAAGAGGGACATAAAGAAAAAGAGACATGAGGTACCAAAAACGAAAGAACAAATATTTCCATTTCCAGTGTTTGTCCTGTCCCAGCTGATCAGGTGACCAGGCTATTGTGCATGAGGGTGGCAGAGAGGTTTGGAGGGTGGAAACTTGGCGGTACGTCAATGGGGAATTATGAACACAAAAGAGATGTATAAACCTCTGTCTTTCTCTCCTCCCAACCCCCATTATAGACATTTTCCTACTTTGTTATCAGCAGGCTGATAAGAATAAGGTTCCGGACAAGTGAACGTTTAGCATCTACTGACTTCCTGAAGAGGTGAAGCAGCTGTTGCACTATGACACCTCTTAGTCATCAAATCAAATGACTGTCCAATGCTGCTGAAGTCACTCACAGATCACTGATGGGGTCACATCTACCTGGAACACCTTCCAGCACTCAAATATAGCTCGCTACAAGAAAAACACACTCAGGAAATATTTATCAACTGACTAACTACAGAAATGCTACCTGGATAGATATTTTTCCAACAAAACAGATCCCCGGAGAGACAATTTTGCCTAAAAGAACAGGAAAGGATTTTAGAGAGCAGGCCTTAATATGGAACTATTTTTAACCCTTGCTGTCAGCAACATTTCATTTATAACTAATTCTGCCATGATACTACTGCTTGTTTATAAAAGACTGGCATTAAAGTGATAGATACTCACTAACATGTGGCTGGGTGACAGATTTTCTTCTGTGGAACACAAAAGTTTGTGGTTCAAACTACTTTGGACCACACTGACTTCTGTTGTATGGGCAAAAACAAAACAAAAAACATCCTTTCATTCAAAACGTCTTCTTGTGTTCTCTCTGTATGAGAAAAAAAAAAGTCATACAGGTTTAGGGTGAAATGAGCAAGAGTAAATTTTGAGTATTATATTTTGAGAGAACTATATCTTTAAAGGAACAGTTCACCCAAAAATTTAAATTCTGTCATTAATTACTGACCCTTATGTTGTTCCAAACATATAAGATTTTCATTTAACTTCAGAAAACAAATTAAAGTATTTTGGATTAAATCGAAGAGCTTTCTGACCCTGCATAGACAACAATGTAATTACCGCATTCAATGGTGAGAAAGGTAGTAACCACAGATGTCACATGGACTATTTTAACGATGTCCTTACTTCCTTTCTGGCCCTTGAACTTGGCAATTACATGACTATGGAGGGTCAGAAAGCTCTCGGATTTCATCAAAAATATCTGAATTTGCGTTCCGAAGTTGAACGAAGAACTTACAGGTTTGGAACGACATGAGGGTGAGGCATTAATGACAGAACTGTCATTTTTGGGTGAACTATCCCTTTAAGATTGAGTTATGAAACACCAGAGAAGTTACGAAAAATCTGAAAAAATGCTGCCAAATGCTACAACACAGCTCATCGCATTCCTGAGGTGAGTAAGGCAGAAAATGAAAGCTGTCTGACATTCCACAGGGAATCAAACCTGATGCTCACACAAGTCATAACTGTTCAAACAGCCCTCAAAGATATCAACAAACCCTCCCCATGTGCATTTTTTCAATTGTTTACTGTGTCGTAACTAGAAACACTGTGGTAAGTTTCCCTGGACAAGTAATTTGTTGGTCCAAATGGAAAATGCTATGCCAATCAGAACAGCTAATGTTTATTATATAAGGTTATATGATGCTGGACCAATGATATGTCATTATGTGTGGAGCTACTCAGCACCGTTTTGCAGAAACAAACCAACTAGTCAACAAAAAGTTACATGTGGTCAGGACATGGTCAAACCAGAAGGGGAAGACAGATTGACAGCCTTAAACTTTGTCTCTTCAGAACTGATTCAAATGAATCATCTTCTATTCTGAATCCCTGTCTTATTATGCATAAAGCTGTGTGTTGTGCTGATGTAGAGATATATAAGCATTGATAAACAACCTTCTGGTGACAGCAGTGTAGAGTATCACATCAGAGTTCTCTGAATGCTTGAAGACTGGCAGTCTTCAGACAGCCCACATGCTGACCCAGAGGCGTCAGGCCAGCGCTCTGATTCACACTGCCACTGCTCTGGCGTCAAGCTGTAAACAGTGTGCCTGAAGCCAAGACTCATAAGAGGCTCCATCCATATACAGCTGTCTACTCAAAACAATCAAATGAGCACCATTAGCACCATTTGGGGCCCATAGTCATTCTTTAAGGCTTTGTGGAGTGTGACCAATAGATGTGTGTGTGCTTCTGTTTGTGTTGCTTTGCTAACACACCCACCAGAGAATAAGGACAAAAACTGATCATCTGACCCTCACTCAATTTTAGTCAAATTACAAAACTTGACCCAGGAGGTTAGGACGGGATGATAAACTATTCTGTACAACAAAGATTTGTTCTGAATATTGTCTACAACTACATTCATAATTAAGCTAATTAATTCTCAGACAAAGTCATGTCTACTTCAAAAAAATACACATTAAGACGAGGCTGAGTGGCTGTTGCTAAACTATACACGTTTGTTTGAATGAAGTACATACAAAGACCAGACTTACAAGGTCTGCGGGCCCTGTAACAGCTTAGCTTCTAAGCTCCAAGTGTCTCCTCAAAATAAAGCCCATCTAATTTAAATCAGTCTATCCCTGAAATCCAAACCTGTAGATGGGACTCCATCTAAACTCACTGGCACATAATCAGTCAAATACACAACTCAAAATCCTGAGTCCTTGGGTCTTTGGGGTTAATCTCCAGAACGGTGTACAACTTTAGAGCGGCTGCACTGAGATCAAAGCCTATTCATGAGCTAAACACAAAAAAACGTTGACTTTTGGCCCTCTGCCACTGATGGATTGAGTCCTCGTCTCTTCTATTGTGAAGCAAGACTCCATTGGCTGAGAGCTGGATTGTGTGGCGACACTGTCTGGGGCTGAACTCAGCAGGATGTGACAGTGTAAGGTCATGTGGAAAGGGTTACATAAATTTGGGGGGGTCCCAATGTTTGACTTTGGCACAAGAAATGGGCAGCAACTGTGAAGATAAACAATATTTAGAAGATCACATGACAACATACTACAGCCATTCCAGGACATTCAGTTACCCTTTAAACTTCCTTCAATTTTAGACTTCAACCAAACCTAGATTTGTGCTTCTAAGGGTAATTATATTATATTAGAATTATTATAACTTTCTGTGTAAGCTAACAAGTCTGAAAAATATTAACAGGTTTCACATAGATTTTCAGAGGCAGCTGTGTTATCACAGTGATGACAGACAACTTTTCTGGACCCTGCTAAAATAGGTCATGGTGTGAAAAAGAGTGTGGGAATTCACCTTAACGTGAGTGTTTATATGTTGTCACTAAAACGCGTGCACATTATTTTTATGGTTCTCCTTTTTGTCCTTTCCTCTACAAATGAACCATTCATTTCCTCCTCAAATGGTCTACACAGAGCAGTTTTTCTTTCCTGTCTAGTGTGTTGGGATTACCATGTTAAAGAAGAAAGACCCAAAGGGTGCGACAGAATTCTTGAAGCAGCAAAAGCCTCCCAAACAAGATCCATAACAGTACACTGATTCATGCGGTTACATTCAGTTTGAAAGATCAGGTTTGTCAAGCCTAATATCTATATTGAAAAGATGCATTTTAAAGTGAGTGCACTCAAAAAAAAAAAAATACAGTCAAAGTCAACCCTACTGACTTTCACTGTATGGACAAAAAATATATACATTTTGAATAATTAAAGAATTAGAATTGTAGATTGTAACTTCAGCATGTGAGGTAATGAAATGGCATGAAAATGACTGATGATTTGCATTAATGCCTCAAAGGAAACAAGTCAAAGCTTGATCTTATACATTACAGTTTAGTTACAACAGTGAAAGCAGGAGGAAACAGTGAAATCCCTTAGCACTGCATAGTGCTTTCTCGCTACCCCACATGTCTTGAGTTGTGTCTGTATGTAACGGTTGTCTCAAGGATGACCAGTGCACAATGATTTACAGGCATGTAGGACAAAATTAACCCTGAAGGTCTTTAGTCAACATCCTTGAACTCCGTCTGAATCCCATTACACCACCATGACATTAAAAATGCTTCCTTTTTACTCAGACATTTGTTAACGTTCACACTACAAACTATTCAAACCCAAACCGATTATCCTAAATGTGCTGGATGATCTAGCTGCGTAACAAACATTTGGCCTTGCAGGATCAAATTTTAGAACCTGTAAAACACATTTGACGGAAAATTTGTTAGTCCAAGCAGACCATTAACCCTATGTGACCTTTTCTACCAGTACTGAGAAGTATCCAGCCAACATTAGCAGGGGTTGGTATGGACCTGACTATAACCAGATATCACAATCTGAGTGCTGAACCAAAATGGCATTTTGCTTATTCAGTAGTGAGAATGAAGTGTACAGTGGTTTTCTATTGATATCTAGCATAACACACAGAAAGGAACAGAAGTGAGCAAGAGAGCACTAGAAAGAGAGTGCTGTGATCATGTTTTATATTCAGTATTGAACAGGTCTGATCAGGAGAAACATCACGAGCATTCTTCTACCTCAGCAAAATGAGATCTGCCTTACTGTTAGCACACAAACACACACATTTAGTTTTCAAAATTAGGACAAACAGACTTCTATTGTGTGTGTGTGTCTGTGTGTACATAAATATATATGGGTCATTCTGTGTCAACTCAACTAGAGGTCCCCGGCTCAAATGTTTGATTTTCTCAATATTTGTTCTGAAGATAGATAAACATGTAGTGATGAAAGTCAAAATATGAAATATCATGGATATATATTTACTGAGTAATCCAATATTTTGTAGAATGGGGACAAAATAACAATTTTCACCTGAGATTTGAAGCCAAATTACAGGGGGGTAAAAAATTACAGGGGGTAGAGGGGGAGGGTAAAAACTACTTTAGAAAGATTGCAGCAAGTTTTATAAAATGTAAAAAAAAAGCTTTATTTAATGAAATGTGATATTTGGATACATTTCTAGTACAAAAATCTGAATACTGGATGAAGTCAGTTTCAAAATTCTTGTTTTTTTGTCGTTGTTGTTGTTTTTGACATATTAAAGTCAAATTTTGGATTTCTCATTTTTGCCACTCCAGAAGATACTTAGACAGAAAACAATATATTTTCACAATTTCGGGGGGAATAAAATGTTGTATATAATCAAGCAAATTATATATGAACAAATCCCTCTGTAAAAACCTTCAGGATGTAAACAGGAATACAAATGTAAAGTCTGGTGTGTGTAGGTGCTACTGAAGTGGAGATTTATGGCTCAGTGTAGGAGAAAAACTCATTTTGAGAAAAAGGTCTTTAAAAATATGTATTGTCATTGAAATCTATTGACACAAATAGATAAAATGCTATAAAAAGAAACACTTAACAGTGTCTTTTGGATGTTTTCTTTCCACTAGTTTGAAAGACTTTATGAAAAACCAAAAAGCCCAAAATCTCAAACTTGACATGAAAAAAAAAAACAGTGTTTTTGCCTGCAGTGAGAAAAAAAAATATATATATATATATATATATATATATAAATACATTAAAAAAAAATCATATCAACCTCAAACATTTGAATAGCAATGAATGTGTGTGTCTGTGTGTGTATCCCAAAAGGGGTGCATTGTCAGATTTATCTTACTTCTTCGGACTGCCCTGAAGGTAAGAATACACATATCAGACAAATCTGCCCACTAGCAAAATGCCGCCTCACATTTACAAACAGACACCTACACATTAAATATCATAGGCAAGGTGTTTGTTATTACTGTTGAGACCCCCTAGTCATAAAAACCCTGCAGCTGCCTTTTCTCATGAAGCCCCTGAAGAACAGAGCGGTGAAATTCTTCAGTCAAGAGTCAAAGAAGCACACGGCGTTACTCTGAAGGGTTAAAGTTTAACACATCAGAGCGGCTCAAGAACAGCCTGACAACAGATACAGACAAACCTCAGACCTCTCTGAAGCATCTGAGTAAACCTGCTCTTCAAACACAGCTTTTAGATAACCCAGTGACCCTTGGACAAATGTCTCTACAGCGAGGTGGGTCGAATTAAAGCTCGCCTCGCTGCCAAGATGTACAGAGACACAAAAAAGGACACAATAAATGGGCCTAATTTAAGCCTTCGACATCTTGACAAGCAGTGGTGGGCTTGAATGAACGAGCAGGAGGCTATTTTGCTTTCAAACGCATTTGTTTTCAGTTACCTCTACAGCTATTGTAAGCTACAGATCACTGAGCCAGAGCTGCAGTGTTTCCTGCAAAACTGAACCATATGCAGCTTGGCCGGTTTGGGGGATTGGATGTTTAGATTGACTTTGTAAATTGTACTCAATTACAAGGACAGAGCGATCGCTCACAGGACGAGCCCAGCAGCGCTCTTGGAGACGATAGACACTCCAGGTCAGAGGAAGTTCCTCGTAAACGCTAAGAACTACGAATGTTTGCAGTTCAATGAGCAGATGTAGCACAGCACAACCTGCTCTGGGCGCAACTGTGGTTTGCACTGATGAATGAGCATATGAGTGTACTAATAACAACGTACTTCTATTCCAAACACTTAATTTTGCCCCTCTTTCCGCCCCCTATTCTTTCCTTTTGGGCTCATTTTCAATATCAACCCAGCAAACCCAAACACAAAAGATTTGGCTAAATTGAATCCACACATGTCGGTGTACTAAACCCGATGAAGATGAAGAAAATATGAAACATATCGCCTTCATTCTTCACCTTCAGGACAGCAGTCACCTTTAAGAAAATGAAAGGCCAAGAGTGTTTCACACACATACACGCTTTCCTTCTTCTCTGCATGGTTGACCTCTTTATAGGCTCACTGAGATGTAAAGGAGACGAGTGTAATGCAGAGAACAGCTGGTGTGACAGGCCTGAGCACACACACACACATTTGGAAGACCCCGATAGTCATGAAGAGAGGTCACACACGCAGACAGTCAAACCTGCTCTATGAAACCTACAGAAAACAGCAACACGCAGTCAGCTCTCAGCGGAGCTCATTCGTGCTGATTCCACATTTTCGCTCCCCTCGGCTGCTTTACCTGCGTCAAGGACAGTACAGACCACCAACACACACTCTGACTGCTTATTCATTAAAAACACAAAGTGACTAAAGGTCCTGTTCATATATAACAAGCACACTACATCACTACAAAGACGTTCCCCCATAGCTAAAATGTATTCTCACACTGTTGATATAGCCTGGTCAATCAACATCAGTACAGTAAAACTCAGTAAAAACAGTAACAGTGCCCCCTGTCTCCCACCCCTCCCCCGTCTCAACCCCCGTAAGGTAAAGCCATTAGCACCTCTAAACTCCAGAGTTGTCTGTACTCACCATGCTGTACGTTGATTGTCCTTCCCTTCATTAGAATCATTTTCCAGTGAGTCCGGCGGCGTCCCGTGCCGCGGTTGAGTGTGGGTGTGTGTGCATGTGTGCTGAGTGGGCAAGTTTGTGTGTGTGTTGCTCACTAACCCTTCCAAACTGCAGGTCTCCGACACACTGACACACTCCCCACACACTGCAGCAGCTCACGAGGTAGAGACGGCCCACTCACTGTCTGCCCCTCCCCTCTCACACTGCCTGCCTGTCTGTCACTCAGAAAGTTCTGACCACACCCACAACTCAAAGACCCTCCCAATCATACTCTACAGTGCTGGAGCAAAACAGACACAAACAGTGTCAACACAAATATGCAAGCTACACATTAAATATGAAACGTCTTACAATCAAAAGTATTTAAGGTATAGTTCACTCAAAAATATATTTTTGGACACCAAAACTGTTTGCTTACCAAGTTTTTTCACAATATCTTCATAAAAAAAGCAAGAAGGTGAGTATCAATCACACATTAAATTCTGATCAGCTAAAATCATTTAACCAGTGTTGGTAATGTTAACTAAAACTATTAAAACTTCCCAGTAATTGAAATAAACTTAAAAAATGTTTGGCAACTAACAGAAAGTTAGTAAACTGAAATGACTAAAACTGAAATAAAAATAAATTAAAGCTAAAAAGACTAGTACTGTCAATCGATTAAAAAAAAAGTTAATTAATGGCCCTTTTTTTTCTGAAATTAATTGCGAATATATTTTTATATTGCAATAATTTCATATTCACTCTTCAAATTAATGTAGAAACAACATAAAGACAGTATATTTTTATTATTTTTTTTTATGACTTAAGGTATCACTAGCTGAGTTTCCATTACCCTTCAGATTGCGCAAATTAAAATTACAAATTGAAAATATGCCTAATGGAAACGCGTCAATTTTGCAAAAACTCCCATATATCGCAAAAAAGTTTTTACGCTCGCATGAGGTAGTTTTTCAGGCAATTCGCAAAACTGCAATGGAAATGTGCCTATTGATAACAATATTACTGATGTCTCTAGGAAATTGTTATTTTTTTCCTAATATCTAGCCACTGACTATAGCCATTCAACATCACAGTATAACTGACTGTTTGCAAAACCCGCCCTTCTTAGTTACTGTCGCTATGCCCAACAAACAATGCCCCTCTCAAACTACACATCATGTTCATCAAAATACATTGCAAAGCAAAGAAGAAACAGACAACACACAGACAGAGCGACAGAGCAGGACAGAGCAGGATACTTCTGGTACAAAACAAGGTCTCAGCTTTAAAATGTTGTCGTTTTTCAAGAAACTCAAAAAATAAATACCGTTTTGTGTTTTTTTAATTTGTCATGACAGATCGCTGTATTGCCTTATTAGATCAATCGACATGTGAACCGATTGTCTTTTCTTCTTTACTTAAAGCATGAAATAAACATGAATGGAAATCAGAACATATTTTATTTAAACCGCGGAAAGACATCAATACATACAATTTTTCAAGTTTAAGTCCACCGAAGTTAATCTACTCTCCCGTCTGATTTGTTTTGTTGGATATAATAGCGTATTCAGCGTTCTAATTGGTCAGATCTCCTGTCAATCAAGCTGTTTACGAAGGGTCAGTTGAGAGCTATCAATTTTAACATTTAAAACATTTAAAAATAACAACTTCCAGCTTAAGTGAACTTAAACAATCTTCACATAAACCCATTATTTACCTGTGCCTTTCAGCAAGTAGGACATATACGAAAACTGAATAAAGTTACCAAACACTACATACTGAATTAAATATAGATGAATTGTTAAAGACAAAACTGATTGATTTCCTCTTTTTTCTTTTGTTCTTTGATTAATAGACGTCACAGCAGCTGGCCTATTACGTTTTTTGGCTGCTATTACTTTAAGAGCTGCCGCTACTGAACGTGACGCGATCTAACATGCATACTCGTAGTTTCGTTCTCGCTTTAATAGGAAATGGCACAGGCTACAGCATGCGCCGCCACATTTGCATGTGCAATTGAACCGCGCGTGCTGCGAGCACAGGATAACGGCTGACAGGACAGGTAAATTGGTTTTTACTGACATATGGCCTAACAACATCTAATCTGACCACAGTTCACTGTTGTTCTACTGAAACTCCCTCGTCACCTGTACCGTTCCTGCGCTCGTTTAACTAGCACCTGGCGCGGAGCTGAAGTTGAAGTGTGCATCTGGAAAGCCCCACCCACCTCTAGCCCCACCCCTGCATAAACTGTGTTAAATTTTTAACGCCGTTAAACTGGAAAAATTAATCACCTGTGTTGATCTGCTAGTTTTGACAGCAATAAAATATACATAAACTACAACTAAAATACAAATGACAAAAAGACATATAAAGACAACTTTTAAAATTAAAAGGGAAAATATGAAAATGAAAGCTAATTCAAAATATTGAATAATAACAATCTAACTAAACTCACTGACTTGCTTTAAGGAAGCGTAACTGCCTGTATGTGATATTACAAATGGGAACAGCATTTTTAAATTAAATGTTTACCAAAATACATCAATCAGTCAATTTTAATTTACTGCACAGGACTCTTAAGGAAACACAGTTGTAAACACTGTAATCTGGCTTTTCACTGAGAAAGCTACATACACCCAGAGACTGGCTCCCCGCTGACAGGGTGAATAGACACAGAGCTCTAGTGGGAGGAGAAATGCTGTCCAAGACGAGTGATTGACACTGGATCTACTCACCACTATCTTAACAGGGGAGAACGGGATCAATAAGGAGAAAGACAGACCACGAGGGGTATAGTGAACATGGGGCACAAAGAGTCAGTGCCTCAGTCAAATGCACAGCTGGTCTAAGCAAAATTAAGGCACCTCTAACTTAATTTGAATCTTTTGAATTGAATGATTATTCAATTATTTGTACCTCAAAATGCTTTCCTCTCTCTTTAAAGGTCTGGATGCCTCTTTGTTGTCCATCTACAGTTGTTTTTTGTTACCATTACATGAAAAGATCCAACAATGATGATAGATTTGTCATTTCTGAGTGATCTTCAGCTACAGCTTCTGAACAACAAACATGTCCATAATAGCACTGCATCCATACTGTTTAAAAGTTTAGGGTCTGTACATGTTTTATTCAAACAATAATACAGCGAAAGCGGTAATATTGTAAAATATTGTTAGAATTTAAAATAACTTATTTAAAATGTAAATGTAATTTATTCCTGTGATGGTAAAGCTACATTTTAGGCTTCATTACTCCAGTCTTCAGTGTCACATGATCCTTCAAAGATCATTTTAATATGCTGGTTTTGTGCTAAAGGAGCTCTCATACTAGGCAAACAAATGTAACTCAGTGTTTATAAATTGATAAATACAACTGGTTAAATGAAAACTAGGTTTAAGCAATTTCTCAACCAGTGCTTTTCAGTGTCATCTTGGATATTGATTTTCTTAAGTAACACTGACAGGGACCTTAAATCAATACTTTAACCACGTTCAAGTAGATAACGCATTTAGGAAAAAGTCAACAAATACAATGCATTAATTCATAAATTAAAACAGAATGATTTAATACTGATCAAAATAATTTTGTATTTATATTTCCCCTGCTCAAAACTCAAACATTTAGCTTTTATTTGAGGCTGATTTGCAAGAGCACAAAGCAGATTTCTCAACTTGGTACCAAGCTGCATGTAAACCTGAACAATGAATTAAGGCCATACTAATTTGAATCCACATATGTGGGTCAGTGTGTTTACATTTTTCATCACTGAGTTAGGTTTGTCTATTTTTATAAGGGTCCAGTATAAATAGAGTCTGCACAGTGTACGACTCTTCCTCAAGCATGTGACCATTCCTCAATTAAAATATATTTACTTTTAACTAGTCATGTAAAAAACACATGTTCCTTTGGCTCTAGACCAGGGGTCTTCAACCTTTTACAGGCCAAGGATCACTTGATGTTTAGAGACCCCTGTAGTGTATAAATAAGTGCAGTATTTTAAACTTGGCCTATAATAGCATTGGTACAGTTCCATATTAATGTATTTATATACCTTGGTATGATGCCTACATTGCAGAAACATTTTTCAAAAGCATTAGTGATGAACAGAGTCCTATACACTTAAAAACATTTAGCTTCTTTAACTTCTGAATGAACTTTATATAACATAAGTGTTTTTATTTAACATAATACAATATAAAACAATACTCGGCAGACCCACTGCAGACCAGCCATACTCACAACTTGAGGAGACTATTTTATGAAACAACACAAAGAACACCTTCTCAAAAAGTGCTTGTAATTTTTTCTACCTAGAGTACTCATTATTTTTGCAGTTCCTATTGGTGCCACTAAGGGCACTCAGTTCACTTCACTTGAAGATGATTTGAGAATCTAATGTGCAATAATAAACCTCTTACAGGTATCTGATGGTGAAAATCCATAATGCTGCTATCTGTTCCTCTCTCACTAAAAGTTTGTGGACAGCTGGGCTTGAGGTAAAGAGATAACTAGAGTAACCAGGGGGAGCCAAAGCACTCTGCAGTGGCTGGAATAGACACACACACATTCCAGCTGCACACGGTAACAGCAGGAAGCAATGTAGGAAAGATTCCTCAAGCAACAAGATCAACTCACTGCCATGCCAAAAACATCACAATTAAAAATGTAATAAAAATATGGTAACACTTTAGTATAGGAACCAATTCTCACTGTTAACTAGTTGCTTATTAGTATGTCTATCATTAACATAATGGCTGTTTATTAGTACTTATAAAGCACATATTCTGCACGACAATATTCTACACCCCTATTCCTACCAATACCTAAACTTAACAACTATCTTACTAACTATTAATAAGCAGGAAGTTTATCGAGGCAAAAGTCATAGTAAATGGTTTGTTAATAGTGAGAATTGGACCTTAAAATAAAGTGTCACCCATATTTTGAATAGCATTTCTAGCATAGCTGCACACACATAAATCAGTCCAAAAAAATAAAAGAATCCACCAATGACAGCCATTGTGTTTCCTCTTTATGAAAGGGAGCATTTCATTGTATATGAATGTTTAAAATGTATGGTATATGTCTAACTTAATATCATAATAAATTACAATTCTTGGATGTCTGTATTTTGTGCATTCAGTCTCCCCTGTAAGACTTCAACCAGTTTTGACACTGATATGTTACCTTGTAAACAGACAAAAATGATCTCATAAAGCCCACACAGTTGCTGTATGGCAGGAAGTGGAAAATGGAGAGTGGATATTCAGCCATGGGGCAGAAAGCAGCTCTTGTATTGCACCCTTTGTTAATGGCTTGTTATATGACATGGTCCTTCACCCAAGGCTGTCATCAGGAGTAATGCTCAGTTCCTGTGTGTGTGTGTGTGTGTGTGTGTGCAGCACACTTTGTCACAGGCTACACAAACAGAGAAGGGTCTGAGGTAAAGGAACAGCTGAGCGGCTCCATCGAAATTTAGCTTTGGCTTCTAGTCCAAAAATCACTTTATGTAAAGTGAGAAGGATTGAAGTTACTAATTAGAGCAGCTACACCGGATGTAACTGGGTAGCTGTTATTTCCAACTGAATTAAAGTAAGATCAACAAGAATATATATTAATTCCCAAGCAATTGTATCAGTCTGAGGTGTGTGGTTTATGTACAAAGAAGCTATTACCTCTTTAAAGCAGGTTTCACACACACACACACACACACACACACACACACACAATATTCAGAGTCTGGCAAGGGGAAGGACTACATCTACAGGCCAGAGTGAGAGTGTGCCTGATGGCTGTACTTTGATGGAGAGGTCAGATAGCGTAATGACTGATCAGCATAATAGCTCTTAAACAACAACAAAAGGAAGAAACAGTAAAAGAAGGAAGGAGAAAATGGAGACAAATGATGACTCCAGCTGTGTTCTTACCTTTAATGGTAAAGAAGGCCATAAATGAGGAAGACTAACATCTCCAGACATACCGGAGATAGCAATCAGTGTGTATGTGATGGAAATAACAGCACAATATGCCCAGGCCTCAGGCAGCCACCAAATGAGGAATAAACTGTGGAGTTGAAGGCTAATGGTGCAACACATGAACACCTAAAACCTTAAAGTACTGTACTTACAGACTAAATATTTCACCTTCTCTGTGATTGCTGATGTAAGCTGCAAATCTCCAACATCAGGTTTTATGAATCCATTCATGGGTTTTCCTCACTACTTAGACTTCAAATATAAACATTTAGGATTAAATATTGATCTTTCTTTTAGCTATTTACTAGTAAAATTTAGACTATGTATCTTTCAGCAGCTACTCTGCACTGAAGTATGCCTACAAAATAAAAAGTCACTGCAGAAATGAGTCACTGGCTAATTTAGAGCACACCCCATACTACTCAAACAATTTCTGCCATATATTTCTATGATGGTGTCCTTATGATAGTATGATATTGTGTTATTCTGAATCCAGCCATGCAATTCCATTTATACTGACACCTTTTAGTGTAATTTGTTTTTAAATGTTAAAGGCCAAAGATCACAATCAGACTGGATATTTAGGAGTTAGTGAAACTTATATTTCTTGGTAAAAACTGATTTGTTTGCTTCCACATTCAGATACCCTGAAAAACACATTGACAAACACAGATGATGGAAAAACAAGACCGTCGGCCCTAATCTGTTTCTTCAAAACTCAATCTGATTAAGTGATTAAACATGAAGAGATGCAGTTTGTCTGGCATGACTGACTAATGCACTGCTGATACCAGTTAACCTGAAGCTCTCTGCTTTCTGACAGGCACAAGGGACAAAGAAAGTGATTTTTTTTTTTTAGATTTATTAGATTACACAGTTTATATAAAGAGAACAAGAGAATAAGAGCAAGAGAGAGACAGAGAGAATAACAGATGAATGATCAAAACCAGGACACGCTTTTTCCATTATATGACACAAATGGATAAAAAGCAGTAACACAAATATGACCTTTAATCATAAGAAGAAAACAAGACAAACTAGTGCAGACGACTGGAATAAGTCCTTATGTGTTCCCATAATAATTACATCAATTTGTGTCAAAATTTATTGCAGGGGGGTGAACATTACCAGCCAAAACCAACAAAGATGCAAAGAGGCACAATAGCCAAGCTGAGCTCCACCCATATCAGAATTGAAAACAAGGATTAAACAGAAGATGAATGACAGAACACACACATGAGGTTCACCGAATGGATACGCTATGTGTTTTAATGTGCTGAAAAAAGCTGAGAGAGAATGAAGAGAGAGCGTCTGTTTTCCTTCTCAAGGGCAAAACAATGTGTGAGAAGAAACTTCACAGTCCAAAAAAGTTTAAGGAGAAGTCCACTTCCAAAACAAAGATTCACATATAATGTACTCACCCCCTTGTCATCCAAGATGTTCATGTCTTTCTTTCTTCAGTCGTAAAGAAATTATATTTTTTTGAGGAAAACATTTCAGCATTTTTCTCCATATAATGGACTGATATGGTGCCCCGATTTTTGAACTTCCAAAATGCAGTTGTAAATGATCCCAGCCAAGGAAGAAGGGTCTTATCTAGCAAAATGATCGGTTATTTTTATTAAAAAATACAATTTAAATACTTTTTAATCTCAAACACTCGTCTCTCCCTGAACTCTGTATATTCTGGCTCAAGACAGTTAGGGTATGTTGAAAAACACCAATCATATTTTCTCCCTCAACTTCAAAAATCATTTCAAAATCATCCTACATCACTGCAGAAGTACCGACCCAGTCCTTGCAAAGTGAACATGCAAAGAAGATCAAACACCCTTAACAAAAAAGGTAAAACAGCAATATAGGACGATTTCGAGGTTGAGGGAAAACATGAGATGGGAGTTTTTCGACCTAACTAACTGTCATGAACCCGGAAAAAAAACAGTCCAAGCAGAGTAAGACAAGACGAGCGTTTGACATTCTTGAGCATTCTTGTTTCTCGGCTGGGATTATTTGGGATCATTTGAAGCTGCATTTAAACTGCATTTTGGAAGTTCAAAATCGGGGCACCATATCAGTCCATTATATGGAGAAAAATTCTGAAATGTCTTCCTCAAATACATAATTTCTTTATGACTGAAGAAAGAAAGACATGAATATCTTGGATGACAAGGGGGTGAGTACATTATATGTGAATCTTTGTTTTGGAAGTGGACTTCTCCTTTAAAGGGATAGTTAATTAAAAATGAAAACTCTGTCATTAATTACTCACCCTCATGTCGTTCCAAACCTGTAAGACCTGCAATCATCTTCGGAACTCAAATTAAGTTATTTTTAATAAAGTCCAAGAGTTCTGACCCTTTAGACAGCAATGTAATTACCACATTTAAGGGTCAAAAAGGTAAGGACATTGATAAAATAGTCCATGTGACATCAGTGGTTCAACCTTAATTTTATTACGCTACAAGAACACCTTTTATGCACAAGGAAAACAACAGTTTCTTCTCTTCCATGCGAGTATTCAACACGCATTCACAAGAGTACCACATGGACTGTTTTAACAATGTCCTTACTACCTTTCTGGGCCTTGAATGTGGTAGTTGCATTGTTGTTTATGCAGCAGCAGATCTCGGATTTCATCAAAAATATCTTAATTTGTGTTCCAAAGATGAACATGAAGGTGAGTAATTAATGATAGAATTTTCATTTTTGGGTGAACTAACCCTTTAAACCACATATTTATAAATCCAGACGTGTGTACTTTGTTGGAAGTTGCAATAGTAAAAGAAAGAGAGTGAATACAGCAATTCTAACACTGAGAGAGAAAGTGTTTATTTTTGAGAGCCAGAATTTACAGCATTACATTTATGGCCATTGTAACAGATGAGCAGAAAGAAAGCCACATAAACCTGCCTATGAGCTACATCAGAAAAAGCTAACATTTCTAAATAAACCACCTACCAGGCAACTACCTTATAATTACTGCAGAATTCAATGTTCTCTGGCATTAATGTGACTGTTTCACAACAACGAGTGATTTGTGCTGAATCACGAGATTCTATGGCTAATTTTGTTTTGTTTTGTTTTTTGTTTTTTGTTTTTTACAGGGGCCTGTGCTGACTCATATTCTGTGTCTCAAGGATCAAGGTCAACAGAAAGACAGAGACTGCCACCCATTGTAGGCGCTCCAAGACATGTATTTTTACGCAAAAGTATAATCTTGCAATTAGAAAACATTTCACACAAACAGCATAAGCATAAGGGTGACGCTTTTTTGTTTGACTCCTAGAGCTGGTCTAAAAGCAAACCTCTTTTACTCCATTGTGATAGAGGATTTCCCCCAGATAAACCCGTGACTGGCTGATGGCATTACACCAGTCTTAAATATTGACTTTAGCTCTGTAAATCACTGCTGCTCTATCCGCCTGTCAGCAACAGCCTCAACAAAGACAAGATTAAAAATGTGCCACCATAATCATTCTACCAGAATCACATTCTGATGTCACATCAAAATACTGAATTTCAGAAAACACATTTTGTCAACTTCATTTAAATGTAATTTCATTTTAAGTGGCATTAACAACTGAAAGATGACAGGAGAAACCAAAAACACTTTCCTAGAGCATATCTGTGTGTCTCTAGAGGCGACAGTGCCTGTAATAAGCGTAGCATCTGTTAAACAACTACTTACCAAATCTAGTTCAGCTTCAGTTCAGTTTACTTAAATCTATTTGTGCATTAAGTGTCTATTGAATGGATGGTTAACCACATCTAGACGTGCTTTTGTGGACATGAGAACAAGTAATCCTCACAGAAAATAACAACACTAAGTCCACACATGCTCACAAGTGCACCTGTAGCCTGAATAGTTACATAAAGAGCAGAGCATTCAAATCTAATAAAGCACAATGCTTCTTTTGCACCAGGCTGAAGTAAGGTAAAATCAACAAATTATGTGAGATGTCTTTAGGTGCTTTGCAGGTTACCTAGTGAGTAAACATCCGCGTTTTTATGTATGACATGAGTAAACACACCCTCAACACATTTTAAATGACTTTGGGATACACGTGAGAGGTTTGTGGTTTGAATGAAACCTTTTGTGAAGGCAGTGAACTGAACATTACACAGATTGCTATGGAGTTGCGTTTATTTTAGTAACAACACACTCAGGCTGAACAAGTCAGTGCTCTTTTAAAGGGGTCATCTGATGCCCATTTTCCACAAGTTGATATGATTCTTTAGGGTCTTAATGAAAAGTCTATAATATACTTTGATTAAAAATTCTCAATGGTTTTGTAAAACAGCACCCTTTTTACCTTGCCAAAATCAGCTCTGCAAAAATCATCTCATTCTAAGGGGTTGTTCCTTTAAATGCAAATGAGCTCTGCTCACCCCGCCCCTCTCTTCTCTCTGTGGAGAGACGAGCCTGTTTACTTTAGCCGCATTTAGCCGCGTTTAGCCGCTAAACTTCCTAACTACCACGTTATAAGGAAAGGCGATCGCAGAGATTCATAAAAAAACGCTTATACTCACTTCTGCTGTAAGTGAAGCTGGATCATTAATGTTTTGCGCGAACACAGAAGGATATATGTAGATGGGGAGGCGCATTCCATTCACAAACAAGCGTAATCCACTGCATCTTCAGCTGCTCAGATGTCGGGAGTAAATGACGACCACTATGTTCATTATTACATCCAGCAACACAACACTTCAATCGCTCAGTCGGAAATATTCTTGTCTAACTTACATCCCTGCTCTGGCATCAAAACATGGAAAGTTACTGGACTGTGACAGCGGGTCTAAGGTAAGAGCTCATGTCAATCAACTATGGTGGGAGCGGCCTCTGTCAGTGTGACGCCACACCAACAGGCATCTGAGAACGGCTCGATTTGAAAAAGGGGATATTATTTTTACAGATTAATTAAAAACCACTGCATGGATTTTTATCATTATAGGGTGGATTTGTACATACACTACCAACACACATTAATGTTCAAACAACATGAAAAAGTGAACTTAGCATCCGATGACCCCTTTAAAACAGAAGAATAGCTATGACAGTAACAAATATTTCATGTTGCTGAAATCTTTATAACAATGTGCTCTAATGTTCTTTATAAATAAAAAAAAAATAGATGTTATCACGCTGCTGTAGTCATATAAAAATAGAAAATGTGCACAATAACAAAAATAAGATTATTTGTGCATGCAAACTCACAGACAAGGCCTGTACCATGATACATGCCTGTGTCACCAAAGCGTGTAAAATGTGTCAAATATTGTAAAGGAAGACTATTCGTACACATCAGTGTTTCAAACAGTTCGACCATAAGCCATTAAGTAAGGCTCACCAACATCATTAACCCCTAACCTCAGCTTCAACACACATAAATACACACACACTAGGGATAGATGACCCATAGCCTTCAAAGAAAATTAGTTTCCTTCAAAAATATCAATAGTAAGCCTCCGGCATATTATTTACAATGTCTGTTTGAATGACAGGCCTGGATGGGATGCAGGCCGCTGTGGGATGAAACGCCACATTGATGATGACCAGCATGTCTTTCACTTATTTCACATACAACCACAGTCAACAAATGAGCCCTAATATTTCATTGCTATCTGCTTTTTCATTGTAAATCTGTACGTCAGATAAGAATCTGCAGTTAAAGAAGAAGCTCACTTCCAGAGCAAACATTTATAGATAATTTACTCACCCCCTTTTCATCCAAGATGTTCAAGGATGATTTTGAAGTTGGAGAAGAAAATGAGATGGGAGTTTTTCAACCTACCCTAACTGTCATGAACCGGAATACACAGAGTTCACGCAGAGCTAGAAAAGATGAGTGTTTGAGGTTAAAGGTTTACTCCACCCCAGAATGAACATTTTGTCATTAAACATGTCGTTCCAAACCTGTAAAGGCTTCGCTCGTCTTCGGAACACAATTTAGTATATTTTGGATGAAAACTGGGATGCCTGTCCCATTGACTGCCAGGTAAATACCACTGTCAAGACTTAGAAAAGTATAAAAGAAAAATGCAAAAAAAAAAGAATTCTTTGTCAGCCGCACCACACAGATATGTTTTCTATGTATATTTACACTTAGATTTGAATAAAAACATCATATCCAGCGTACGCAGTTTGCGTCCAGCAGATACTCGATACTCCCCACAATGGCGCTATAGTGATGCGGAGGAGACGAATTGTTGAATAAAATCATCATTCTTTTTTTCTTTGCGTACAAAAAGTATTCTCGTCGCTTCATAAAATTCAGATTGAACCACTGATGGCAGATGGACTATTTTGACGATGTCTTTTATACTTTTCTTGGTCTCGACAGTGGTATTTACCTGGCAGTCAATGGGTCAGTCTCAAGCCTCCCGGTTTTCATCCAAGATATCTTAAATTGAGTTCCAAAGATGAACGAAGCTTTTACGGGTTTGGAATGACATGGGGGTAAGTAATTAATGACAAAATTTTCATTTTGGGGTGGAGCAACCCTTTAAAACGTATATAAATTGTCCATTTTTTTAAAAGAAAATAACCGATCGTTTCACTAGATAAGACCCTTCATCCTCAACTGGGATCATTTAGAGCCCTTTGAAGCTGCATTTAAACTACATTTTGGAAATTCAAACTCGGGGGGCACCATAGAAGTCCACTATATGGAGAGAAATCCTGAAATGTTTTCCTCAAATAACAATTTCTTTACGACTGAAGAAAGAAAGACATGAACATCTTGGATGATAAGGGGGTGAGTAAATTATCTGTAAATTTTTGTTCTGGTAGTGAACATCTCCTTTAAGCACAGATGAATTATGCATGTATTCATTATTGTAGGATAATAGCTCAGGGTTTTACACATTGAAATTTGATTATGTATGAATACAATTATGATTGAAATAACTAGAACCACTTAAAAGACTAAACATTGTTAGGACTGCGGATTAGTAATGTGATTTAAGAACAAAAACTCTAACACTAACAGGTGGAGCCCTGGTGACTTCACTCACCTGTGACTAATCAGAAGGGTGTGTCTGTTTGCTGCTTTACCATGTGTGAAGTCCTACACTGAGTCTCATTCATCTTTATATTCTAAAAACAATTTAAGGCAAAAGCAAGGACCTCGATCCACTAACCACTGCATCACTGATGACTCGGTTTTCCGCTACATGACTACTAGACAGTGCAATGATTAATAAGCTTACTGATTGAAACACATTGGCACACCCCTACACTCATCTTTGAAACATAAATTAAGATATTTTTGATGAAATCCAAGAGCTTTCTGCAATCCAACTACTATGTTCAAGGCCCAGAAAGGTAGTAAGGACATACCATGTAATAGTCAATCAGAGATCAGTGGTTCAACCTTAGTTTTATTAATTTTACTTTTTGTGTGCAAAGAAAACAAAACAATGACTTTATTCAACAGTTTCTTCTCTTCCCTGTCAGTGTGCATGCGTGTGGTGCTGCTGATGCAAGAGTCTGCATTCTGACGTAGAACCCAGATGCACTGCACCTTGATTGCAAGCAGAGAAATACACAAGCATGCATTTTGGTACTCTTGTGAATGTCACATGGACTATTTTAATAACGTCCTTATTATCTTTCCGGGCCTTGAACGAGGTAGTTGCGTTGCTGTCTATGCAGGGTCAGAGCTCTTGGATTTCATCAGAAATATCTTAATTTGTGTTCCAAAAATGAACAAAGGTCTTGGGTTTGGAATGAAATGAGGGCAAGTAATTCATGACATAATTTTCATTATTGGGTGAACTATTTCAACAACCACAGTCATACAGGTTTTCAAAAACCATAGGAACCTGTTTTTTTTAAGAAAAAAAACCCCAAAATGAAATAAATAATTAAATATTAATACTTGTTTTGTCTTGTTTTAAATAACTTTATGTAATCTTGAGGATGTCTTTTGAGGCCCTCTATAGTTCAGAATCAGAAAAATGTATTCATGTTATATTATCCCAGCAGGCCTCCCACACCAAATCAATGATTTACAGACATTATTCTTTGGTGAATGAGAAGAGAGGATAAATACAGAATATGGGTCTTTGTGATTAATTGATACACATACACCAACCTCTAAATTATTCACAGTGGAATGACTAATAATCAGAAAACATGTTTTGGCAAAACAGGAAGAGTATGACTTCTCTTGACCTCCTAACCACTGGCAGACAGGGATGAAGAAAATGAGACTATATAACATGTGCTGAGAGTCAGCAGTGAGAGACTACATTGCAGGATTGAACAGGTCCACCCAAGCCCAAAAAAGAGCTTTAAAAATATGTGGATTTAGTCACAAAATTCAGCGATCGGTTCTGTCTTCATCTCTACCCTCTTTCATTGTTCGGTTTCTTCTATCTTTATTTTGTTATCTGAAACTTTATTATTGTTGGAAAAAACCGAGACAGACAGATCCTTTGGTGGTTCGTTAAATGAAAATGAGACAACAGCAAACAACAGGCCTTCATTGTGATGCAGAAGAAATTTAAACCAGATCTTGGTTATATGAGCATCTGTTTTTGTTTTAACACTCTGCTAGTTCTTATCTAATATCCCATTCATAAACGATGTGTAGAAACTGAACAACATGTGGCCGTAAACAAGAGTTGAGGTTTTCTGCAAAATATTACAGTCTGACCACCAGGAGAAGAATCCAAAATATTCCTCCTATCCTGCCATCCCACAAAAGACAAATAAATAAATGTTTAAAGATGACTTAAGATTACTTTTTCATCCAAGCTTCAGCCTTCTGAATTATTTCAAAAGGGCAATGGCTACACATGAAACCTCTTGCAATCCTTTTCAAGAAACTTCCTTAGAATTGAACGGATGTACAAGATGTCAGGCAACATTATCAAACTAAATGAAACATTACTTAGATAAATATAACAGACACTCTGAACAAATCGTTGCTCAATTTCATTATATAATCCATCTTGAGTAGAGTGCAAACACTCACTCTATTCTGTACCAACCCACTTGATCTTCCCAGTTGAGCCAGAGGATTCACCTACAGCCGACACGTTATGAAAACCGAATGAGACCTAGATACCATCACTGGGGAAATCACCAGAATGTTTGTGTAATTTAGACATGACACACAAAATATTCCAAGAGAAAGAAAGAAAGAATGTGAGAAAGAGGATATGCTTTTGATTTGAATAAAAAAGTGAAGAGTTTAACCTGAGGTTATGAAAATCAGACAATCCAGATCCACGGCTAAGCATCGCGTGTTTCGTGTTTTTCAGTCTCTCTCTGTCGTATATGCGTCTAAGCATTGCATAAGCACATGTGTACTGGGATGGGAGAAGGCAGATGACTGAAGCTTCAGCAGAGGAAATTGAAGTTTAAGAGCAATGTATTCACTATTGTCCAGTACAGATGAACTGCAATATCCTGTGCCTGTGTCTGCCCCTATTTTTTCTCCCTCTCTGTTCTGACTCATAATCACCCATAATACCAGGCAGCAGTTGTCTGAGGCCCTGTGAGGTGGTTCCTCTATGGTAGAGAGGGGGCCTACCTAAACATTTTGTCTTTGCCTGGTGAATTTTAGTGACGGCTTTACCAGGCAGTGCTTATTTTACCCACATGACACTGATAAAAATGTCAAGGGGTCGTACATATCTACTTTGAGGCCAATCTGCGATTACTTCAATTGGTGCTGGCAGTCCAACAAATGCCTTCAAACAACATAAATACTTTCATGTGCCTCCACAATCTCCCTGCAGCAAAGTTCATATCATAGAACATACACTACCAGTCAAAAGTTTTTGAACAGTGAGATTTTTAATGTTTTTTAAAGAACTCTCTTCTGCTCACCAAGGCTGTGTTTATTTGATCCAAAGTACAGCAAAAACAGGAAACAGTTTTACTATTTAAAATAATTGTTTTCTATTTAAATATATTTTAAAATGTAATTTATTCCAATGATCATATGATCCTTCAGAAATCATTTTAAAGGGGTCATCAGATGCAAAGTTCACTTTTACATGTTGTTTGAACATTAATGTGTGTTGGCAGTGTATGTACAAATCTACCCTATAATGATAAAAATCCATGCAGTGGTTTTTAAGTAATTTGTAAAAAAAAAAAAACCCTATTTCAAATCGAGCCATTCTCAGACTGTGTGGTGTCACGATGTGTGGTGTCACCGCTCCCACGATTGTTGACCTGCCCTAAATCAGCTGTAACAGTCCAACCTCCACTGTTTCGATGCCGGAGCAGGGATGTAAGCTAGACAAGAATATCTCAGATTGAGCGATTGAGGTGTTGTGTTGCTGGATGTAATAATGAATGTAGTGGTCGTCATTTACTCCCAACATCTGAGCCGCTAAAGATGCAGTGGGTTACGTTTGTTTGTGAATGGAATGCGCCTCCTGATCTGCATGTATCCGTCTATGTATTATACTTTCCTAATAAGTATAATAATGAGTGCTAGTTAGCGAGTTTAGCGGCTAAATGCGGCTAAAGTAAACAGGCTCGTCACTCCACAGAGAGAAGAGAGGGGCGGGCAAGCAGAGCTCATTAACATTTAAAGCAACCTCGTCCAGAACAGGATGATTTTTGCAAAACTCAGTTTGATAAGGTAAAAAGGGTGTTGTTTAACACCACCATTGAGAATTTTTAACCAAAGTATATTATAGACTTTTCATTAAGACCCTAAAGAATCATATCAGCTTGTGGAAAATGGGCATTCGATGACCCCTTTAATATTCTGATTTGCTGCTTAAAAGAAAAAAAAAAAAAAAAAATATATATATATATATATATATATATATATATATTATGTTTAAAACAGCTGATTAGATTTTTTGAGTTTTCTTTGATGAATAGAAAATTAAGAAGAACAGCATTTATCTGAAACTGAAATCTTTAGTAACATTATAAATGTCTTTATCACTTTGGATCAATTTAAAGTATCCTTGCTAAATAAAAGTATTAATTTCTATAATTCCTTGTACTCAAATTTCTCAAATTGTACTCAGATTTCTATAATTTCTTGTACTCACCTGTTTTAAATATTGATAATAATAATAACAAATGTTTCTTGAACAGCAAATCAGCATATTAGAATGATTTCTGAAGGATCATGTGACACTGAAGATGTTGCTTTGATCACAGGAAAAAAAAAAACATTTTAAAATAAAAATTCAAATCAAAAAAGCAGATATTTTAAACAATAAAAATATTTCACATATTTTGGATCAAATAAATGCAGGCTCTGTGAGCCGAAGAGACTCCCCTAAAAACATGTTCAAAAACTTTCGACTGGTAGTGTACTTCTCACTGAGTACAACACTTACACATCGCATTCCAAAGTATTTTCAGTGTTGCACATAAGATTAATTTCCCATTTTGGAGTGATGAAAAGAAATCCGCTGGACACAGAGACATAGAGGGTATGTTTCCCACACTTTCAGTGCCCTCTAGGTCAGACATTGTACTTTCAGGTCCAGCTGTAGTGCATAGACGCACCCAGCCGTGACGGCACCGCACTGTACACACACTAGAACAGGGTTCACAAAGGGGTCTCAACATAATTCAAAATAGCAAACCTTCACCAACTGACCCTCTTAATGATTTGATTTTCTTATCTGGGGCAATCCATCATCTTAAAAAATAAATCAGCATTAAAACACATACAAATACAAGCAGAAACTCAAAAGGGCTCTGGTGGGGGGCACCTATGTTTGTCAGTTCAGGACTTGAGTGGCTATTCTTGGGAAATAAAAGACAGTGTACTCTGCCTACTCTGGCATCAGCTGTGCTACATAGCAGACAGATGACGATGATAATCCAAAACCGAAGAATTTGTTCAGTTCAGTCCTCCTATGCTTTGTTAAGAGTGCAAGGCCGGTGTATATTACAAGCCGTCAGACTGAGGTGTCAAATAGGGGCTGCAGCACTATTAAATCAACAAAGTCACATCCATCCTGCCACGTCCAAAAGTTCAGCAGCCATTCATCTGGACTCCTCAATGACCCAGCCGATGTAAGAACGGTCCTCTTTATGTGTGTGAGGTTAATGGTGTGTGAACTCATCGCAGTCACGGCACACAAAGTCTTAACAGGGCTATTTAAAACAAAAATACTGAGCTGTGCAGGCATCTGTCCACACACACAAACTCACAGACACATTCCAGCACAACACTAATGCCACCTATCAGTCTCTTTATGAATACATACACAAAAGTACAAAAAGTCAAAAATGTTTACACATACATATTAAGTCTAAAATTATTTAAATCTATTTAAACCAATCTATATTTTTATGTAACCTAATTGTAAAAAATGAGTCTTAACGAAAAAATTTACATGACTAACTTTTAAGCCTAGTCTAAACCTTTTATGCAAAAGGCCAGGAATTAAATTAAGCTAAAACAAAAAAAGTAACCTCATTTTAAAAGTGTGATTTTAAACACAGAAAAGTCTTATAAATTAATACAATCCTAAAACTCTAAACTCTTAAAATTTTATAATGGATATACATTTTCAGTTATGCCAAATTCTCAAACATTTTATCGGATAGAAATTGTAAATAAAAAATCATTATTTAGTAAACCATGACCAACTGGAAATGTCATGTGGTCTTTGAATATTGTTGTGACCAGTGGTCAATGCCTTGGAGTCAAAAGGGTTGAGGTGTATGGTTTGCTAGGAAAGGAATTTGGATACAACTATTTGAAAATCTGGAATCTGAGGGTGCAAAAAAATCAAAATACTGAGAAAATCACCTTTAAAGTTGTCCAAATTAAGATCTTATTTTTCTTATCAAATTAAGTTGATATATTTACGGTAGGAAATTTACAAAATATCTTTATGCAACACGATCTTTACTTAATGTCCTAATGATTTTTGTCATAAAAGAAAAATCAATCATTTTGACTCATACAGTGTATTGTTGGCTATTGCTACAAATATAGCCGTGCTACCTTATGACTGGTTTTGTGGTCCAGGGTCACATATTAATTGACTATGTCAATTAATATGGGGGGTAGGTAGAATGGTGAGCAGTTACAATACATTTGCACATTTCTTTGTTAAAAAAAAAGTTTACGTCCAAGTTATTCAGAGTTTAAACTTCCCAAATTCCGAGAGTGAGGGAATATTAGTTCAAAGATAAAGGGAGGGGATGACACAGTGAAGGCACGCAGAAGAAAAGTGGGGGAAAGAAACTGTCAGGATGACTTGCTCAGGCATGGCGAGCTGTGACTGCAGGCTGAGTGAATAGACAGGCAGAATTCCAGAGACAGGTGGAAAGAGACAGAGAAACTAAATGTCACTTACCCTTAGTAGATCTGCGCTATTACGACTACAGCAGCTCCCCAGTGATCCACAGTCTTCAGTCCCACAGGAACTTGTTAATCAGAGAACAGCCAGTTTCCAAAGACCCTCCATGGTAATGCTGACAGCATGTGAGAGAAAAACCAAAACACCCTGTGAGATACTCTCACACACACTGAGATTGTCTGTCACTGTGGTAAGTCAGCCGAGGAAAACTCCTCCCCTTTCCATTCTGTAAAACCTCCCTCTCTCTCCTTCTCTCTCTCTCAGGGAGAGTAATCTGCTTTATTTGTCCATTTCCTCACACTGTTCCCAAATCTGCCTGTTGGAGCATGTGAGACTCTCCTATCTAAGCAGTCTGAGTAGTGAAGACTTTGACATTACAATAAGAGTTACCTTACAAACACACGGCGAGCGCTGCCTTTCACAACCACCCACGCGCATACAGCCGAGCCAAAAAACTTGCACCGAAACCAGGGGAACATACTCGTACTCAAATTACGGCATACAGCTTGTGGTCTTTGGAAATGTTCACAGGCACAAGACATCCTGATATACAACCCTTAACAAAACAGTCCTAAAGTACACTTGCCGTCACACTCCAGGCTGCAGGATGGAAACCGTGCCAAATGAAAATAAATGGTAATGAAGGAAAATATAAAGAACAGAATGTTATTTAACATTTAACTTTGTATCTTTGACGGTTTCTGAAAAATTACTTTTGGTGGAAACCAATGCGTCAGGTTTTTCATATTCATTTCCTGTATTTCTGCAGAATCATTTGTTAGTGCATCTATCATGTTGAGTCTTCTTCATGTCAGAGAAAGAACCCCAGCCATTACAAACAGAGGCAAGCCTAGTGCAGTTCAAAACAGATCCCCCCTTTAGCTTATGATGTAAACAAAACTAAGACGTGCACTTGATGGATCGCAAAACGGATGGAAAGTGTTCGAACTCTGGCACAGCAGGTTGAACCACCTCTTTATGCCAACAGAAATTGCCCACAAAAGGTGTGGAAGTGACACAGACACAAAGGGTGAAAAACAAAGGCTTTTTCTCAAATCTGTTCAAGCCTGCTTAAAGACTGACTTAAGACAGACGTATTACTGAAATCCTTCTTCTAAAGGTCATTTGAACTCAATACAGGCAGGAACTCTTCTACTGCTTTCTGCTTTACTGCATGCATTAAGTTCCTGTTACGACTTTTATACAAAATGCATTTATTTACTCTAGTCTTCAATGTCACGTGATCCTTCAGAAATTATTCTAATATGTTGATTTGGTGCTCATTTAGCCTTCCATATTATAATCAGTGTTAAAAAACTGTTGTGCTTTTTTATTCTTTGATGAATATAAAGTTCAAAAGAACAGCATTATTTACAAATGAAATCTTTTCCAACATAACAAATGTGTTCCCTGTTACTTTTGATCATGCATCCTAGCTGAATAAAAGCATTAAATTCACTCAAAGAAAAAGCCTCCGAACTTTACTGTACACATGCTTATTCTTTCAACTGGAGTTAAGCTACTGAAGAGAAACATGAGTGATGGCACAAGCTGGTCTGGAGAAGACATAACACACATTAAATCTACCCAGTTTCTCACTCTGTAAAAAACTAGAATACTCAGGGTGCTCATCATGGTGGACGGTGCTGACAACCGGGCTTTCTGAACTTAGACAGGGGGTCTCAGATGGCACGAGAGTGTCCTGCTTTTCTCCTCTACTCCGGATCCACAACAACACCCAGAGCACTCATTAGAATGTGGTCTTTACATTATGAGAGAGTCACTATCATGATCTAGTGTGAAGCGTGCTTCCTGTCTGGGGTCTCTACAGACATGGCTGAAGACTTCAGTCATCTCAGTGTTATTTAAAAGGATAGTTCAGCCAAAAATAAAATACCCCATGATCTGCTCACCCTCAAGCCATCCTAGGTGTATATGACTTTATTCTTTCAGACGAATACAATCTGAGTTATTTTAAAAATGTCCAAGCTTTATAAAGGCAGTGAATGGTGGTCAAGATTATGAAGCCCAAAAAAGTGCATCCATCCATCATAAAAAGTACTCCACATGGCTCTGTGTAAGAAAAATATCCATATTTAAAACTTTATAATCTGTAATCTCTAGCTTCTGCTGACCGTAGTAAGCTCTGGTGAGAAGTGACAAATGTGGAACGTGCCATGTCGAGTACGTTTTATGTTGGATGGATACACTTTATTTTGATTCAAAATCTGGACCACAATTCACTGCAATTATAAAGTTTGGAAGAGCCAAGACATGTTTTTATATAACTCTGACCGTATTTGTCGGAAAGAATGAAGTCATATACACCTAGGATCATTTTGGGTGAAGTATCCCTTTAAGTATCACACTCAAAAATGAATGAAAAACCAACAAGGACATGGAAAAGATAAAACTAAACGTGCAAGAGTCAGGGCTTTTCCAGTGCTGACAAAGACCCCTTTTATGGAGTGCTGTAACATGCTAAACTTTTACACCCCTGACCTTCACTTCACTGTCTGCTACAAATTTGTGGTGATTTTCAGAAAACCACGTCTGATGTCTGGAGGCTCTTAACCTCCACTGCTGAATGAATTCAAACACAGACTTCTGAAATTCTGTCACTTCAATGGAACAAAGGCTCGGTCACATTTATCTTGAAACTTCATGGGTGAAATGCAGTCATACCAATAGGAATATACTGAAACACCTGGTTTTAGACAACAATTAGTATGGTTTTGGGCCTCCTTTTGCAGCCAAAATCAAATACAAGTCCTGAAAAGTAACCAAAGGGATTTTGAGCCATTTGAGCTGGTGGAGGAAAACGTTTCCTGACTCGCTCCTCCAAAACACCCCAAAGTGGCTCAATAATATTCAGATCTGGTGACTATGTAGGCCATGGGACCACCTTCAGGGTACAATGTTTGAACCATTGGGTGCACATAGTCAACCTTCACATTCTGCTCTTACTGGTGGAATGTGCAATCAGAAAATTTGCAAATACGCAAATTTGAAGTGATTACCAATATGAAGCTGCTTGATTTGAAAGTGACTCTGCATAAGAGCTTAAAGGAGTTAAAATTCTCTGATAAATTACTTCCCCCATTTCATCCAAGATGTTTAGGGCTGCAACGATTAATCGCACGATGTAGTGAGGCGCGTTTAGTCAATGAAGCCGGTACTTTGATTAGTAGTAAAGCTCCATCACGTGCGTTCAGCTGGAGCGGCAAGTAATACACAGAGCCGTAAAGCACTGACAAGCTACGCCAAAATCGCGCTCAAAATCGAATTCGATTGAACGCACGTGATGGAGCTTTACTACTAATCAAAGTACCGGCTTCATTGACTAAACGCGCCTCACGACATCGTGCGATTAATCGTTGCAGCCCTAAAGATGTTTATGTCTTTCTTTCTTCAAGGCTAAGGAAAACATTCCAGGATTTTTCTTCATATAGACTTCAGTGGTGGCCAATGGGTTGAAGGTCGAATTGCAGTTTCAATGCAACTTCAAAGGGCTCTATACAATCCCAGCCAAGGAATAAGGGTCTTGTACAGCGAAACGATCTGTCATTTACTTTAAACAATAAAAATGTATATATTTTTTAACCACAAATGCTTGCCTTGCACCAGCCCAACCTCGCGCATTACATAATGATTTTGGAAAGGTCATGCGTGATGTAGGCGGAAGTACCAACCCAGTGTTTACAAAGGGAACATGCAAAGAAAGTCGAATGCCCTTTACAAAAAAAGGTAAAACAACAATGTGGGACGATTTTTAAGTTGGAAGAGAAAATGAGATGGATGCATGACCTTTCCGATGTGATTACGCAATGCATGAAGACATGCATGCGCATTGCAGAGCTAGTGCAAGACGAGCATTTGTGGTCAAAAAGTATATTAATTTTTTTCAGAAAATGACAAATAGTTTCACTAGATTTCACTAGACCCTTATTTCTAGGCTGGAATCATGTAGAGTCCTTTGAAGCTGCACTGAAACTGCAGTATGGACCTCCAACCCGGTGGCCACCATAGAAGTCCACTATATGAAGAAAAATCCTGGAATGTTTTCCTCAAAAACCTTAATTTTTTTGTGAATGAAGAAAAAAGACATGAACATATTGGATGACATGGGGGTGAGTAAATTATTAGGACATTTTTATTCTGGAAGTGAATTTTTCCTTTAATGCACAGCTTCACTACTGGCACAAATTTTGTCTGATACACAGTAGACTAAGAAACATCAAACCACCATACACTGACTCAACAAAACATGCTTTACTGTTCTTGTGACTCATACACCTATACTTATACCCACATACTGTCTTCAACACAGTTGTTACACAGTTATGTAATCAGACACTTTTGAAAGGAGAAAACATAAACGCATTCTCAACATAGCTCTGATGAATGAAATCTGGCTGATTACAGCCTGACAGCCAGCCATAAATGACAACTTACGTCAAACTAAATGTGTTAGGACAACGTCTACAGACAATGCTGTTAGATTTCAGATGTTACTAACAGTGTAAAGTTTCTGGAAGACATATGAAGGCTTAAGACAGACACACTCCAGTGGAGAGAAGCCTTATTTACGGCCATATTCTACAATCACATGTCATGTGACTAAGTTTTAAAATATGCATAAAGAAAAACTAACAACAGTTAACATTCATAGGCACGGTACGTGTTGCAGCGAAACCCAAAGGCCTGTTTCAAGCCACTACTGTACTCACTCACTTTCAGTTCAAAATATGTATATATATGCCAAAATAACAAATCTAATAATTCACCACATCATCAGCTCAAATGTACAAAATGTAACACACAGTTCCTTCTCACTTTTGATTTAATCTAATGTTCTCATGGAAATGCCAGATTCTATCATTCATCTGATTCAGTAGAAAAGAAAATTATAAATGACATTTTCCCCATGTAACTTCACATACATAAATGCCTCATGATAAAAAATCTACTGAGAATCTGTTCCTAGTTAAATCTTAAGAAACAAGACAGACAGACACAGACAGACAGACGGAAAGACACTGTGTGTCTTCTGAATCTAAAGTGTATTCAATCTCCATAGCTCTTGCTGGAAGGGTTGGGGATGAGTAGACAGTTGGGCAATGTAGAGAAATCACTCCTTACAGCAAGTAGACACATGTTGGAAAACAAACTAAGGCCAAAAAAGAAATTCACAGGTAGTTATTATCTACAAAGAGGAGCAGGGCATAAAATGGCCATGGGCTATACTTTTTAAAATCACAGAACATATTTTGTAATAGCTCTAGTTTGTTTTGTGAATCATTTTTATTTCACACCTTGGTACAAGCCTGACATATCAATTAATTGTGAATGTTCTGGCATAGCAAACCATTACTATGTCATCAATGGAGGAGACAGGGTGGGAAAAGCTCATCTGAGATCATCTGATTAACTACACTAGCCATGAACAGAAAATATGTATGTGATATAACACACTACTCTGGAAAAAAAAACACTGGATCATAATTTGTGATTACTCAGAAGGGGCCCTTTCACAGAACTTTTGGAGCTCTAATCAGCTAGTGCTCCAGCCTGACGTGGAAAATTCCTGTTCTCAGTTTGGAGGTCCCACTGACAGATCAGTCAGATATCGGATGATCTGCTGCACAGTGACAATGCAAAGTGTCTGTTAAGAATGTGAGCAGGTTTTCCACCCGGGGGAACAATTTTCACCCAGCCAATAAGGATTGAGCTGTATGAACACTGCCCTCTAATCTACCCCGGACAGGCCCACAATTAAGCCCTGAAAGAATAGCTTCGTTCTTGGACCTGCACAAGGGATGGCAGCTACTGTGAGCTCCACACGCCACTGCTGCTTTGATCAGTTTAATGTGCACCAAAAACACACCATCTGCAGGCTGCCAATGGAATCAAATGTGCCCTGAAAGTTTTTGGGACTTGTTGCTTGATTCATTTTAGCCACACAAAATTTTTGTCCTAGTACTGAGTCTAAGATGCAGTTCATTTATCAATCAGATAAAATAAATATAAATAAATAAATAACCAAACAACAACATGAGGAAGCTACGGAAGCACGTTTCTGCCAGTGAATTAAAAAAAAATGTAAAAATATTGACTATTTAACTCGCAATTCTCTCTTTTTTTCTCAGAATTGTGACATATAAACTCACAATTGTGAGTTATAGTCAGAATTGTGAGATATAAACACACAATTCTGAGAAGCTAAGTCAGAATTGCACATAAACTCGCAATTGCAAGTTATAAAGTCAGACTTGTGAGATATAAACTCGCAATTCAGAGAACAGTCTTTTTTTCACGTTAAAATTTGACGTTATAACTTGCAATTGCGCGTTTATATCATACAATTCTGAAAAAAGTCAGAATTGTGTGAAAAAATTCTGAATACGAGATATAAACACACAATTGCAAGAAAAAAAATATGAATTGCAAGATACAAACTTCCATTTGTGAGAAAAGTCAGAATTGTGTTTTTATCTTGCAATTCTGACTTTATTTCTCACAAATGCGAGTTTTTATCTCACAATTCTGACTTTTTAATTTGTAATTGCAAAATAAAAAGTTGCAATAACCTTTTTTTTTCTTTTTCTTTATTGAGTGCCGGAAACTGGGTTCCAAGCTTCTTTTTTTTTTTAGAAAACTTTGATATTACATATTATGTTTTTGTTTTTATTATATATTTGATACAGTGTTTCAATCTGTAAAACTCTGGAAATATCATTTATTCCTATCTGCACTTCTATCTCACACACATATAATTATGCATATGCTCACACCCTTTAATTAGCGTGAAATATAAAGTTACCTGCCAACTTGTTAACCTGCCAGGTAGGTTAAGTACATCAGAAGTTCAAGGTAATATGAAAATTGGAACACACTCCAGACTTTTTTTATACCACAAAATTACTTGGTGTCTGCTGACATTTAATGTCAAGTCCAAATTTCCCAGTCTTTGACTGTATTTATGATTAAAAATAATTATTAATAACATTTTTTTAAATGAATGAACTGTACTTAATACATTTATTATTTATGCTAGAAACTACTTTGTAAATAATCCATAAAATGATTTAAAAAAATAATCTTTACCTACCATGAACTGGAAAAGTCATTAAAAAATGGAAATTCATTTGATGTGGGAGTGCTGTAAATCATATTTGTGCTCGTCAGTTGACTCTGCTTTAAAAGAACATGCACAAATGCAAACACAGTTGATATACTGTTGCATATCATATAACAAGAAAAACCTGGTGTGCAGCAACAACAGTGTGTCATAAAAGGAGCGACTGAATTTGGCCTTTGCCATCATCATTACAGGGGTGGAGGACAAGGCAGTGCCAACAAATGGAAACAATTTTCAAATGTACAAGTTAATCACCTTTAACAGGCCTCTGTGGTCTGAGAATTATGGCTCCTGATTGAGCCTGTGTCCTTTGCCCTAAAGAGCTCCAATTACATTCTTCTAAATCACCTATCAGGCACTTTTCCACACCTTCACAAGAGTCCCAGGGAGCTTGTGGCTTCAACCACATTTTCAGTTAGCAGACTCAACAGAACTAATGCTACATGATTTTCAGGTCAGTGCACCCAAAAGGGGAAATCAGCATTTCTTATCAAAAGCATTATTAATCATCGCATTGTATGTAAGGATACAACTAGAGCTGGCGAATCCGATTCTCATCGACTCGGTTCGTTCGGACAACCGATTAATCACGTGATCTCAGAGTTTTACGGCTAAACAAAAGTCCCTTCCAGACAGACGGTTGACTGAAGGTATCGGTTCAAATGAACGATCCATTCGGACATCGATAGACCCCACGTGTTTGCAGTACATTTAAAAACATACTCTAACCTCTTAAATTTAATGGGTTCAGTCTACAAATTGTGCAGGTTATGTAATAATATGAATATGTACTTGCACTAACTACTGTAATATTTCATTAAGACGTGTTTGGTAATTTTTCTGTACTTGACAGCGATGACTGTAACGTTACCTGAGGTGACACGGTAAACAGAAGTCGACAAGTTGACAGGAATCCAAAACAAGTGCAACTTCTATAATCCTAACTAGCTACTTTGCTAGTTAACGATTAAAACTTGTTTAATACGTTACATATTGTTTAACGGATGGTTCCGACTCTACATTCCGAATGGATGATGCTAGTCCAAAGCGGTCGTCGCAATATCAATGCGCCGCTTATCTATGCTGTGTATCGCTAAACAGCGACCTATATTACTTGGCGGAAGAATTTAAATGATTGTACTGAAAAATAAATGTTTCATTTCACCGTACGTTTGAAGTATTTTTGGACACTATAGTGGTTATTATCATGTTACTTTTGCAAGGTTAAGAACACCCCCGGCCTGTGGTATTTTATATTGTATTACAACTATAAAAATCTGTTAGTAGTAAATATCAGTGTTAATAAAGAGTCTGCTGAGGTGAAATATGACACATTATTGTGCATTATTATATACAAAAACACTGTAAGTTGGCCAAATTACTGAAAAAAAAAGTATGAAAACTAACTATGAATTTAGCCCTAACAACACAGGGAAACTGGATATTTAATTTCAAACATTTTTACAATGTCACTGATTTTCACCAATGCCACTTTCATTGAAGAATGTTATCAAACTCAATACATAATCTTGGAAATGACATTTGTTGGTTCAGCAAAATGACAGTTAAGGAAAGAAAGACAAAAATGACAGAATTCTCCTATATCTACCATTGGACGTTAGTAGACCAATTAAATTTGTAGTTTCTAAACCTCAACAAGGCCTAAAGTGCCCATACAAAGAGTTATTTATGAACATTACCAGAGCAATCTCAAGATTACTTCAGAGGTGCAACAACAGAAAACCCTGATATTTAGTCAGGTGGGAAAATCACTTGGTGGAATCGGTTTAAAGTCTCCACATTCAAATCTAACTTTTGTTCTCTCGCCAGTGACTTCATCGCTGGCTGAGATCTGTTTCAGGGCTTGAGGAAGGGAAAATGGCACATTAGCACATAAATGCGCTGTAGTCTTTTGAGGGCAGTCTAGGGAATCCCTGCCTAAACCACAGGGACTCCTGGGTTGAAGGGGGAATATAACTTCATTATTCACCAAAAGGTTCCCTTCACTGGGCCTCCTGAGGACCTACCTAAAACGGATGAAAAACCAGCTGAGACCAGCTAAATATGACACAGACTGGAATATATAAATGTTATCTTTTTGTCTGAACATTAGAAAGATAAATTTACATGAAATGATGAGACAAACACTAGCGTCATTCAAAAGCGCTGTCCTCTCTTATGTTAACTTTATTCCAGGAAGCTATTCAAAGTCAATATTTGGCACACAGATTCCTAATACAGATGTCTACAAAAATAAACACATATGGGAGAAAAAAGATTTTAATGGGTGGATAATTTAATTCCAATTCAGTTTGAAAGGGGTCAAATGACTGGGGCAACATTTCTGCTAACACGACAAGTTCAAGTAAGACAACATAGCACTGAACCACTCCATACTGTTTACAGGCACAATAAAGATCAACAAGGCCTCTTTCTTAACATCTTCCACTGTCCCTCTCAAGGCACAACAAACATAAATACATACACAGAACCACACAGCAATACGAAACAATGGGTCAGCAGCTTAAACAACACCATAAGTACAATCGGGCTAAATGGCTTTTAGTATAAAGTGCAAAACCTAAATTCTGTTCCACTGTATGGTATGAAGACGTGGTAAAGAGCAAAAGACTAATAGTCAACATAAGATATACGACATGTCTTTGTCATTGTCAGACAAATTAAAAGCAATTTTAGAAACAAAATCTCAAAGTCATTGTGCCTGCATATGGTTAATCAAGCTAAACCTCATTAAAATAAGTGCATTAGATTATATAGATGAGTCTGTGCATTGTCTCTTTAAATGATATCTTTAGACATTTTGCATCACATCAGGCCTAGAGTATTATTAGGCACAAGATTTACACAGCGACAGTTTTCCAGGCCCCTACTACTGATTAAGCACATAAAATTCTGATTATTCATGATTATAAATATAGTGTCATAAAATTAAGTAACGATAGACAAAAATTGAGTAATAAACATTAACATTATACACTTTGGTTATTAAAACAGCTATGTATAGCTTTGTCGATTAAAACGCAGATTCACAAAACCCTTTTGTTCAAAAAGCAAAAGCATTAAAGGCATGAAGATGACACATAAATACAAAATAAATTAACACGCCTTGCTTTTTTGCCAAAACACAATAACAGAGAACAGGTAATGTGCTGCATAGAAGCGTATATATCCTGTACACAGCATAAATGCTCCTGATGACTACCATCATGGATTATTTGTCACCCAATGCTGTGGGTGTTGATTTGTTATGCATATTTTAGAAATAATGGCTGTGACTGAAGATGTGTGGCCATAACCTCATGTGCTTTCTGCAATGTGTTACTTTGTCATCCCAATCTAAAAAGGGAAGACCTTTAGTACCACTCATTCTTGATGGACAGATTTGAAGATTAAAGCTCTGAAGTTAAGTGATTTTCTTTCCTTTCATGTAAGTGAATGAGTGAGGGAGGACAGTTTAATGAAAACACAGTTTGAAGATGCACACAGGAGGCCCTTGGAATGTGGTTTAGCCTTACATATGTTCAATAGTTGTACATTTTGACAATCACATATGCAGAGGTACATAACACAGGGTAGATCACTTTACTGAGAACTGCCCTGTATACAAAGGAATGGACCCTCAGCAAACTCTACCAACCATTTCGAAACCCATGTAACTATTAGCTCTAAAAAAGAAAAACAAATGAATAGTCTCTTAGAAAGGAATTTACTGACTTTCTAAAAAACAAAGTCTGGCCTGAGGAAGTAAATGTCTGCAGTATAGTGATTGAGGGTCCTAAAAAGATAAAACAGGAAAGTGATTTTACAGTTGGGTCGGCTTCCTGCTTTGTGGCTCCGCACCAGAAGGTGGCACTGTCACCAGACTCCTAAGATAAACACACGGATTCCTTCTTTTTGTAGCGGATTGCGCGGCAGGTGGAGGAGGAGGTGGTGGCGGCGGCCTCAAAGACGACATCAGCGGCTGCATTTCCTGCTGCTGCTGAGAGAGGGCGCTTTCCTCCTCTTCCTCCTTCCCTGTAGGGAACTTGAACTGCCCTGAACTTGGGGAACTTGTATTACTTCCTGATCCTGCACTGACACCACCACTATTTTTTCCCTTCGCAGGGGTCCGCAGGGGTCCTCCCAGCCTCGAGAGGGCGCTAACACGTGGGTGCTGAGGCTCCGGAGGTGCTGGAGGAGAAGCCAGACTCTCAAGAGAGGAGATGCTCTGGTTCCAAGCTTGCTGCAGGTCTATAGGGATAATTTTAGTTGCCTCCACGGACACGCAGGGAGGCAGGGAACCCACGCCACTTTTCCACGGGAGGTTTTTCTCTCCACATGTTGGCGATGGAGGAGCTGCGACTGGGCTCTGGCAAACATCCAGTGCAGCTGGTACTGAAAGAACAGAACGAAACACAAGATACAGAAGTGATGAAGATAGCAAATAAGTTTTCATATTTTCTTACCAAAATTGTGTTTAAATCTTACCTGATTTTGGTCTCTCCTTTGGTGTTTCTGGGGCTTTGCGAGCCACAAAAGTGATGCCTACGTCATCATCTTTATCTGGTTCAGAAGGATCATGTTTATCCTCCTCAGGCGCCACTGGAACCACAACTGGGTCTGAAGACACGTGCAAAAACATGTTAACCACTGAGAACTTTAAAGCGATAGTTCACCCAAAAACTAAAATGTTGTTTAAAATGTCATGTTGTTCCAAACTCGTAAGACGTTTGTTCATCTTCAGAACACAAATTAAGATATTTGTGATGAAATCTAACAGCTTTCTGACCCTGCATAGACAGTAATGGTACTACCACAGTCAAGGTAAAGAAACGTAGTAAGGACATCGTTAAAATAGTCCACGTGAGATCAGTCGTTCAACGTAATTTTATGAAGCTACATTTCTGTGCCTTGACTGTGGTAGTACCGTACTGTCTATGGAGGGTCAGAAAGCTCTCGGATTTCATCAAACACATCCTAATTTGTGTTCTGAAGATGATTTAAGGTCTTATGGGTTTCGAAATGAGGGTGAGTAATTAATGACAGAATTTTATTTTTGGCTGAACTATCCCTTTATATAGTAAAACATAGCTTAATTAACAGTAGATTTGACAACCAACCTTTGTCCTGCCAGCTGACATTTCTTCTAGGTTTGTCACTGGTATCTTGCTCTTTAGCATCTGACCCCTTCCGCTGTAAAACAATACAAAGTATATATCAGTGGCGTGCAGTGTTCTCAAATGACGAGGTCCTCACTTTTTTTTTTTATTAAATGCAAATTCATATCCCAGTCACATTTTCTTGGTTAAATAAACATTACTTACACTACTAGAATAAAAATCTATATTGTATTTTTACATTAACAATGTAATTAATATGCTATTTGCTTATTAAAACCAAGTGTAAATGTCATCAGTTTAGTGTTTTTAAGCATTTTACATTTATTCCAAAACAATAACTCAAGGCAGTAACAATTTAAACAATATATTTTATTTGTGAACTGATGTTCAGCTGTTCTTTTTCATTATAAACATATTTTCAGATGATCAGAGCTCTGTAAACACTGGTCACAGATGCAGAGATGTAGAATGTTGGAACTAATTTCAACAAGCTGATTGCTCACCAAAAAAACCCCACAAATCATGTTTTCATTTGAAGTTTGATTTTGACAAAGTGGTGATATACAAGTGTATGAGTTGTTTACTTTTTTATTACTCTTTCCATTACCACCATTATATTGTTAATTCACTGATTCACGAATGCGCAGGAGCACAAGAGGTGGGACTTACTTTATGAACCAATCATAGCCGATCATAACCAGTCATATCCAATCATATCGCAGTGAAAGCATTGCTTCCTCTCATGTGACCCCTTTCCCCCTTTCATTCTCAATTACCCCCCAACAAACTCACCGCACACTTTAGGGAGTCTGTTAAAACTCAATGGGCTCATGGTAGGCTAGAGAGATGCGGACTCCCGTTGTAACTTTACTTGCTGGTGTCACTGTTGGACAGTTTTACTTTAGAAATGGTGCAGAATTCTTGTAACATTCCCTCTAACTTTCATCATGCACTTTAAAGACACACACACATTAGCAAGTCAACACTCATGATACATACCAGCAACTACAAAAATTAACCATGTTTCTACATTGCCTTTGGGGAAGCTGACCTTACACACACACACACACACACACACACATGTTGGGTTTACATGTTTTATGGGGACATTCCATAGGCGTAATGGTTTTTATACTGTACAAACCGTATTTTCTATCGCCCTACACCTACCCTACACCTAAACCTAGCCCTCACAGGAGACTGTGCACACTTTTACTTTCTCAAAAAAACTCATTCTGCATGATTTATAAGCCTGTTTCCTCATGGGGACCTCACAAATGTCCCCACAAGGTCAAAATTTACTGGTATTACTATCCTTGTGGGGACATTTGGTCCCCATAACGTGATGAATACCAGGTGCACACACACACACACACACACACACACACGTATTTGTCTGTTTTAGCCTCCCTTGGCCTCCCTCGGGTCCAGCTAACTCAAAATACAGTGCCTTGCGAAAGTATTCATACCACTGTTAAACTGCTTTAAATTACTTTTTTCCCCACATCAATCTACACTCCATACACTGTAATGACAAAGCAAAAAACAGATTTGTTTTGCAAATTTATTAAAAAATAATTCACTGAAATAAGTACATTGCATAAGTATTCATTCCCTTAACTCAGTACTTAGTTGAAGTACCTGTACAGTCTCAAGTCTTTTTGGGTATGATGTGACAAGCTTTGCACATCTGCATTTGGACGTTATCTGCCATTATTCTCCTCACCTCTTTACCTCTCAAACTCTTGTCAGCTTGGATGGGGGCTGGCAGACATTTTCAGGTTTCTCTAGAAATATTTAATTGTATTCAAGCCAAGAATCTGGCTGGGCCACTCAAGGACATTCACAGAGTTCTCTATAAGCCACTCTTGCTGTGTGCTTGGGGTCATTGTCCTGTTGGAAGGTGAAACTTCTGCACAGTCTGGGGTTCTGAATGTTCTGGACTGGGTTTTCATTAAGGCTATCTCAGTATTTTGGTGCATTGAGCTTTCCCTCTACTCTAACGAGCCCCTTAGTCCCTGCCACTGAAAAACAGCCCCACAGCATGAGGCTGCTACCAGCACACTTTACTTTTGGGATGGTACTCTGCAGGTGATGAGTAATGCTTGATTTCCTTCAAACATGATGCTTGGAACTGAGGTTCATCAGATCAGAAAATCTTGTTTCTCACAGTCTGAGGGTCCTTTAGGTGTTTTTTTGCAAATTCCAAGTGGGTTTTCATGTGTCTTCACTGAGGAGGATTGAGTTTGGTCACACCAACATAAAGACTGGATTGGTGAAGTGTTGCAGTGATGTTTGTGTCCTTCTGTTTCTCCCATTTGCATACATGATCATGGAGCTCAACTAGAGTGTCCATCAGCTTCTTGGTCACCAGTATAACCAAGCCCCTTCTCCATCAATTGCTCAGTTTGGCCAGGAGGCCAGCTCTAGGAAGCTCTATGGATAATGGAGGCTGCATGCTTCTGTGAACCTTCAATGCAGCAGCATTTTTTTCTGAACTCTTCCCCAGTTCTGTGCCTTGATGCAAGCCTGTTTCTAAGCTCTACAGGCAGTTCTTTTGACCTCAGGGCTTGTTTTGCTCTGATATGCATTTTCAGCTGTTAGACCTGTGTGCCTTTCCAAATCAAACTCATTCAAATGAATTTGCCACAGTTTAACTTCACTCAAAGTGTAGTAACATCTACAAGCGATATGAATGCTCCTGAGCTAAATTTGAAGTGTCCCAGAAAAGGGTATGAATACTTATGTAATGGAATCATTTCAGTTTTTTATTTCTAATAAATTTGCAAAGTTGTTACAAACCTGTTTCGTGCTCTGTCATTATGGTGTATGGAGTGTAGATTGATGTTGAAAAAAAGTAGTTTAAAGCAGCTTAACATAAGACTGCAACATAAAACGTGAAAACAAAGGGGTGTGAAAACTTTTGAAAGGCACTGTAAGTGTGTTTTGCTGCAAATATAAGCCCTTGCCTTTTTCTGACTGCGGTCCTTCTTGTGACGCTTGTAGCGGGTGGATTTAAAGGACTCCAGACGGTTGCGCATATTCCTCTGAAACACCTCCCTGTCCTGTCTCTCTTTTTCACCCACTGTCATGAAGTGCCGACTGTAGTGGGACTGGTACTGCAGAAGCAGAGAGGAAGAGGTCAACAGAAGCAAACACATACAAAGCGATGCAATATAATGCTTCCGAGCTCTTCACAGTGAGAGAGTGATTGTGTGTAAGTGTGTGGCAGGATGTGTACCCGTCTCCTGGGTTTGTAGAGGTTTCCAGCAAGTACATGATGTGTCTCTAGCTCTTCTTCTATCTTGGCTCCTGGCACTGTGTCAATCACCTGGAGGTCTAGACACACCCCACTGCCATTTTCTCTCCTGAGGGATCACACACAGAGACACAGATAGTTACAGGTACCAACATGCATGTAAACACATGTATACTTACACCACAGATATGCACAAAATATCTCCCTTTGTCCCTGCACAAACTAACATACTTTCAAAAAATCTTGACTTTAGTTAAAAAAGTCAGTATTTAGGGTCAGTATTTCCATCAAGGATAAATTAAATTGATCAAAACTGATGGTAAATACATAATGTCACAAAAGATTATGTTATTAATGTTACAGAAGGTTTCAATCCACAGTATAAATAAATGTTTTTTTTTAAATATTCATAAAAAAAAAAACTGTAAAAAGTATTGTTCCTGAAAAATAGATTTAATAATAAAATAAATTTTTCTTGAGCACCAAAATCAGCATATTAAAATGATTTCTGAAGGATCATGAAGAGTTATGACTGCTGAAAATTCATCACAGGAATACATTTTAAAAATATAGAAAGAAGCTATTCTAAAATTACATAAATGCTGCCTTGGTGAGCCTTCTTTCAAAAATATTTTTTCGAAATCTTGCTGACATAAAACCTTGGAATGGCACTGTGTATTCAGTGGTGTATATTTATCTTCTTTTAGGGACAATGAAATGTTTTTACTGGACGACAAGATAAAAATAGTAATTAAGAATTATTTTTTATCCAGTGTCCTCAAACACAAACTTATTCATACTCACAGGTAGTTGGTAACATTTGTGACCTCAGGAAAAGAGGTTCTACTGGCCATGGACGGGAGAGAGAGTCTAGCAGAGGTCAACACGTTCCCACCCTTTAGAGAAAAAAAAACAAGAGAAATTCCCTAGAATCAAATACTAAACTCTGTGCTTGATTCTGATTGGCTGAAACGTAGATTATTAAGCTATTGATTAATGTTCCATAACTGCCTAGCTATTAAGTAGTTCCAGTTCAGTATCTCGATAAGGATAAGCACTATAGTTTAAACACAGTCTGTTCTGCATTCTTACATATGACCTCATAGCTCACAGAAAATATATTTACAGTAAGCATGTACAAACCTGTGGGAAAGACATGAAGAAATGTGACTAATGTACAGAAAAAAAGTAAAAGAAAAACTTTTGGTTGATACATTTAGTTTTTACCCTGCCAAAATTAAAGCAGTAATTCTGTGCTTCTTTCACTGGGTGGTCCGAAAAAGAACAGAGGCTTTCTATCTCTCAATCTTGTGCTAATATTAGCTTGATAACTCCTCTCAGGAAGCCAAGCTCTATGAAACTCAAGGGTACAGGAAATGATCTCGCTGGAGGACAGAAGTCACGCATGACTAACGTTCCAGGTGTTCTAAAACTTTTCTGATCAAGTACATTGTTTCTTTCTGCTCAACAGAGATGTTAAGAGGAGAGAAATGACTTGAAAGGTGAATCTAACTATATGACTATATACAAATTATAACTAAGTAAAAAAATCGAGTGGGAAATGTGTAACAATTATAACGTGCATTTTTATGCATTCATATTAAAATATTCTCTTTTCTCATTCTTTTTCATTCTCTCTCTGTGTGATGCCATCTCTGAGCATTTTTGTCGATAGGTTTGATGTTGCAGCTGACAGGTATCAGATGCCTACAAAGGACCAGTACTGGCAGAGACACAGTGGCGTCAGGGTAACTAACAAAGAGAGGAATTATCCTCTGCTCTTCTCAAACGACTCTCTTGAGCCTGAGAAAAAAATCTGTGCTTCCTCTGGTCAATGCTATAATCCTGAGGCTTTCAGCCTTTTAAGGCCCAAGGACCTCCAAGCAGACTCCAACCCAGAGACCCCCTAGCATATAGAACGCTAGTATAACTTTTATTAAAAACATTAACTAACATAACCACAATAGTTCATGTTCATTCATAAAGTTAGAAATGAAAATGCACTGAAAATATTGGCTATAACCTACAACTGTGAATGAGTCTGAATGAAGAAACACTTTCACAGAGTGAAAGCAGATGACAACAGAAGTGGTTTTATAGCAGTTTTATTGTTGTATTGAACAGCAGTGAGGTTTTTACCTAGTACTGATTTTTTGAGTGTGGGCGCCATCTAGTGGTCAACAATTTCAGTACAACAATAATCCAGCATAGAGCCCCTTACAACAGAGGTCTTCAACCCTGCTCCTAAAGACCCACTGTCCTGCAGAGTTTAGCTCCATCCCTAATCAAACACACTTAAACCAACTAACCAAGCTCTTTAAAATCTCTTGAAAATACACAAGCAGGTGTCTTGAAGCAGGTTGAAAATAAACTTTGAAGATCTCTACCTTACAAAAAAGGGCTACGATGAGATACTTTATGTCCAAATGCAGAAATGCAGTACCATACATGACAGCAGTTTCAGGACAGCAGTGTCTCAGCACTACCATGGCACCACGTCCAAAAAATGTGATAGTATCATTCTACTTTTTTTAAAGGAGATGCAAAATTCACTTTTATATGGTGTTTGCATTTCAATCAATTCACTCCTTTTTTTAATCCCCCAAAAACCTAAACAGCCTTAATTATCAAGGCGTTTTGATTTTACAGTATTTTACAGATGACAGTATGATGTCATAATGTTCAGGCCCCGCCCATGACCACTGACAGACTGTCACGTATTAGCATATTTTCCACCCTCAGCCAGCTGTACTCTGTCCGCCGTTTTCTCAGCACTCGAACAGCTGTAGCGACAACATCTTGTAAGCAGCGCAGGTGTTTTGTAGTTGTTAGTTGATGGTAACGTGCCATCGAATACACAAAAAATGGAGAAGAGGGGCGGAGTGAGCAGTAGCTCGTTATCATTTAAAGAGACATGCACCGAAACAAGTCACTGTGAACAGAGCTGTTTTTTACAGGGTAAAAATGGTGTTGTTTTACATGACTAGTGAGGAATTTTAACCAATGTATCTTACAGAAATTTCATGAAGACTCTAAAGAATCATACCAACTTGTAGAAAATGGGCATCCGATATCCCCTTTAATGACAGCACAAGCAACACTTGAAAATGCAAACTTAAAAATGAACGCTGACAAACTGTCTACCTAATAAACAGTAACATTAAGACTTTCACCTGATCAATGACACTGATGGCATCTCTGATGTTGATTTTTTGATAGGCCTCCCACAGTTCACTCTTATGGTATACAGACTTTCTCAACAGCAACTTGCTCAAATAGTTCTTGTCAAATTGCTCCCACCTAAAGGATAAAGAAAAACAATGATTCTTAATTTATTTTAGCATATATTTATATTTTCACTGAGAATTTCTCATCATGAGAAAAGATGCGGTTATCATCTAGATGCAGTCTAAGTGCCACTCACTTGTCCCTCCAATGATGGTAGCCATTCAAGCCGGCAATGTCCTCCACAGCTGTCAGAATGTGGTCAAAGGCCTGAAAGACAGAAGGACAGAAAAGTTCAGTGCTTTTGTATGAATATTTTATTTAAATCATCTTCATCTCTGCATTTAGATTTATTAATTAGGTTGTTTATTTCATGTCAGCATTCAAGGCTATTTTGACCACAAAAATAGGGAACATAAATACAAAAAATAATAAAGTAAAGTAAAGACAAACAGGGTAAAAATTCACATACAGAAAAATAAAATGTATATAGGATATTTATGGGGCCTTGAGAAAAATTCTACTTTTTTATTCTAACAGATTTTTTATCCACCTTATTTTTGCCGTAAAAGTGGTTGCGGCCATTTGTAAATGTTAAGGGTTTGGCTTCCAGCTATTTTTAGCTGTACAAAACAGGTAATTTAATGTATTATCTTAATTATGAGTACACTGGCTTGCAGTGCAAACAGTTTTACCATTTACTGCACGTTTTCATTTTTAGGTTTTTAACAAAAGCTTGTTAACAGCTTGTTAAGAAACTGTATTAAAATGTGTTTAAAGGGGTCATCAGATGCAAAGTTCACTTTTACATGTTGTTTGAACATTAATGTGTGTTGTCAGTGTATGTACAAATCTACCCTGTAATGATAAAAATCCATGCAGTGGTTTTTAATTAATCTGTAAAAATAATATCTCCTTTTTCAAACTGAGCTGCTCCCACAATAGTTGATTGACATGAGCGTCTTACCTCACACCCGCCCTAAATCAGCTGTAACAGCCGACCTCCACCGTTTCGATACTAGAGCAGGGATGTAAGTTAGACAAGAATATCTCCGATTGAGCGATTGAGGTGTTGTGTTGCTGGATGTAATGAACATAACGGTCGTCATTTACTCCTGACATCTGAGCCGCTGAAGATGCGGTGGATTATGTTTGTTTGTGAAGGGAACGCGCCTCCCAATCTACATAAATGCGTCTATGTTCACGCAAATCATCTGTGATCCATGAATGGGGTGAGCAGAGCTCATTTGCATTTAAAGGAACAATCCATCAGAATGGGTTGGTTTTTACAGAGTTCATTTTAACATGGTAAAAAGGATGTTCTTTTACACAACCACTGAGAATTTTTAACCAAAGTATATTAGAGACTTTTCATTAAGTCCCTAAAGAATCATATCAAACTAGTGGAAAATGGGCTTCCGATGACCCCTTTAAAAAAAAAAAAAATCAAACACAAAATTCTAAAGATGCTTGTTTCCCTGGCACAATCTTCAGAGTTTGGAAAACGGCTACTTTTTTTTTTTAAAAGAGAATATCTTTTCTATCCTCTTTTTTTTCCAGAATCCCTCCTATCTAGTGAGCTCAGCTACACTACAGTCTATCTTTAGCACAGGTTTTAGAGTGCTCAGCAGGTAGCCTTGAGTCCCAGAGAGCGCATGCAGCAGCAGGGTGTGTAAGGCCTTCAGAAAAAGGATGAGGTAAATGGCAAGGGGCCGTGTGACCTCTGCCTATGTGTGCACATCTATTTGTGGAAAGGCAAAAAAGAGCTCTGATGATTAATTCATTGGAATCTAACGTCAGTCTGTCTGTCGCAATGCTGCTGTTTCAGTCATCAGATTGCAAGCGCTGCACAGACAGCAAGGTCAACGTCATCACTCACACATTTCACCACAGGCAGTCAGGCAGAGACAGAGGGAGACAGGTGATGAGAAACAGACACAGAAAAGAGACAGGAGAGTATTGGAAATGATATCGACTCACGCGCTCGTGGATCTCTTCGTTAATGGTGGGTTTTCTGTTTGTGCTGCGAGGCACTTTCAACCATTTCACTAAAGGCTTGATGGTTAAACCCTGGGAGGAAAGATTAGGAAAATGTCAGCAACTCAGAGAGAAGGAAGCCTCCAAACCTTTCAACTAAATATCACAGTTCATACTTCTAGTAGCAGCCCCAAGTCAGTCTTTTTGGTCTTTTAAAAAAGCTTCTTACCAAATTAATCAGTATCACACCAGCAAAAATGTTTTTTGAAAATTAGCAGGCCTAATTCTGATTAACTTCTATTTTATATTGCTAGATATTTTGTGTATTTTTGCTCCACCAGTGAAAGAGGTTTTAAGATGAAGCACAAGCATAATCAACTTTATGTATATCTGAGCAATTAACACTGAATGAATTACTTTTTTTTAACCACATTTTAGTAAATGATCCAATTAGGGCTGTCACTAATGATAATTTTGGTAATCGAGTAATCTGTTGATTATTCTGGCAATCGAGTAATCAGATAATTATAATTACTTTGTTTGAGGTAATAAAAATAGACCTAAGCGGACAATAGCCTTTAAAATGACTTAAAATACATATATAATAGCAATGAAGCAATAATAGTTCAAATAACAGTTTGAAAATTAGTTCAAATAAAGTATCAAAAGTAAGTAATTATATGGTTATATTAAACAAAACTGTTAAAATACATAATGTATTATAAACTAGCGCTAATGTACAATACGCCTGCAGAGGGCGCCAATAGCCTGACGATCGTTTTTACACTTTACTTCGCGTTATAGTCCTTGTTTAATATCGACCAAAAATCATTTAATTATGTGAATGTCCACTTAATCTTTAATATTTGGCTATTTCTTTACGACAAAATGCTACAGCCAGTTAAATTTCTTGAATATGTGGACATTACATGTATAGGTGGTGATAATAAAACGATAAACCTGCGCGCATTTTTATGTTTTATTATATGGAATAAGTTTTCCGTTCGGTCGATCTTTTTTTTTTTTTTTTACCCCGTTTTAACATGGATTTCTATGGAAACCGGAACAGGAAAGCACCCAAACGGAAGTTAGAATCCATCATAGCACCGCTTATCGGATACTCAGGAAAAAGGTGGATATATGTATTATGCATATGTATTTAATGTTTTAAAAAATGTTTAAAGCAATGCCAAAAAAGGCATACTTGTCTAACCATCATGCATATTTGTGGAATCTGTTGACAGATGAGTTCCTAACCAAAGCTTGGCAGCATATCCTAATGTTTTGAGCAGTCAGATATACTGTGGCACGTTAGACACACCAATATGACAACACACGCACAGACACTCTAGAGATTCTTCAGTCTTAAATAATGGTTGAGATTGGAATAAGGTAAAAAGCCTGGCACTGGCTAGATGAGCACATCACGCACACATTTACACATAGGCAGCACCTTCAAAATCACTCCATTCATCATAATTAGCATCTCTGTGTCAGAGCAGTTTTGGAAATAACAGCAATTTGACACAGCAGTGGGGAAATGTCATCCCTGCAAGGCAATTACCTACACGCTACCCCCACACACACATGCACAAGTAATAATAATAATCAGAGCCTGAGGAAAGATGAAAAAGAAAAAAACACTTTTATCAACACATAATGATTCCGTCAAGGTGAGAGGAGAGAGAAAGCATGAATAGGCAGGAATACAGAAAAAATAAAAATCTAAAAGAGTTACCTGAAACATGACTGTGAAGAAAACCACAATGATGGTTGTTGCCACAAAGTAGTCTTTAGCCTTCACTTGTTCTTTATCTAAAAGTACCACCAGAGCAAAGGCCACAGCACCTCGGAGACCGCCGTATGACATCACCACTTGATCAATTTTGTCCAGGGGAACCAGTCTGAACCAGTTCAGGAACCAAGTCTGCCCTACAACACCTGCAAATGACATATTGAGCAAATACACATGCTAACTGTTAGAGCTGAGGCCATTGTAAATGTTTAGTGCAAGATTAATTCGGGCCTCTCAATCCATTACAAATGACTAAAGACGTTAAATGAAAATCAGATGAATCTAGTACGTTTTCAGTTTTCATGATTTAGGAAAATAAACGATGTAGGATATCTTAAGCCAATGTGAATGTTAACTGTGAAGCAAAATTTATGATGAGTGAGGAGTTTCGATCAACAGTTCTTTTTTTTTATGGCTTCAGTAAACAAAATGTACTAACAATACAATGTGACTACTACGTTTTTTTAATAGAAGAGAATAGAATAGAATAGACTCTCTCTCACCGATGGCCCTGAAGACTAAGATAAATATGAGTGTGCTGACGACAAGGCCGGTGTCCCAGGCCCATTTGGACTTGTCCACAGCTGAGATACCCAAAAAGATGAAGATGATCGTCTCGGCAATGCTGGCCAGGGTTTTCATGGTGTACTTCACGGTGGTCCGAGACTTCTGGGATATATTGGCCTCCACATACTTGTTGCAGCCAATGCCACAGAAAGTCATCCTGTTATGAATCAACAATGCCATCAAGAGGCACAGATATTATATAATGACGACAGAATAGATGTATCTTTATTCAAAGAAAAAGTTTAGAGTTTAACAGAGAAGTTGTTATTGTTCATATCAATTGTTTCAGACCTTTGTACCTTTGGATCAAAGTCTATATTTAGACAGAGATATGAGATATCTTCATATTTACATTCCATATACATCAATTACGGCTTGAGACAGGAATTACGCTTTGCTCATAGTGATGTGTTATATGAGTCACTCTGCATTACTCACAGAACAGACCAGAAACAATGAAAAGTGCAGAATTATGTTGATGAGATCATATTTATATCATCCAGCTTTACATGACCCTTTTTCTGTTATCTTTAAAACCTACTGTTTTAATTCAATTCTAATGTAACACAACCATCAGGGGGCGCTCTAAGCATTACATTATTATATACTTATAAAATTAGACAGACAAGCCTTTGAAGTACATGTGAGAAAAATCATTACTTCATATCTTGTACTACTGATTCCTGTCCTTAAGGCATGTTGTATTCGTGCATGACTCTGCATCTTAAAATCTGTTCTAATTCTGTTCTGAGCAATACTAAAATGGGTTAATAATCTAATCCCTCTGCTCATAATCTCATTATGTGATTTATGACCGCCAAAGAAACTACTGAAATTTACAGATCAGCACAAATGGTATGAAAACAATCTGAAACAGTCTTCAAATTGGCTGTGGAAATATTCATAAACAACATGATGTTTTCCTGCACATACAGTGCACATAAACAAACACACTCACCAGTTTTCATTCAGTGTATCATTTATCCCTGACCCTGATGTTTTCATTCTCCTTTCTCTAGTATGCTCATATATTTTTCTCTCTCTTTTGCTGTAGTACTCTTAGACATGAATCATTCGCTCTCTCTGCAATAATACCATCATTTAACTTCTCACCGTTTTAAATGTCAGCCACTACAGCGTTTATCACAGAGCTCCACAGACAGTTATTTTTCTATCATGGTGGGGACTTTCCACTGACTTCTATTTTTTTATATTAAGATAATGATATTTTCTATCCCCCATGCTCACAAGTTTTACATTTTGCATATTATTTGACTTTTAAACAAATTCCTTGGTTACAGTGTTTATTAACTATGTAGAGACTCGTTTTCAAATAACTCTAATTATTTAGATGAGTATGCTAGCAGTGGCAATACTCACGATAGAATGGCAGACAGAGAGAAGAGTTCTGCCGTCAGGTAGGCCAGGTAAACCAACAGGAAGACGAATAGTGGCTCTATGATGCGCACTTTCTTTGTAAAACGAGTGACAAAGGCCAGGATAACGGCAAAGAAGAGACCAACCAAAGTCCCTCCAATACTGACAATGAGGAAGGATGCTGAAATAATTGCATATAAGACAAAGAATGAGGGAAAAAAAATGAACTCACTCAACAACAGGGTGTGAAAGAAACAGCTGATATATTTTGTACTTACCAATTCCTTTAAAATAGTCTGCAGTGTGAACATTTCCTGGTCCCACTTCCACAAAGGATATGTACACTTTATATAAGACCTGTTGACAGAATTACAAATGTATCCCATGTCAATTTACAAATCTAAAAGATAAAAATAAAAAACATACTGAAACATTAGAACACAAAAACACTATATATTTAAATAATGACGACATTCCAAAATTTGGGGTCATTAAGATTTTTTTTATTTTTAAAACTCTTATGCTCTTCAGGGTTATGTGTATTTGATCAAAATACAGTAAAACAGTAATTCTGTTAAATATTATTACAACTTAAAATAATTATTTTCTATTTGAATATACTTTAAAATTTAATTGTGAATTTTCAGCATTCTAATATGCTTATTTGCTGTACAAGAAATATTTCTTATTATTATCCATGTGGAAAACAGTGTTGCTTAATATTTCTGTGGAAACTGTGATACTTTCTATTTCAAGATTCTTTGATGGATAGAAAATTAACAGTAATTTTAAAGAGATAGATCACAGAAAAATGAAAATTCTGTCATTAATTACTCGTCCTTATGTCATTCCAAACCCGTAAGATCCTTCGTTCATCTTCAAAACACAAATTAAAATATTTTTGATGAAATCTGAGAGCTTTCCGATCCTGCATAGACAGCAATGCAACTACCATGTTCAAGGCCAAGAAAGGTAGTAAGGAAATCGTTAAATAGTCCATGTGACATCAGTGATTCAACCGTAATGTTATAAAGCTACAAGAATACTTTTTGTGTGCAGGGAAACCAAAAATAATGACTTTATTCAACAATTTCTTGCAACGCGCATTTACGAGAGTACAAAAACGCATTGGATTTCATCCAAAATATCCTAATTTGTGTTCGGAAGATGAACGAAGGTCTTGCAGGTTTGGACCGACATGAGGGTGAGTAATTAATGACAGAACTTTCATTTTTGGGTGAACTATCCCTTTAATGTATCCTTACTAAATATAGTATTAATTTCATTCACGCTTTAGTTCGGTGACCAATTCTCACTCTTTAGTTACTATGAACTATGACTTTTGCCTCAATAAACTCCTAATACACTGCTTATTAATAGTTAGTAAGGTAGTTGTTAAGTTTAGGTATGGGGTTGGATTAATGAATCTAAAATATGGCATTAATATGGCAAAATAAGGCATTAATATGTGCTTCATAGGTATTTATACACAGAAAATATCCTAGTAATAAGCAACTAGTTCAAAGTCAAAACTGGCCCCTAAACTAAAGTGTTACCCTAATTTCTGTATACATGTAGTCAAAGTTAGTTAAAAATGACATTCAAAGCTAATGGAGAAAGTGCATCTGATATTGTTTCCCCTAATAGCAATATAAGATTTCCTATTGCGCATATCAGGTGAGTTAATATGCAGCTCAGCAGCCAGACTGAAGATGTGCAATTTTGTGAAGAGCTCTGTCCATCTCAAATCTCTCATGATTGCTTTGAATAATAAACACGTCTTAGGATATGGCCATTAGAAGAGTAGCACAAGAGACCGAGCCCTGCATTTCACTCAAGTCTGTTCACTCCTCCTCATCCCTAAATGAACAATTTGTCATCCTGTAGCTTTGATAATGAGCATAATAAGAAGAGGCTGCTCCTGTTCACCACGAGCAATTTCCCATGTCCTTTGTAAACAAGACTTTTTTTCAGACTATTATTTAGTGCCTATCAATAACAACAAGTGTTTAATCAACAGTAGATTAGTATGACTGCAAAGTCAAAGCTGGATTTTCAGTAACAGCCTCGATAAGTGCATGCTGGTTTGAGTGGTTTCCACTTGTGTTTAGATGCTTAGATTGAGAAAGCAGCTCTCAATATAGCATTGATCAGTGTCATGACCACATACAGTATATTGTTATGTATTCAAAAGGTATGTATTCTGAAGTGCTATAAGTGACCTTCCAGTAAAACACACACAATTACACTATAACCTGCTGCCACTTCTATACTGAAGCCTGGTGAGAACCTGCTAAAGAGGGTAAAATCCCTAGAATGTGAGTGTGGTAACTTTACAACTAATCTTCTAAAAAGGAGACTTACAGCAGAAATGTTGTAACGACCCAGCTCAAAGAGCAGTGACATGAAGAGAACAAAAGATAATTATTATGGCTGAGAAAAGCTGTTATTTAATGTCATTTAAAGGGATAGTTCAGCAAAAATGAACATTCTGTCATTTATTCACCCTCTTGTTGTTCCAAACTTGTATGACTTGCTGTCTTCTGCGAGAGACAAAAGAAGAAGATATTCTGAAGAATGTTGGTAATACAAACAGAAATGGTGCCAACTGGCTTCCATTGTATATGCAAAACAAAACAAAACAGACATTTCTCAAAATATCTTCTATATCCTACAGAAGAAGAAAAGCATTGACAGCATTGTCATTTTTTTTTAAAGGCACAGTATGTAATTTTCACCGCTAGAGGGCACATATACAAAACAAACAAAGAAACAAAGGCAGTTTAGTGATGCCATTAAAGTGTGGAATCGTGGGAGTTGTCGTCTTCATCCACATAGCTAAAGAAATCCGACGGGACTCGGGCGGAAATCGTGTTCATGGATGAGCTAATGTAATAAAGATTTATTAATGTCACTGTAGTATGAAGCAGGGTGGGGCTAAAAAGCTGTGGAAGCTAAACTAGGCTGCCAAAGGGATTGCTAATGAGAAGCGAGCACGACACAGTTCGAAAGCAAGTCAAGTCACCTTTATTTATATACCGCTTTTAACAATATAGAATTGTGACAAAGTGGCTGTATAGTGTTAAATAGGAAATAGTGTATCAGTAATGCAAAAGGGCAACAGTAAACACTCAATTTTCAGGTAAAGGCAGTTCATCATTAAATTCAACGATGTCATCATCCAGTTCAGTTCAGTTCAAATAATATACAAAAGCAGCTGAACTTTTTTTATGCCACAGTCAACTGCTTTTGCTCTTTTGGTTATGCATATGTGGGGTAAAGCAGCGCTGTTTTATCATACAAGATACATTTGAGTGCGTTGAAATTTCTGTTATAATGCTACTCTGTGTGTTTGTCACCTGACTAATAAAATGCATAGAATATTAAAGCATTTTTGGTGTTTCCATGTTTTCTACAAAATAAAACCGGAAATCAGTAGTGTATTACATCACTGACAGGTGACGTAATGACAAGGGATGGGCCACTAGCTAAAACTGCTTATTTCTCTGGATTGAAACATTCTTGGAAACATTTGGCATAATGTAAGTACACAAGTCAACAAAATAGGAACATCCCACAAGAGCTGCAGTTTTGGAGATGCTCTGACCAAGTTGTCTAACCATCACAATTTAGCACTTGTCAAACTCACTCAAATCCTTACGCTAGCCCATTTTTCCTGCTTCTATCACATCAACTTTAAAGACAAAACGTTCACTTGCTGCCAAATATATCCCACCCACTAATAGGTGCCGTGATGAAGAGATAATCTGTGTTATTCACTTCACCTGCTCATCCATGAACACGATTTCTGCTCGAATCCCATTGGATTGCTTTAGCTATGTGGATGAAGACGACGACTCCCATGATTCCACACTTTGATGGCATCATTAAACTACCTTTGTTTCTTTGTTTGTTTTGAATATGCGCCCTCTAGCGGTGAAAATTACATACTGTGCCTAAAGGGATAGTTCACCCCAAAATGACAATGCTGTCAATGCTTTTCTTCTTCTGTGGGATATAGAAGATATTTTGAGAAATTTCTGTTTTGTTTTGTTTTGCATATACAATGGAAGACACTTCACCTGTTAGTGGTCATAATGTAATGCCTGATTGGTGTATAACACTGTTCTAGTGTTTTTTGGATATTTTTATTAAAAAAATAAATAAATAAAATAAATAAATAAAATCACACATATTGTGCCTTTAAAGTACAAATATAAAATCCAATCTGGTAATACATAAACTTCGATTCGCCCTTTGTGTTAGATGCATTTTTATAAAAACTACAACTGACCTATAACAGAGCAACTGAAAACATGATTCAAGACCTTTACAGAGTAATGTAACCTATAAATTCAAGCATAAACATGCAGACGCAGACGAACAATCTTCTGAATGACATTTTGGAATGAATGGATGTATCAGTGATCCTCTACACAAGTGGGATAGCTACAAAACTAACGGGACAGACTTGCATACAGTCAACACAAGCCTAGTGTACTGTAGCTGTAGCTAGTGTACTGTATGTCCCCAGAGTCATTATATTAAAAAAATACAAAGAAAAGAGGGAAATGGTTTGGATAATTCAGTGGCAATGTCTTAGCCAAAGTCATTTACTATCGATTTGCTTCTCCAGAGCAAGTAAATGACTTGTGGTTATGTTTTATAACATAATCATGTCAGCACTACAGCAGAGGGTTCTGGTGTAATGTTACCATAACAACAGAGATGCGACTGAACAGAGAGAACACAGAAAGATGGAGAGATTTTCCTCATCTCGCTTGAGCTCTGTCTGAGCCTTTTAAATCCCTAAGCTAAACTTAACTCACAAGAAAATAATTAGAGTAAGTAGGTACACATATGTCAGTTATGCCAAGATTGAATGTCTACAGTACTGCAGATTTTTTTTTCTACTTTTATTCTGCTAGAATGCATTTCAACTTTCTATTCTTCAAAGCATACTGAAAAAGCAGTGCAACAGTTTTCAACATTGAAAATAATAGGAAACAGCAAATCAGCATATAGAGTGTTTTAACGACACACCATCATTCGGCCATATTGGCGGTACTGAATGTAAACAATGACACTGAACCGAACTAAACTTGCATAGTTTGCTGATTATTGCTACTGAAAATGGTCAATTATTGTCATGTTTTGGGCTGTACTAATCGTTCGGACCGAGAAAAACATTTGGAGTACTATAGACTAAAAATACGTTATAACAAATCAAGGAGAAGAGTGCAAAAAAAACTGTCTGAGGAACAAAAGGCATTTGTGCTCGGCCAAACTGAACCAGGATTTCCAGGGCAAGAATCTTGACAACATTCATGTTTGTTCTTATCGTTTCCAGTCAGGTAGGTGAAATATTAGGCTATTATCTTATTAAATATTGCTCGTACGTGCCTTTACCACCTTTTAACTTCAGTTTGTCAAAATACTGCACCCTCTCCTGCTTACTAAGTCCTTCTCTATATGATTTAGCAGTTTCCACACGTTTTTTCTGTGGTTTAGACAGCATAAATTAGCAGAACAACATATTCAGTAGCACATTTAACGTGCAATACATGTTACTGTTTACATCTCCAATATGGCTGCACATCTGGGTAACTGACCAAATCGTGATGTAAGTGCAAAGCCTCTATTAGAATAATGTCTAAAGGAATATGTGATACTGAAGACTGGAGTAATGATTTTGGACAGCAAAAGAGAGTTTTTAGTAACGGAAATCTTTTGAATGGTAGTGTATTTTCTGACCGTTACACTCCGCTAGTAGTGTGTTAGTCACATTGTCCTTGCTTACAAATTAAAAATCAATTTGTTTATAAGTAAGGAATCGAAGCAAACAAGAGTCATACTGGGGAAGATGACTCACCACAGTGACAGCATCATTGACCAGTGACTCGCCAAAGACAATGATGAAGAGTGTCTCATTCACATGGACTTCTTCAAACACAGCAATCACCGCTACAGGATCCACGGCTGAGATCAGAGCTCCAAACAACAAGAAATCCATCAAACCTGCGTTTACTTTTTCATCTGCAAACACACACACACACATACACAAAAACAAGCTGCAATCAATAATTACAACCAAATTGACTGTAGTACAGCCCTAATGGAGTGGTGTAGTACTTAAAGATCTGTAATGGTAGGTTCAAACATTGCAAGTGGCAATTCACCATAGCTCACTTAAGCAAAACACTTTAACCCATGATGCTTCAGTGGGACTGTCCTTGCATGAAAAGTACTGTATGTTGCCTTGGATAAAAGTAACAGCTGAATAGCTACTTACTAGATTTCTTAGATTTTCTAAACTATCCTTAAATCACATCTACATCATTTGGGATAGTTGAAACAACAGTTGTAAAGCAGTGATGACTTGTACTGAACCAAATTTAGCGTAAGTTACAATATGAAGCATGATTGGATAAGCTATGTTTGAAGGAGTTGTAAAAACATTTGTATATAATCACACTACATGACCTCTGATGACAAATGAATTATTAATAAGTCCATCTAATAAACGTACTGAATCATCCTTTATTTAGGCTTTTGAACTAGATAACTCTGTTAAATAAATCTGTGGTGATATTATTAACAAATTCAATCCTTTATTGAACGTTTCCATCTTTTATTATACATCAGTATTTTATAAACAAAATAAGCAATTGAAGTAAAAATCACAGTAACAAAAGGCCTCTAATAGCTTATTTAATAGCTTACAATATTTATTAAAGCAGTTATTTGCAACCAGGCCCAGGGTCCACTTGGGGGAGTCAATAAACTGGGTTTAGGGTTTAAGAATCATAATTAAGATTTTTTTAATCATAATGTATATAAAAAAAAAAAGAAAAAACATAAATTGTCCTCTTAATTTGTTCCCTCAGCAATGCTTGTTTTTATTAAGGAACACACAGTTCTTGTCTGGAATCACAAAAGGATTCAAGGTTTATTATTCTTATATGATTGCACATTAAAAGTTCCACAAGAAATCTACATGGCTAAAGCAAAACCAGTCATAAGCTTAATAAATGAATAAATAGGATAATATTTGGCCAAGATACAACTATTTGAAAATCTGGAATCTGAGGGTGAAAAAAAATCAAAATATTGAGAAAATCGCCTTTAAAGTTGTCCAAATGAAGTTCTTAGCAATGCATATTATTAACAAAAAATTACGTTTTGATTTATTTATGATAGGAAATTTACAAAATATCTTCATTGAACACGATCTTAACTTAATAACCTAATGATTTTTGGCATAAAAGAAAAATCGCTAATTTTGACCCATACAATGTATCATTGGCCATAGCTACAAATATACCCGTGCTACTTATGACTGGTTTTGTGGTCCAGGGTCACATTTAAGGAGTGTCATAATGGGTTTCATTAGCTTGAACTGTCACCCCATATAAACTCACCTATGGCCCCTGCCATCTTGACTCCATAGAGACAGAATCCAGTGCAGAAGGCGTTCCACAATGTGCCTACCACAGCGTACATCAAAATGGCACCCAGGTTGTCGAAAAAGAGTCGGGCTGGCATAAAATACCCAGCATCCCCCACTATAGTGGGCAGGAGAAAGAGGAAAAAAAGTCCTGGGTCCAGTTGATACGGCTGCTTCTTGCTGGCAATAAGAACCACTGCACCCAGAACCAGACCCAGTAGAATCAGCATACAGCTCTCTGGGACCGCTGTGGTAAAACGCTGAGAGAAGTGGAATACTGAAGATTGCAGAGCGGAGAAAACAGAGAAAAAAAAAAGTTAAAATGGATAGAGATGAGAGATATGTTGCCATTCAGTGTCATAAATAGTGTAAATGTACTAAATGTGCTTTACTGAAATATCACTATAGCTCTATATATAAAATGTCATCCCTTTTAAACAGACTTGAATTGCATTTTGCTCATAACGTAAATACAGTGCACTGGATTCATGTACTGCACTGTAGTAATTCTATAATATAGTAATTATAATGTATAGCAATTCAAATGCAAACAGTTTTAATTAAACATCACTGCGATATTTGACTTTTAGCCATTAATATTTGAATTATTAAATCAGAAGGGAAAAATCTTAATATCAATATCTTTATTTCAAAAATAAACTAAATAATCATTCCCAAACTTTATGTGTTTTAATAACAGATGCTAGTAGATATTATAGAGATACTTGGTGCATCTCTACCTTTTTCAGCCATTTTGAATTTATGTGATTTAAAAAAATACATATAGACTAAAAAAGACTAAAAAACTCTAAACTGTTTAAAATTTGAAAGATCTGTGATATGATTTACGTTGTTTACTACCGGCTTCTGACGCTACCTGTTGCTATTTTTACCGCAACACAACTCAGAAAATAAAGTACTGATACGATGCCACATTGTGCGACTTTTGCTTGCAATTTTCAGTCGAAGGGCAACAAGAGAAGCGGTGTAAGTATTCACTGCTTTACTAGCGATAAGAGGAGAAAAAAAGATTGGGAAGATGCCTGTGGACGAATAAAACTTCTTAAAGACCAGCGTCTTTGTTCTCTCCACTTCAGCCCTGATACCTTTGAGGCCTTTAGTAGACCACAGCTACTGAAAGAGCTTACAAACGGCAGAGACAAGGCACGACAGATGCCATCCTGACAGGATGTAAACATGCCAGCGCCCATCATGATATCCGGGGTGTTTAGACTTCTTGTGGGGAAAATCAATTGTACAGTATTTGGTATACATCACCACCTGCAAACTGGAGTTATGTTGCGGTAAAAATAGCAACAGGTAGCGCCAGGAGCTCACAGAGTGCAACTATTTTACATCATCGAAATAATGGCTCCCCACAAAATATGTATAAAATGATGTGGATTGCTACTAAGTATTTCAGTAGGAGACATTTACGTTATATTAAGCAGTACAAGTCTTAATACCCAAGGTTCCCTTTCACTTGTTCAGACCAAAGAGAGTATTCCAGCAAGATGCACTTATGCCAATTTTATAGACATTGTAACACCCAAATGCATAAAAGAATAAAACAAACCAAACAGCATGCAAAACGCTAAAAGCTTCATGGCCCACAGCAGCCAACAAGCCTCATTTAAAGAGTAGTTTATAAGTTGCGGCTGCTGTAATTCCATACCATGGTTTCAGATGAATTGTTACTCAACACCACTCCAATGTACAATGCCTTACAATGACAAATAGTGAGTCACAGAGGGACAGTAAGTGTGCCAGTATGCTGTCACAAAACATCAATCTCATACTGCAGCTTTGAGAAATAAGTATTATATACACAAACGAAAAAACGGCCAAAAACCAAACAAGGTGACAGCATACTTACTTTACCAGTAAAATGCATGACCTTACTCCATGGAACAGCTGCAAGAATTCTTCAAAATATTTCTACTGGGAAATTCAGTATGACCAGTTCCCGTTCGTAAGTCAGACATATCAAATGACCATACAAGTGATTATCAGAAGGGGAACAATCACACCGCAATAACTCAGGTTCCTGGTTCTTCCTCATCATCACGAATTAGGAGTCGGCTGGATCAGGACCCTGAAACATGAGGTGTAGGCCTATACTTCACGTAAACCACAAGTAGTGTTCATATGCACAAAAGGGAATTTATTAGATTGTTTGGCAATATAAAGAACTGAGGATATTTTACTGAATGATGTTGATTAATAAGGCTTATTGAAAAATGAGCAAGGCACATACTGACCTCTATTTAAACAAGTAGTCCTCATGCCAGTGTGTAAAATCACAACACATCACAGCATAATGAGAGATTCTAATGGCGCTAATTATTAATGTTTCCACAATGATTTTGTGGAGGAGGGAAAACACAGTGTACACCTCTGCCAAGAAACATAACAATCACCGCTCACCATGAGTCATTCACACGAGGACAGAAAAACACTGACGTACAACCAAAAAAAAAGCATGCTAGACATCTGCACAAACACATGCATGTGTGCTCTCACAAATACAAAAAAAAAAACTGAAAATATCCTGATACATATGCCTAGCTATAGACATAAAATACACAAACAAATGTGTTTTAATGAGTGCTACAGATACTTACACCTGTGTGCCACTCCAACCTCTTACTATTTTAATAGAAAAGACCTTCATATGCGTGAATATGACGCTTGCTATTGCTGAATCATTTCTATCAAAAGATCTTCTGCTTTTAAAGTATTACTTGTCATAAGCTTTTAATAATCAGTCCACATATAATTACAGCCATAATGAAAGAATATTAAATCCAATTAAACTGACGCCCTTCATTTTCAGGGACAGGCAAAAAGAGAACTTTTGCACAGCTAATGAAGAATATGGAGTGGAGTGCCATCCCACTACGATTATCTTTATTAACACTAGAACAGGTATATCATTAAATTAAAGTGTGTGTGTGTGTAATGGGATGGTGCTGTTGTATAAAACCCATGACTCAACCTCAACAACTGTGAGTATGGATGTTCGAGAAGAGTGTGTTCTGAATGCAGTACTCTGATAAACGAGAGTGTGAAAATGACAGGACAGATCATAATCATCACTACATGGGTTTCATTGTTTGTTTTTTGTCTGTAGCTGATCTAAAGGGCAGACAGCCAAGGATAAAGTTAAGTTTTGTTTTTTTGTTTTTTTTTTTTAATATTAACAACGTCCTTCAGTACTAATATACATCATGAAAGTTATCAAGCGTAACGTAAACAAAAACAATGTTGCAAAAGATTTCTATTTCAAATAAATGCTGTTCTTAAAGGAGAAGTCCATTTCCAGAACAACAATTTACAATTAATTTACTCACCCCCTTCCAAGATGTTCACGTCTTTCTGTCTTTCATTAAAAATGACAGATCGTTTCACTAGATAAGACCCTCAACTTGGATCGTTTAGAGCACTTTGAAGCTGCATTTAAACTACATTTTGGAAGTTCAAAATCAGGTCACCAATGAAGTCCGTTATATGATAAAAAAAAAAGTCCTGAAATGCTTTCCTCAAAAGCCATAATTTCTTTATGACTGAAGAAAGAAAGACATGAACATCTTGGATGACAAGGGGGTGAGTACATTATATGTAAATTGTTGTTCTGGATGTAGACTGCTCCTTTAATCACAGTTTCCACAAAAATATTAAGAAGCAAAACTGTTTCCTTCATTGATAATAAGAAATAGCTCTTGAGCATCAAACCAGCATATAAGAATGATTTTGAAAGATCATGTGACACTGAAGACTGGAGTAATGGCTGATGAAAACACAGCTTTGCCTCCACAGGTATAAATTACTAGGGATCGGGCAATTATCTGTGCTGATATTAAGCATTTTTATTAGAATCGGTCATTTTCAAAATCGATTTGCTATTTTAAAAGCATTTAGAGATTATTTTTTTTGTCAGAGTCCTTGTTATTCTTAATTTTGACATTAATTTTCAGTTTTACACCAGACATATATATTGGTTTAAAATATTAGTTATCCATCTACTTGATCTGTAATAAGTGGTATCGGCATCTGCCCTAAAAAACACATATCGGTTGAACCCTATAAATTACATTTTACCTCATATTTTAATGTATCTTTGAACAAAGAAGTGCAATATTGGTAACCATTAGACACTTCATTAAAAAAAAAAAAAAACAGATCCCCATAAATTAAATAAATAAATAAATAATGCACCGATGCAATGTTATGGTAGTACTATAAAGCTATAGATTAAAGGAGACCTATTATGCCCCTTTTTACAATGTGTAATATAAGTTTCAGGTGTTCCCAGAATGTGCCTGTGAAGTTTCAATTAAAAATGCTCCCTAGATCATTTTGAAAGTGCCTATTTTAAGTGGAAGCAGAAAAACGCTGTTTTTGTGCATGTTTCTTTAAATGCAAATGAGCTGCTGCTTCCCGCCCACTTTTCCAGAATAGGGCTGTGCCTTTATAGCTCATACATCAGATAATCTGCTAAAAAACATCAGTTTGGTTTTGATTATTACATGTGTCACTCTAAAATCATGTGTTTTAAACCATATTAAACTTCTGATAAAGGTTTTTCTGAGCGTACACATCTGAAGCACACACACAGAAAGCGGTTGTCACACAGCATGTGAGTACTAAACCACGTTCTCTTTCATGTCTTATTGCACTTAAACTGTCATATACACACAAGTTTATGTTAAAAACACACTGGAGTTACAAAAATAGTCGGTTATGTCTGTGAAGGTAAACAGTTGGGAAAGAAATAGAATGTTTACAATAGATTTGTGTGGCAGCAGTGTAATATACAGTAAATAAATTAATAAATCCACTGCTCTCTTCCTCTGAGGCTGGGACTCTAAATAGTGTTCTGTGTTTATCTGTGCAGCCAACGACAGAACAGTTAGCATGCTTTGCTTGAATTTTTGTCATAGTGTTAGAATTGGTACACAGTTGTCGCTTGCAAAAACAAAATGATGACGCGTGGGCAGAAACGTGCAGATTAAGGGGCGGTAATATTATAATAAGATCCCCTTCTTATTACGGAGGGAGCGAAATCTGAGAGCCTCGTTTTTTCACATGCTTGCGGAAAAAGAATTACCAAAACCAAGTTACCGGGTTTTCGTTTTTCATGCTTTCTGGGTTGGTAGATGCACCCGATTATAGCACTTAAACATGGAAAAAGTCAGAGTTTCATGATATGTCCCTTTTAAGGATAATATAAAAACGCTTCACACATGGCAGCAGCTTTGTCCATTACCTTTTGTGTTTTCGTCACCTATGTAGGTGACATGCTGTACTGTTATCACCTGTTTAAGCTGTGTGTGCTCAGCACTTGAAGTCAGCTAAACACTGTGCGCAGGTGCTTCAGATAGCGCTACTTTCTCCAGAGGCAAGACAAATATTCACAGTGAATTTTGATGGTGTTACCGTGGCAATTGAATCATGGAGAAACAGACGATTGAGCTACCAGAACTAAATGATCTGATATAACCGCATGTCTTAGCCAAAAATACAAGCTGGAGGGATGCCTGAGAGACACCCACACATGCAAAAACCGGAGGCAGTGCATTTTGTGTATGTACTGTACATGCGTGTATTTTTATGAATAAACTACACCACAAAAAGTACAGCAGGTTTTTCTGTTAACCATTTTGTTCTCAAATCCTAAATTATACATTCATGCTTCATGAATTAATCTGTTGATTGTACCGTTACTATGTTGCTTGTGTTCTGAAGATATTTTTAAAATGTGTGCTATTAATAATAATTAATAATGTACATGCAATAATAGCACTAATCACTGTGAGCTTGTCTGAACTACTTACTACAGCACAACTCAACACAACAGACCTCTCACATAAAGAGATCTTTATATTGAATTAGTTGAACCAGTTAACAAATTCATTCATGAATAGCACAAAATCAAACGGTTCTCGAGTGAACGTACAAACCGAGAATCATCTCATTTGTAATGAGCCGAGAAAACGTTTTATATCATTTTCTATATCGATATTACAGAACATTATTACACTACAAAGAGCAATAATGTACAATAACGCCCTCATACAGTTGAAGTCAAAAGTTTGCATCCCCCTTTCAGAATCATTAAAAATGTTATTTTACCAAAATATGAGGGATCATACAAACTGCATGTTACTGTTTATTTAGTACTGACCAGAGTAAAATATTTCACATAAAAGATATTAACATATAGTCCACAAAAGAAAATAGATGAATTTATAAAAATGACCCTGATCAAAAGTTCACTTCCCCTTGATTCTTAATACTGTGTTGTTACCTGAATGATCCACAGCTGTGTTTTTTGTTTAGTGATAGTTGTTCATGAGTCCCTTGTTTGTCCTGAACAGTTAAACTGCCTGCTGTTCTTCAGAAAAACCCTTTAGGTCCCACTAATTCTTTGCTTTTCCAGCGATTTTGTGTATTTGAACCCTTTCCAGCAAAGACCGTATGATTTTGAGATCCATCTTTTCACATTGAGGACAACTGAGGGACTCATATGCAACTATTACAGAAGGTTCAAACGCTCACTGATGCTTCAGAAGGAAACACAATGCATTTAGAGTCGGGGGGTGAAAACTTTTAAACAGAATGGAGATGTGTACATTTTTCTTTTTTTCCCCCATTTAGTACTGCCCTTCAGAGGCTACAGAAGATATTTACATGTTTCCCAGAAGACAAAATTCTTCAAATGTAAAAAAATACAGCGGTGGTTCATTCAGGTAAAAACACAGTATTTAGAATCAAGGGGTCATTTTTATAGATTCAACTATTATTTTCTCTCGTAGACTACATGTAAACATCTTTTATGTGAAACATCTTGTTCAGGTCAGTACTAAATAAACAATAACATGCATTTTGTATGATCCCTCTTATTTTGGTAAAATAATAAACATTTTTAATGATTCTAAAACTGATGGAAACTTTTGAACTCAACTGTAAATGTAAAGAAATGCCCCTGGGAATCAATTCCAGGGGGCACATATTGCCCCTTAATGAAAAAGTTAATTTTTGACACACGTGCAAAACAGTGCTGGTTTAAAAGGGATAGTTTACCGAAAAATCTAAATTCAGTCTTAACCTTCTCATCCTCAAGTTGTCTTTTGTGTTCAACTGAAAAAAATCAAAAAGATTTTGAAAAACATGAGGGTGAGTAAATGATAACAGATTTTTTTTATCCTTTTAATTAATTTTATTAAAACATGCAAAATGACTTTTTTTTTTAAATTTTATTAAAAAAGCCAAATGACAGATTAATTTTAGTATTGTAAAAGCAAATTTTACAATAGCTCTAGTTTGTTGTATGGCTGCAAAGTCTGCAACAAACTGAAGTGGGAAAATATGTAGCTACATATGCATAATTATTAACAAAACGTAATAAAAAGCAATAAATAGCTACGTGGCTACGTTTTAGGGCAATATGCCACGCAAGGGACTGTATGATGTCGTCACGAGGTACAAAAACAACTGAATCGCTTTTTAAATCCGTTATTTGTAACAAATAGAGTTCGAAAGAACCGATTCGCGGACAAAAATCGAACTTCGCGTCACCACCACAACACAGCGTGAGAGGTGGTGATGATGGAAAGATGATGAGTCATAGCCAATCAGAGCACGCCGCTACAGTCCGCGGAGACTCGCGCCTTTTGGAAAGGTGCCGGATCGGCGGGAACACGGTGAGCTCACAGGGCACAGAAATATCTCACGGAGTGCTACAGCATTGATTGCAATAACTAAGAATAATAAAGAAAATGACAGGTACAAACAGAAACCCACCACTACCTGTAAATTACAGTACTGTCTCTTTAAACGCTGTTTGCTTATCTCCTGTGCAGCTAAAAGCCCTTTTTTATTATTGTATCAAAATGTCCCTGAGGAAATGTATGGGCTTTATTGCCATGGCAACCACCAGCGTCTGCCAGTGGAAAGGAAACGCAGGTGCCTTGCGCTTTTTACGCACCGTTTTACAGCCAAATGCTGAACACAGAGCACCGCAGCCTCGGTTCAATAAAACGCACTACACATACTCACGTCCTCTAAACAGTCAACTTTCCAACACTTTCCTCTGACAGTTCAACGGGCAAAGGAAGCTCGGTGGCGTCTTTGTAACACAACTCGTTTAGCACGCGAAAACTTATATTACAGAACTTACGTATTTTCGCCACACTGGCCACCAGAAGCCAGCTGGCTATAATGTAAGGTGTCTGCACGTAGCTCCATTCCCACTGCACTATCTTGTAACCTCCTCCTCCGTGGTGGTGAGACGACTCTCCGTCCTCCGTGCTCGGCGCCGCCGGCTCCTCCGCAGACCGGGCGAGCGCAATCCCAGGATGTCCATACTCTTCTGGAACATAGCGGGAGCCGACGGGGGATGTGACGGCAGGTGCGGCGCTCACCCCCAGCTCTGGCTGGAGCGATGCTCCTGTCACGTAAAGGTCAGTCGCTGCATCACTAGCCACCGTTATGAACAGGAGCAAACTCAAGCCCCGCATCTTTCCGGCGTGTTCAACGGCGTGTCATCTTCATTTTTTCTTTTATACACTCCTGCTGCGATGGCAAGCCCTCCGCGGGACGCCCCGTTACCGGTTTACAACATCAACACACACTCCACTTGCCGGTAACTCGCGAAGGTGCAGCTGGCGTATAGGGACACGTGATTCTGTCGTGCACGAGGAGGTTCTTATTAAAGAGCCGTCACTCATCATCCTCATCAAAACAGTCACAGTGCATTTAAAACTCGCGTTAACAGCCCATTTCGGTGCCACGAAAAAGTACATAATGGAGAAATACATTGGTTTTTATATCAGAACAATCAACAAGTCAATTTAACCATTTACACAGTATAATAGATCAATACATTTATGACAGTAGCTGTCAAATTAATAATAATAATTAAAAAAGACGCATGCGCCCCCAGGAGGACAAAACAATAAAGCATTTCTGACACCTGTCCTTGAGTGTTTGACTGGCAATAAGCAAATAAATAAATAAAAACAGAGAATAAAAAGTCTAATAAAACATTTAATTTAATTTTAAACAAAGCTCTGTCTTTGGATTAAAAGCCAGCATGTCAATGCAAAACAATTCTGAATCAGAATACAATGTCCAACATTTGAAGCACTGTACTCTTTGCAAATAAACTTTCTTTGTGCAGGCGTCAAGAGTGGTGACGGGGATGTACAGCACTGCAACATGCTAATAGTGATACATTCAGAGTGAAAAACACATGCACTCATGCAGACAGGTAATAAGGTCAAAAATAAAACAAAAGAGTGATTCATAGTGACTATATTCCTACAGCATAACCCCTTGTGCAAAAAAGCAATACCAAGAAAATATTTTAAATGTGCTTTTAACAGTTTTGTAACAGAAATATTGTGCCTTAACGCAACACTTTTCTTTAGCAAGAAACAGAGTGGTCCATGCACATATTTTATAACACCATAACAATGGTAGAACTAAAAAGGTGAAACTCGCACAATAATAAATATCAGGACAGAAGTGTGATACAGCAGTATACAGGATTGTTGTAGCATCCACAAACCTATCAAGAGAGCTCTGTGATTAATACAAGAAAAACAAACATGTGTGTGACCTAGTTTATGTCGTCCTCTCTAATCAAGATCTCCTTGGTAGTCAGGATATTCAGCTGAACACCATTCAGGTGCACATGGGTCAGCTTTCCAGACACAAATTAAACCCCGTCCAAGACTAAAGAGTTTTCAATGGTCAATCATTACTGACTGAGTGCCGTTTAGTCCAGGGTTCTGCTTCATTAATGGGCACAGGAAACCAGCGCGTTTGAGTTACCCTATTGCACTGATCTCACTAACTGGCTTCCTAACCTTGAGCTGAGCTTTTCTAACAAATATGGCCAAAATATAAAAGGTCTGTCTTTAAAATGAAATATTAACTTAAAATCTCTGATAAATTGTGCTCCAAATCGAAAGCTCTATACAAAACAATATGTGCATCTGGTCAAACTATATAGTGTTTTTATGTCTCATATGCATCTATTCTCCATCAGTAAACATGGGCTGGTATTTAATACTATGCCATTAAAGTTTGTACCAATCACATCATATGTCGTCTAATGGCTATCATGCACACACTTCAGGTATTTGTATAGTAATGCAGCTGTTTGTATTTCAACCGGAAGTATGTGATTCATCCACTGAATTGTTCAGATTGGCAGGCAAATATAGTTGCAGGCATCCCACAAAATGTCTTCAGCGAAGATTCCTTCTTCACAGTTCTTCCCGTCATTAACGCAGCTCTCCTTTTGGCCTCATTGCTGCCCTGCTACAGTTTTCCCCCACATGAGAACTACCAGCTTCAGACCTTTCCGTTATTACTGCCGAGGCCAAGGGCCTGCACCACATCCACACTCAGCCCACTCTTCAGAGTCCTCCGCACTGCAACACAAACAGCACACCATTAAAACCCACAATATTTTGTTATACTGTAATATAAAACATGCAACTAGTGTTAATATAAATAACGCATGAACTATATGCATATCTATAAAGACTGCCTTTTAATAGACTAAAAAAAAATTATCTGAAACAGAAGAGAAAGGCGCTAGAAAGACCAAGGTCATGGGTTTGATTCAGAAGAATGGATAAATGTGTACCTTGAATGCAATTGAAAGTCTCTTTGAATAAAAGCATCTGCCAAATGCATGAATGTAAAGAAAATAAAGCTAAAAACTGCACACAAATGAGCAAATATTTGGCAAGATTTTGCAGGAAAAACTGTCTATTGCCAATAATGTAGTAATTTATGAAGTCACTTTCAAACCAAGCAGCTTTCTGTTGGTCAAGACCCACTGCAAAGTCTGCATGCTTCTTTCCCTCAAGTTAAATTCCCAATAACATGGATTTTTATTCTTATAGAAATGACTGGGTTTTGTCCACGAAAATGTGACAAACGATGGTAAATGTGACTTTAAAGAAGTTCACTTCCAGAACAAAAATTTACAGATAGTTTATTCACCCCCTTGTCATCCAAGATGTTCATGTCTTTCTTTCTTTAGTCATAAAGAAATTCTGTTTTCTGAGGGAAAAAAAAAAAATACAGGAATGTTCTCCATATAGTGGACTTCTACAGTGCCTGTGAGTTTGAACTTCCAAAATGCAGTTTAAATGCAGCTTCAAAGGGCTCTAAACGATCCCAGCCGAGGAAGAAGGGTCTTATCTAGTGAAACAATGAAAAAGTACAATTTACATACACTTTGCATTATTTTTTATTTTTTTAAAGATTTATTTTTGGCGTTTTTATGCTTTTATTTAGATAGCACAGTGTGGTGTTTGACAGGAAGTGAAGTGGAAGAGAGAGAAGGGGGTGGGATTGGGAAAGGTCCACGAGCCAGGATTCGAACTCAGGTTGCCCGCAGCGCAATGGCGCTATATGTCGATGCGCTAACCACGAGGCTATTGGCATCGACATTAACTTTTAACTTATATCTTGTCTAGCTCATTTTCTCCTCCAACTTTAAAACTGTCCTACTTCAATGTTTTACCTTTTTTTGTGAAGGGTGTTTGACCCTCCTCGTGCGTTCACTTTGTAAACACTGGGTCGGTACTTCTGCAGTAATGTAGGATGATTTTGATTTTGAAGTTGGAGGAGAAAATGACATGGGAGTCGACATACCCTAACTGTATTGACCCGGAATGCACAGAGTTGACACAGGGCTAGACAAGACAAGCATTTGAGGTTAAAAAAAAAATATATATAAATTGTACCTTTATTTTATTTTATTTTATTTTTTCTTTAGAAAATAACAGATAAGACCCTTCTTCCTTGGCTGGGATCATTTAGAGCCTTTGAAACTGCATTTTGGACATTCAAACTCATGGGCACCATAGAAGTCCACTATATGGTGAAAAATCCTGAAATGTTTTCCTCAAAAAACATCATTTCTTTACAACTGAAGAAAGACAGACATGAACATCTTGGATGACAAGGGGGTGAGTAAATTATCTGTAAATAATTTTTGCTCTGGATGTGAACTCCTTTAAGATACACCACAGAAAGCTTCAGCATATTACAAATAAACCACAAGTCTCAGCTGCATATAATATTATTCAGCTTTGCAGGTTTGTGTGCTTTCAGTTTCCATTTTTAAAAGTACAGTTGCAAGAATGCCCTACAAAAGGCTCTTTGTGGTGTACGATTTCTGAGATGTCTGGCAGTTCAATCTGGCACAAGCAGAAGTAAAGAGGTGGCACGATATGGATCTGACAAGGAGATTTAGGGGCTTTTGAAAGCTAAGCAATGGTTGAAGCCAGATTACATTGTGTTTTGGACACAGATAGTGTTGAATGCAAACAGTGACTAAATCCTTAATCTCATCCCCCAGGTTTAGGGCTAAAACAACCTTCAGAACTGGTTATGAAGTTCAGTGGTCAAAAAAAAAAAAAAACTGCATTGACAGTCAAAATGTACTCACATGACTTTCTGTTAAGTCGCGAGCGTTTCCGCGTTTTTGGACTAGACGCCCTCTCTGTGGGATTCTGGGTGACGGACTTAACCAGACGATCCATGATCTCATCTGTGGCATCGTCCTGTGAGCTGGCACTGTCCTCTTTGGCTACAGACATGTTTGTGCTAACCCTGCCTAAACCTGTGTAGAAATTATAGTAGATCAATCATTCCTTTGCCTAATTACTTTAGAAACAAGTCCAAGACCTTTCAAAGGAAGCGTTAAAATGAATTAGGCTGGTATTACTTCTTGGCATGCGAATTAAAATCAGTCATTTGTAAAATGTTCACAGATATTCAGGTGAATACAAAGTTAAGTGCAAAGTTTGAATCAATGGCTTACTCATCCAGGTTTTTCCATGTCTGTCTCTAAAGTCACTCCAAAGGATATGATTAATTCACTATTTAGTTCATAATACATCATTAGCTGAGCAAACCCACTCCATGCATCCTGTTCATTAGCTCTACCTTCATCATCATCATCATCATCATCATCATCATCCTGTGCTGATTGGCTCTCTACTGGGGAAGTAGGAGCACTGTCAGAGTCAAAAGGCCCCTCTGTGAGATCAAATGAGTCAACCTTAATGCTTTCATTAAGTATAAAGTTCAAGTCAAAAGTTTACATACATTGCGGAATCTGCAAAATGTTAATTATTTTACCAAAATAAGAGGGATCATACAAAATGCATGTTATTTTTTTATTTAGTACTAGCCTGAAAAAGATATTTCACATAAACGATATTTACATACAATCTGCAAGATAAAATAATAGATGAATTTATAAAAATGACCTTGTTCAAAAGTTTACATACACCTGATTCTTATTACTGTGTTGTTACCTGAATGATCCACAGGTTTTTTTTTTTGTTTGTTTGTTTAGTGCTAGTTGTTAATGAATTCCTTGTTTTTTTTGAACAGTAAAACTGCCCGCTGGTCTTCAGAAAAATGCCTTCAGTTCCCAAAAATTCTTTGGTTTTTCAGCATTTTTGTGTATTTGAACCCTCTCCAACAACGACTATCTGATTTTGAGATCCATCTTTTCATGCTGACAACAACTGAGGGACTCATATGCAACTACAAGGTTCAAACATTCACTGATGCTCCAGAAGGAAAAATGATGCATAAAGAGCCAGGGGTGTAAACTTTTTAACAGAATGAAGATGCATATTTCTTATTTTGCCTAAATGTAATTTTTTTCCCCATTTAGTACTTGCAGAAGATACTTACATGTTTTCCAGAAAACAAAATAAGTTAAATTTACCCTGATTTTCAAATGTAAAAGTTTTCACTACCATCTCTAAATGCATTGTGTTTCCTTCTGAAGCATCAGCGAGTGTTTGAACCTTCTGTAATAGTTACATATGAGTCCCTCAGTTGTCCTCAGTGTGAAAAGATGGATCTCAAAATCATACAGTCATTGTTGGAAAGGTTTAAATACACAAAAATGCTGAAAAAACTAAGAATTTGTGGGACCTGAAGGATTTTTATGAAGAACAGCAGGCAGTTCAACTGTTCAGGACAAACAAGGGACTCATGAACAACTATCACTAAAAAAAAAAAAAAAAAACACAGCTGTGGATCATTCAGGTAACAACACAGTATTAAGAATCAAGGGGAAGTGAACTTTTGATCAGGGTCATTTTTATAAATTCATCTATTTTCTTTTGTGGACTATATGTTAATATCTTTTATGTGAAATACCTTATACAGGTCAGTACTAAATAAAAAAACAACATCCTTATTTTGGTCAAATAATTAACATTTAGCAGATTCTGTAAGGTGTATGTAAACTTTTGACTTCAACTGTATTAAAAGCTGCACAATTGCTTTATGTTTGCACACATCCATGCTCCAAATGCTCTACCTTCATCACTCAACAGAAGCGCTGGTGAAATTGGAGAAGCGTCACCAGCACTGGTAAGAATCTCTATAAAAGATCCCCAAAGTGGCAAAAATAAAACTTAATAATAATAACAACAACAACAACAACGATAACTATAATCTTTAAAAAGGCAAAATGGAAAAAAAAAAAAAAAAGTTAGGACAACTAGCTAAATCTAAATTTTCTGTGATTGAAACTGGAATCCTTAGTTCTACTTCTGGAGATCTACCTTCCTGCAGATGTTGCTTCTGTGACTGTAATTTAACATATTTGGATTAAATAATGAATGTTTCTAAACCAGGTGTGTTAGAAAAAGGATGGGACTAAATTCCACAGGAAGGCTGGGCCCAAGCACTGGTCTAAACTAACAACTCTTATATAACCTGGATTTGTGTTGTTGTTGTATCTTACTTCGTACAGCACGGCTCCTACGCAGCTTGTTGTTGTCGTTGTTGGTGATGAGCAGGTTTTTCATGTTCTCATGCTCATCTTGGGCTGGCTCTGATTCTACTGTTGAAGAAACTGGGGATGGGCTGACCTCCAGAGACAGCTGTGGCACTGCTCCAGAAAACTTCTCTGTCTGTGAGAAAAAAAAGATAGTATAATTAGTCATTTGGTAATTTGTTTTTTTTCCCCTCAATCTACTACATTTATAACCGAGGGTGATACAGTGGGTTTGCAGACAGGGCCATGAAATGTTTCATTCCGTTAAACGAATGATCTGAATTCAATACCAGTTAAGCTCTGTTGACAACATTTGTGGCATAATGTCGATCAGGGATGTCATCAGGGGGAGGACAACTAAGAAAACCTTCCTAAGCCCTGTGACGTGGTGGGCCGGCAAAATGCTTTATACTTTACACTGCTGAGTGTTCAGAGGTAGACCACGGTTTGCTCTAGGTTTTGTCTAGCAGTGGCCTTGATGGCATTGAAGGTGTGAAATGTTCTCTTAATTTGCTTAAAGAGCAATTTTTCCATTTAGCACTGTCTTACAAAAGTACACTTTATCCTAACCATGATATTCAAAAAAATAAAAAAAAATTCACTCCTGGAGGATTTTTCTGAAGATCAGTGAGCAGGTTAACTGTTCTGGACAAACAAAGGGCTCACAAACAACCATCATATTTATCACACATATGTATATACACACACAGTAGAGATTAAAATTAGAGAACAACCTACAGTTTGCTCAATTTTAAGGTGACAGCTTAGTTGCATTTTGCTGTTATCCTAACAGGAGTAGAAGGGCAATAAAACCCTAGGACATCTTTGTGTAGTCAAAATATGTTTTAATTTTCCATTCCACACCTCTGTGATCAGCTTGCCCCTCGTCTTGGTGCGTTCCCGGTGGACGGCGCGTTTGCGTTTCTGGGTGAGGACTCTCTCTCGGGTGGTGCGGTACTCCAGGGCAAACTCACTGATGATCTTGCAGAACTGAGTTACTTTTGTGTCCCGCACAGAGTAAGACGGCTGGCCCAAGTACAGCAAAAAAGAATGAAACCTGCAATGTGAAGGAAGTAGAAGTTAAAGTACTGTATGCTCCAATTCATCCTAATTAAAAAGTTAGGCACAGTCATTCATGCTCATCAACTTTTGGGAAGCATCCAAATGAAGTTAGTATTTTTTATTTAACATGTTGAAGTATAAAATGCATTACAGTCGGGAGTTTTACCTATTAATAATGCGTCTGTGCACTACTTTCAGAATGATGATCCTTTCAGTACAGTCCTTCAGAAATTCTGTCATTTTGTTTTTCAAGTTAGGTTTAGTTTCGTGTTTGGCCATTACTTTCAGGTTGTCCCAAGATACTTTGCATTTTCTCTCCAACTGAATTAGGTTTTCGGACAGCTGCTCAAAATCCACCTGTGAGAAAAGAAAGGAGGTAGTGATAAATAATGAAGATAAACCATGTTATTTGCATAGTAACCTTCAAAAATAGAAACAGAACAGAAAAGAAACCCCTGTGCACAACCCATGATATCTGGAAGCTTTCTGACCCTCCATGGACAGAAATGATACTACAGTACCACGGTCAAGGCACAACAAAGTAGTAAGGACATCATTAAAATAGTCCATGTGACATCAATGAATGAAGGTCTGAAGGGTTTGGAATGACATGAGGGTGAGTAATTAATTACAAAATGTTTATTTTTGGGTGAACTACCACTCTATTACAATGGCAACCTTTAACAAGATGTGTTGAAGAAAAAAAACAGCTAATATAAAAGCCTAGAAAGCAATGAAATGAAAATCCCAGCACAAATGAATAAATAATGCTGAACATGGTGTCTAAAAGGTAAGACAAATAGAACAAAGAAATCAAAAATGCATATAAAGAAGCATCCGAGTCACCTACTTTAGCAGAGCGTGTGACAGCAGAGATCTCAGAGTACAGGTCTGTTGTATCTGGGTAGTTTTCCACCACAAAATTGCAGGTATGATGAAGCAGAGACTGCCTGTGTACTGTGTCCTTCACCTCAGTAACCTTCTCCAAATAACTGAGCTCAAAGCCCTTAGCCTGCCAGAGAGACATGAAGTGCCAATTAAAGTCATTACATGATGTTCAATGAACTACTACATTAGCTTTGTTGGCAACTGGTGGGGAATAAAATATTAGGACAGCTACTCATCAAACTGAGTGGCACAAATTAAAGGACATCATGCTCTGAACAGTTATTAACTCTTAACTGTCAAGTATTTAGCATGGCTCTGCAAGTGGTACTTCTTTACAGACCTTATTAAAACTGATTACATATTTTATGAATGAAGTGTTCGCAAATACTGAATTACATAAATGTTCTTTTTATTCTAAGTAAAGCTTAAGAAGCCTGAATCAGTTTGATCTGTCTGCTCTGGTTCAAAACAAAAGTCTTCAGTACTTCCATATACACGAGTTTGAAGAGTTCAAGAGGTCGTGACATAATTCAGAACAGAAAACGTGCCATGCAGAGTCTTAATCATATCTTATCTTCTTTAAGGTAAAAGCAAAAGATTAAGGCGTCAGCCCAGAGCTGCTCTAACTAATCACACATGTCCATCAAGCTTCAGGACAGGTGCACCTGCCCTTAAAGGCCTTAAAGGAGAAGTCCACCTCCAGAACAAAGATTTACAGATAATGCACTCACCCCTTGTCACCCAAGATGTTCATGTCTTTTATTTTTCTTCAGTCGTAAAGAAATTATGTTTTTTGAGGAAAACATTTCAGCATTTTTCTCCATATAGTGGACTTCTATGGTGCCCCGAGTTTGAACTTCCAAAATGCAGTTTAAATGCAGCTTCAAACGACCCCAAATGCGGTTGTAAACGATCCCAGCTGAGGAAGAAGGGTCGTATCTAGCAAAACGATCGGTTATTTTCATAAAAATAATACAACTTATATAATTTAATGTCAAACGCTCGTCTTGTCTTACTCTGCCTGGACTGTTTTTGTTCCAGTTCATGACAGTTAGGGTATGTCGAAAAACTCCCATCTCATGTTCTCCCTCAACCTCAAATCATCTTACATCGCTGTTTTACCTTTTTTGTTAAGGGTGTTTGATCTTCTTTGCATGTTCACTTTGCAAAGACTTGGTTGGTACTTCTACAGCAATGTAGGATGATTTTGAAATGGTTTTTGAAGTTGGGGGAGAACACACAATTGGAGTTTCGACATACCCTAACTGTCTTGAGCCAGATCCAGAGTTCAGGAAGAGAAGACGTTCAAAAATAAAAAGTATTGTATTTTTTATAATGCAAATAACTGATTGTTTAGCTCGATAAGACCCTTCTTCCTCAGCTGGGATCGTTTACAACCGCATTTGGGATTGTTTGAAGCCGCATTTAAACTGCCTTTTGGAAGTTCAAACTGGGGGCACCATAGCAGTCCATTATATGGAGAAACATGCTGAGACGTTGTCCTCAAAAAACGTAATTTCTTTATGAATGAAGAAAGAAAGACATGAACATCTTGGATGACAAGGGGGTGAGTACATTATATGTAAATCTATGTTCTGGAAGTGGACTTCTCCTTTAATACAGGTGACTCTGCTCCTAGGACATACTGCGGAGGAGATGGAGCACTTACATTGGAGCTATTGAGGAAGTTGCCAATGGCCAGTAGTGTTGCTAGGATACGCTTGAAGGTTTTGTTCTTGGCGAGTTGTTCCATACCAAGTTTCAGGTCAAAAAGAGGCTCTGCAATCTCCTACAACATTCATGTGTAAGGGGCAGAAGAATGCGAGAAAAAGAGAGAGATTGTGAATGAATGTTTGGAAATAAAAAAGCCTCATCAAACACAAAGTCACTAGCAATTAAGGTCGGCAGAACTCAATTAAAGAAGCCTAAATTACTAAATTCCTACTGTCAGAGCTAGAGTTTAATGCAAAACTGAAACACACTTGGGCTGTGAATAAACCTAAAATTGGGTGTGTTTTTTTTTTTTTTGTCATAATAGTGTAATAGACTTGCACAAACAGCAATATGATAAAATAAACCAGTGTTCTATAGACATTTATTAATTGTAATATCTGTAAACAATGCTTTGACTAATTAATATAATCCATTAACTGTATATCTAAGAATGCCGCATTAGGTGTGTTTATGAGCATTTTTTTACAACTTCTTCAAATGCAGCTCATCCAATCAGCCTTCTCATTGGGAACTTCATCAGATATATATTATATATACACTATATTTTAAATATACAACATATACTATACAATATACTATATTTTAAAGAATGCTCTTATGCTCATCAAGGCTGCATTTACTTGATCAAAAATATAGAAAAACAACAGTAATATTGTGAAATATTATTACAGTTTAAAATAATTGGTTTTCTATTTTAATATGTTTTTAATTATAATTTATTCCTGTGATGCAAAGCTGAATTTAAGTAGTCATTACTCCAGTCTTCAGTGTCACATGATATTTCAAAAATCATTCTAATATGCTGATTTATTGGTTTTATTATCAATGTTGCAAACAGTTGTGCTGCTTAATCTTTTTTTGGAACCTTTTTAGGATTTTTTGATGAATAAAAAGTTTAAAAGAACAGCATTCATTCAAAATAGAAGTCTTTTCTAACAGTATATAAGTCTTTGCTATCACGTTTTATAAATTTAACACATTCTTGCTGAATAAAAGTATCAATTTCTTTCAAAAGAAGAAAGATAATAAAATAAAAATGTACAAAATTGTTAAAACTATTGTTAAGAAAAGATTTCTATTTTAAATAAATTCTGTTATTTTTAACTTATTTATTAAAGAATCCTGAAAAAAAAAAAATAAGAAAGGTTCCAACAAAATATTAGGCAGCACAACTGTTTTCAACACTGATAATAAATCAGCATGATAGAATGATTTATGAAGGATCATGTGACACTGAAGACTGGAGTAATGATGCTGAAAATTCAGCTTTGCATCACAGGAATAAATTACATTTTCAATATATTCACATATTTTACATTGAAACAATATCTTACAATATCACATTTTTTCCTAAATTTTTGATCAAATATAAGGAACTTCTTTTAAAAATAAAAATAATAATAAAATTAAATCTTACTGATCCCAAACTTTTGAACAGCAGTGTATCAAATATCTAATGCTTACAAATAAACTACTGAAAGTTTGGGGTCAGACTTTTGTTTTGTTTTGGAAAGACAATTATTAATACTTTTACATTAAAATGATAAAAAGTGAGAGTGAAAAATCTGTTCTGTTCAAAGAATCCAGAAATAAAATGTATTACCATTTTCAAAAAACTCTTTGCCATCACCGGAATACATTTTTTTAAAGTTATTTTTAATTAAAACAGTTATTTTAACAACATTGTTACGGAGTATTAAATGGCCACCTCTGCATGATGTAATATAACTGAGACTAGAACTAACATATAGTAGTAACTGTTTAGATAATTAATCCTTTTATTATGATCGTGCTACTGCAGGAAACAAGTTTTCATTCCAAGTGTAAACTTTGTATATAAAGAGGATTTATTGTCATAGGGCTCTGACCTTCTCCAAGGTCTCGTAGTTCAGTTTAAAGGCCCATAGCTGTAATCTGGCCGTGAGGCCACTGATGGAGGAGAGGGCGAGCAGGAACTGCTCCGCTGTACCCAGCGGTACATCAGGGTTGGCCAGCTGTGCCTCCTGAATCTTCTGTTTCTCTTCATCTGTTGGAGTCATGGTCAGGATTTTCTACAGGTGGATGGAAGCAGAGGATATTTTACATTAGATTTGTACTGTACAAATGAATCACCTGAATCTTTATTAATTCTACTCTATTTTTATAAGAAGGAAAAAGAAATAAACTGATATTTACTGTATGCTCAAAACAGAAATGAGGGAATGTTTTAACAAATTAAATGAGCTACTATTGCCCCCTGGTGGATGCTAGTGCTACATTACCTCAATACCCTCTTTACTGATGGCAAACTCGTCAAAGGTGAGGATTGCACTTTTGATGACATGTATAGCAGGCAAAACAGTCATGCCAATGTTGATGGCATTGCTCCTCTTAGGATCAAGCACTAAAATTGCTGCTTTCTTGGTCTCAGCACCTTTCTGTAGAAAAAGGATAAAACCATTTATAGCATGGAGTGGCCATGAAAAGCTGTACCTTTAACATTTATTCATTCATTTATTCAATAACAGAATTCCTCCTGTGATGTGATTTAACTCTTTTAGTAGCTGAATGGCTTTAGTAAATTGGTAAATTGTCATTCTTGTGTAATACTGAATGGTTTATTCTTAAACAAGTATGCCAGTTTGAGTTGTCTGGCATACATGCTGTTACTTGTACACTGCCCTCCAAAAGTTTGGAAAGTGTGGTTTTGGACAATATCAACATAAATCCTTATTTTTTGGTGCAAATACATTAAAGTAACTTGACATTATCATTAAAGACCAGCAATACTCATTTTCATTTTGATTACATAATAATGGCAATATATACATGTCAAAGTCAGACATGCCCCTTTGCCAGCTGTGATGCCTGGTTACTGGTTTAAACTTGGCTCAGGTTTTTAAAAGATTTTTGGGTCAGCACACCTTAATAGCTTCAACAATTGATTGGAAATTAAGTTTAGAATACAATGAATTTAGGCCCAGATTTCGCAGAGCTGTAATAGCTGCTAATCCTGGATATTTTGATAAATCGAAAATTTAAGTTTTTTCTATGTATAAACTGTTTGTGTTGTCCCTTTTCAGTGCAAAATTATCACAAATTAAAAAGGATTCAGGCTAATATTGTCCAAAACCCCACTTTTGAAGGGCAGTGTATATATAAGATGAATAAGTACTGATCATTGCACCTTTGCAACTGGAAGATCCTTTCCTTTGGACTCAAACAGGTGCTCTAGCTTAGCTGTATCGACTGCAACCTTATCAAGTGAAGCCCACACTGTGCCCCGCCCAAACTTGCACTTCCTGGGGCTGTCGGGCTGCTTAAGCTCCTTCCAGAACAGCTTGACCGTTTTCCGTTTCTTCAGAAAAGCTGGATCATTTCCTTGAAACGGGGACGGAGGGAGGAGTCCTGGCGGAGGAGGCGGCGGCACACTCAAACCTCCAGGAGGAGGTGGAGGAGGAGGGGGTGGAGCCAGACTAGAAGGTCCAGGAGGAGGAGGAGGCGGCGGCGGTGGAGCAGAGCCCAGTCCCGGCATTGGAGGAGGGGGTGGCGGTACTCCATTAGGCAAGCCAGTGTCAAAAGTGTCTATATCCAGCACGTCGATATCCTCCTCCTCCATCAGATCGGAGAAGTCAAGATCTTTAATCCGCAGAGGTCTGGAGCTGGGCTGCAGCTTCTCCCAGGCATCCCGACTGCCTCTTGATAACGGTGTCATCATTGTCTTCTCTAAACTCTGTGAATGAGTTTCAGCTTCAATACTGTACTGTGGATGCAGCTTCCTGTTCCGTTCCTCCTCTAGCTTGGCACGAGCGGCCTGAGCAGTACCCTCAAGGCTCTCCAGCTCCGCTCGCCTGGACGTGTCCTCTGTGTGCTGAGAAGTGTTAGACTGCAGTCTGGAGAGCCGCCCGGCCATACTGGTGATCCCATGGTCCTCAAGTGCACTTTCCAGACTAGGACTTTTTAGGCCTCCAGAAGTGTTGTTGTTTTTGGAGTAAAGCATATCCAACATGAACTTCCTGTCATTAGAGAGGGTGCTGTGCTGTTCCACTGCACTGCCCTGATGCTGCAAACCACCCTCTAGAGGAAACATAAAAAAAAAAGTGCTGAAGGAAAAATATTAGGGATTAGGAGTGTGTGATAATCACAAAATAAAGTATAGAAAGAATAGAAAATATTTCAATATTTTCTGGAATTTTGTCAACAACAATAATCAGATGATATTTTGCTGAGCGTGTTGTGCTGGTATTTTGGCAGGTTTAGAAATGCTGTCTACATATTCTGTGCAGTGGTTAGTTTGCAAGAGTAACAGAACTTGATTAAATTGATTTTTATCTTTTATAGGCATTTTTGCCTTAAAACGGCCAATTTTTTTCTAACCTAACTAAATGTATGCATCACCTTGTGTGTCAAATTCTTACATTTAATCAACAAATTCAAAGAATAAGACACTATAGGTCTGTTACCAATCAAAGGAAATTAGTAGCAACAAAATTTGTGTTTGCAATGCAGAGGTGACATTCACAGACTGTTTCATGCAGGACGTGACTGCGGTTAACCTGCCGTTACTAATGTCTAAATGCCTAAACGCTGTTTGCGCTCAGGGGATACTCTCCAAAAAGGAGATGAATTGTTGAATAATATATTTTGAAAATACTGACATGTATTTACATGTATATATTTATATTCATAATTTATATTATACATAAATATATTTAAATACAATATATATACATTTTTCTGAAATATATACATTCATGAGTGAGTATGTATATGTATATATATATATATATATATATATATATATATATATATATATATAAAAAAAGTATATATATATATATATATATATATATATATATATGAGTTATAGAGGTGTATATATATATATATATATGTATATATATATAGAAAGGGAGAGAAAGTATATATATATATATATATATGCTATATATATATATTAATACAATACAGCGTATTATTATATGCGTGTGTGCCGCTGTGAAGTATACACACATACACAATACGCTATGGCTAAAATATCCGTTATACGCCACATTTTCGCGTAAAACAAAAACTTCTTCATTTTGAATGGATTGATCGTGATTAATCACTACTGACCCATTTGATTAATAATGACATTAAATTGCGACGTTGGCCATCATCCTCTTTCATATCACTTTGAGATAACCTCCTGATGGACCAAATAAAATAGGTGCTTGAAGCGGAGCGCCAATCATAGTTCTGCGTTATAAAGCGATTTTAACGGATTCGACGCGACCTAAAATCCAAAAATTGAGTTATGGGAAGAGCGCCGCCAGTAAACGTAACCTATTCTGAACAGCACTACCACACGAAGTCATAATGGCAGCATTTTTGCCCACTCTATCTTGAATTTGTAATTCTAAACGTTCTTTGCAGACGGAATCCACGAAATGTGCAGGCGGAATTCTTCCAATCCCATGGGATCCTCATAATCTGCGTACCTCTGTGTGTGTGTGTTTTCTGTTTGATTTTGCTATATAATTTACCGTCAAAATCATATTCAACCATTTTCAATATGACAGCTGGTGATCTATATATATATTTTGCCGCCCCTATTAGGATTACGCGGTAAAAATGGTGAGCCCTACAAATCGGCTACAAATGGAAGCATTGCCGCCCAATATTAGTGTTTGCATTTATTTATTATTATTTTAATAGATTTATATGATTATAATCCTGCCCTGAAATTCATCTTACAGAGGAGCAAGCTCATGGACCGTGGATGAAAAAAAAAAAAAAGGTGTATTATGGCTGTACTATAATAAACATTGTTACATATCTAAATTATATTAGAGTATTAAAAAAAAATACATATATATAGATTATGTTGAATATATTTTTGTGCATATGCATTAACTTGTAATTTGTAGTATCATTTGTAGCATAACAACTGATTTCAGTTTTTAAACTGATTTCAAGTTTATTTAAAATTCTACACAAAATAGTATCAGCCATGTATCATGTTATTGGTCAAAACATGTAATAATCTTTATTTCACTATAACAGCAGCAGGCTAAGAGAGACATCCTACCTTCAAAATGCCCAATTGTGTTGTTCCCACATGCTACCATCCTCTAGTTTCAATAACCCAGTGCAGACTATTAGCAGTAACTCCTCTGAGCTCTAACAGCATTGTAGTCCTAACTGTCTAAAAGCTCATAAAGCCAAAACGGAAACTGAAAATGGGAGATCCCCATCTCCAAATCTAAACAGTTTACATCTCTGCCCTCTACTTCGGCTAATTTACAATCCCTGGGCGAAAGGCTTGTTAGTGGCTGTGTCATTTGGAACACGTCCACTAAAGGAAGAGATGGAATCACTCTCAAATATTTCCACTTTGAAGATTTCTGCTTGAAATAAAGCTCTTGACTTTCTAAAGAAGCCCTCACACTGAAGTGCTTGACTATTGCTCAGTGCCAGAGATTTTCAATGGGCAGGAAACAGGTCAAGAAACCAATAGATGCTTAGCAGAGTTGCTTATTAAATTAAATTTGAACAAAATGTCTCAAAAAGCCATGTCTGCTCTACATGGTTGTTTGGGAATACAGCTGAACTTTTGTTTAAGAGTGACAGTTTAGTAAGCTTTGAATTAGGTATGTGGATGACATGCTGTTTGTTCATGTCTTAGGTAGAGAGAGCAGCAGTATGAATGACATGAAGAATGACAGAGACAGAGGGTTGTGGTGGGAATGGAATGTCTTGCCTGCTTCATTGTGGGTTGTTGATGTGTCCTCTGGCTGCTCCAGGGTGTGCCTGGTCAAGTTTACCCCTTGAGACTCCTGACCACTAATAGATCCTGCAAGACATACACATACACATTAAAAAAAAACATTAAAAAAAAATACACAATCTCACAAAGAAAGATCTAGCAGTGCCTTAACCACACAAAAACTTTATATACATCCATACACGAGGTTATATAACAGTTGTGAATACGTGACACCTCATGAAGCATACAATATATACCTAAAACACAGTTCTGTACATGCTGCTAATCTACTTTACACATCTTATCAGTTTCGATTTAAGAAAATGTTTTTTAAACCAGGATCACACAGGAAACTCATAAAAACTAAACACAGACCACATGTTAACACCGTTGTTTTACTATTATTTATACACTGTTATGGTATTTATAAATTATTTTAAGTTTTTTAAGCTTTTTTCGTTTTCATATTAAAACATTAAGTTCTAGTTGTTGTGTTATGTGCTTTTGTCATATTTAATGTATTTTAATATAAGAAATGAACATCTATTTAGCTTTTGTTTATTTTTATTTCAGTTTTAGTTAATATTTTAGTATTTTAACTTAAAATAATTTTATTTTAATTAGATGCCAAGGCCACATTAGTTATTTCTTCATCCAATATTTATATTTTATTTTAACTTTATTCCAACAAAACAAACAAAAAAAAGGTCTAAGTTTTCATTAACAATAACACATCTGAAATGGATATTTGACCCCCAAATTAAAAGAAAATAATTTGAAAAATGTGTTTTTTTGTCTCAGCGTAATCCGGAAGTCAATGGACACCAAAACATTCTTCAAAACATCTTTTCTGTTGCACAGAAGAAAGCAAGACTAAAACAACAAAATGGGCGAGTAAATGACAATTTTCATTTTTGGATGAACTATCAACTCCACAAACTGCATATCGTAGTTTATAAGTGCACTTAATTTACTGCTGATGAAATATAGCTTTTTATACGCAGCAGTGATGTGGACAAGTGGTTGCACATTTAATTACCGACTTTCAGCCCTGCAGGACCTAAGTTTCCAGAAGAACAACACAAAAAGATCATCTCAACCTTACAACATTAATCAAGTCAGGCAACTTCCTATCTACGCTTGACATAAGCCAGACGACACAGTTGCAAGCAATACTTAAAAGCGTGCAGCTCTAAAAAGCACCCAGAACCATCACAGCTGGAACGCTGCTGAAAGTTATGAATCTCAGCAAGACACATTACATAATTGTGACAAACTTTCTCTAGAACAATCTGAGCACATTCCAGACTTGCCAATTAACATTATGCACAGTAACCTAAAGGACTTGACATACAGAGTGTAGACAAGCTTGTAATTCTTCATGACAGTGCACACGCACATACAAATAAATGACCACAAATACGCTAAGCATTGGGGTTTAGTAAAGCTTCAGTGGTCAGAAAGATTAAGGTGTCAGATCATGACTGGAGTCCTGATAGAAAGACGAGCAGAGGAAGAGAACAAACTACTAAAAGAGAAGTAGAGTAGTGGAGAGATCGAAAACAGCAAGTTGAAAAGGAAGAAATCTGTACATATTTTAAAGGACAACAGTGTGACATTGTAAGGAACAGAAGGTCAGGGTATCAGCACCTGCGGTGGTTGAGCTGGAGACCGGCTGCTCGGCTTCAGTAGATGCTTCTACGTCTGGAGACGCCACACTCGCGCTTAAAGAAGGTTTCTCATGTGTGCCGAATGACTTCCTTTTCTTCTCCCACTGGGATGCAGCCAGACTACGCAAGAAATTGTCTCTATAAAGCCAACAGAGAAGAAGCACTCATTTAGTGAGCTGTAAATGGAGGGTTGGGTGTCATAAGTGTTCTGATTCTGAGGATAAGTTATATATAGTAGACCTGCTCTGAAATGAGCAGTTGCAAAATACACTGAAACCATAAACTAGTTCAAATCACAACAGCATATACTAAATTTAAGCTTTCAGGACTAAATACTTTCGGTTTGTTCTATTTACCAAAAAAAAAGAAGAAAAAAAAAAAAAAAAAAAAAGAAAAGAAAAGTAAAAGATTTTTTTTTAAAAAGTTAATTATACACTTGTTTGATACCATGCAGTTATACTGCAAAGAGACAACAGATCAAAATGTTCACTTACACAAAAAAAAAAATGCACAAGAAGACAATGTGGAATTGGATCCGATCACAGAAATCAAAATCTCTGTCTGACAAAGCCCACCACCACAACCACCACTGCCACCATATAAATTATTCTTATAAATTATTTCCCACAATTTTTTACCTTATTTATTTATAAGCTTATATACATAGAAAACAATGCAGAAAACTAATTTTCTGCTTGATTACTTGTTTCAAAAACCACCATGCTGATCAGGTTTGTTAAGCATTGGCTCTCCCCATAGTGATCCACCAGAAGAACTGTGAAAATCTCAGTGTTACACTGAGGCATGTGTGCCAAGAATAAACTGCTTCACATGAATGACATTTATATGGAAACCCATTTCTGCCACTGAAGTTAATACGACTTGTGTCACAAATGTTTTTTCTCAGAATTGCGTGATACAAACTCTGAATGAAAATTCTGAATGTCTTCTGATAATTATGAGATATAAATGAGTTTATATCACGCAATTGTAAATTATAAAGTCAGAATTACAAGATAAACTCATAATTCTCTTTTTTTCAGAATTACGTGACACAAACAAGTAATTGTGAGTTATAAAGTCAGAATTGCGAGATATAAACTCATAATTTTGACTATTTTTTCTCAGAATTGCGTGATCTAAACTTAAAATTAAAATCAGTATAAAGTCCAAATTGCACGAAATAAAGACAAAAACTTGCACTTCTGGCTATTTTCTCGCAAAAATGAGTTTATATAAACTTGCAGTTCTAAGAATTGTTTTTTTCCTCAAAATTTGACTTTTTTTTTCTCAGAATTGTGAGATAAACTCGCAATTGCAAGTTATAAAGTCCAATTTTGAGAAAAAATAGACTGATATGTTCTCAGAATGGCAAGTTTACTCCCAATTGCGAGAAAAAAAAAGAAAAAGTAGAATTGGGTACTGATACTTATATCTTGCAATTCTGAATTTATTTCTCAGAATTGTGAGTTATTTTCGCTATTCAGACTTTATAACTTGCAATTGCGAGCTTATATCACACAATTCTGAGATGTAAACTCGCAATTGTGAGAAAAAAAAAAGTCAGAATTGAGAGATAAAAAAAATTGCAATTACGTTTTTTTTCAGTGGCAGAAACAGAAAGGCAGTAGATAAGAATATAATTGTTAAACCCAATGCCAATAAAACTTGTTAATTCTATAAATGTGACCCTGGACCACAAAACCAGTCATAAGTAGCAATAGCCAACAATACACTGTATGGTTCAAAATTATTTTCTTTTATGCCAAAAATCATTAGGATATAAAGTAAAGATTATGTTGCATGAATATATTTTGTAAACTTTCTTGCCATAAATATATGAAAACTTAAATTTTGATTAGTAATGTGCATTACTAAGAACTTCATTTGAACAGCTTTACAGATAATTTTCTCAATATTTTGATTTTTTTGCATCCTCAGATTCCAGATAATCAAATAGTTGTATCTCGACCAAATATTGTCCTATACTAACAAACCATAAATTAATGGAAAACTTATTTATTCAACTTTCAGTTGATGTATAAATCTCAATTTCACAAAATTGACCCTTATGACTGGTTCTGTGGTCCAGGGTCACATATGTAGAATTATTAATATTATAAGTATTATACAACGTGAAGTTAAAAATAAATAGCCAAACTAAAGGTTATTATTCACACATAGCCTCAGTTTGAGCACAACAGCTGAGTTAGCCCCCAAACACCTGGCTGCATGCTGATGTATGCAGAAAGAGTTTATAACCATACAGAGCTACTGTATACTTACTCATAATTCCTCAGAACTGGCAAGTCTCTATTCACAGTCTCTGGACTGAAGAGAAACACTTCAATTTACACACTTCACCCATATCACTTCTGTTAGCTACACTGCACAAGGCTTAGTAACTGTATAGAAAACACCTTTAGAAAAACCTGTTCACATTTAACCACATCTGGTTTAGCTTTGGCTTTTAAAGCTTTGAAAAAACAGCTTCGTAGATTTCTCTGGCAATTTCAACAATAGCAATTTTTACCATGAATGGGGATATGACTGCAGCCCATAAAAAGACAGGAGATAAAGTCATTTTTGAGTAGCAGCTTGAGAAGAAAGAAGAACTTTACTTTTCCCATGACAGAAAACAGAAAATAAAGTATGACAATGAATGGGAAAAGGTCACAGAGGAAAGAATTATCGTCCATTAAAATAAAAAGGTAATTCTCTCACTACTAAACTTTGCTAAATATTCTCCACCAATGTTGTCAGAACGACCAGAAATCATAAATATCCGAGTAGCATAGCAAACTATAAAAGGAAAATAATCATTTAAAAAGTTAAACATGCACTAAATGTATCTATTAAAACTTCTTGAGTTTGTTAGAATATTTTCTTGTGGATTCGTCTTTGGCAGATATAACAGATTGATTCAATTTATTCTAAAAATTCCAGCCAGCAGTTGTTTCCTCCAACCCTCCCACTATGACTTTGTCTCCCCAAAATGACTAAGCATCACAATGATTTAAAGTGCTAGCACCTCCAAAGCCACATTCTTTGGCTACGCAGCTACTCACCAAACACTGTCTGCCTGGTGCTGTCTGTAAAAGGAAAGAGCGAAGCAAAGCGCAGGAATGTTGGGCGCCACAGCAGTGGTGGAAGAGATTAGGAGACGTGCCAAATATTATGAGAGAAGAGAAGAGAGGAGAGGAGTGAAAGATGCAGGGGGAGACAGAAAGAGAGAAAACACACAAAGAGAGACAGAGAGAAAACAAGATAGGTAAATCAGGTAACTGGCAAAAACTAAGCAAAATAGATCAAAAAAACAGGCAAAGAACATTAAAGAAAGCAGATTTTTTACAAAGTAAAAATACAAACAAAGAATATTTGAGTAAAGTAGAAAGAAGAAAGTAAGAAACACACCTGATCTTAAGCATTAGAGGGAAAATAACAGGACTAATCCTCAAATTATAAGCTCAGAAAACTATTAAGTGAAAACTAAGATTTTTTACATTTTCAGTATTTTTTAAGACCTCAAAAATGTAAAACTTACCTATTTTTCCTATAATTCCACAGTTAATGCAGTAGATTCCCGTATGAATTGTTTATCACCGATCACACTGTTCAAAGCAGCTCAAGCCATTTAACTTATCCTTGTTTGGCTCCTTTAAGTTCTTCCCAAAATATTCCCATGCTCTGCCTTCTCTAATACCTACACCTCCTTTCACATCTTTTTCCTCTGCCTTTTCCCCTCACTCCTCCTATCACAGGATCAGTTGCTTACTTACTTGAAGACTCGCTTTCCCTCCGTCCGGCTGGGTTGTTCTGCTGCCGTCGAGGAAGGGATCATCGGGGGAGAGTCCGTTTCTGTGAAAGACGCTCTGTGGAGAGACATTTAGTTAGTGCAAGCCAAAGACTATAGCACGGTATGGGCAGTTTCATGCGAATCGGGTCCAAACATACACAAACACAAATAGACAGTGCATGTCAGTAAATGTGCGTCTCTCCATGCTCTTCAAAATACACATTATTTAAAGGCACATTGTTTTGTTTCATAAAACAACATCTAAATTTCATAGTCTCCTTTTTTATGGATACAATACTGATACAGTTCCTTCGAGAAAAACTATTGACTATAAAGTTAGCCTATGTCAGTGCTTTTGATATTTTTTTCAGGTATTTTATTTACATTTTTCAAACCATTTTTGTAACAATTTATGTCTTTGCTGTCACTTTTGATCAATTTAATGCATCGTTGCTGAAGTATTGATTTCCTTCAACTACTTAAAAAAAATATTCTCAAATTCTACACCTATAATAATAAAAATTGTAACACTGGTAAGGTTCATTAGTTAAAGTTAGTTAACAACATTAGTTAACTAAGAATAAGCAATACTCCTACAGCATTTATGAATCTTAGTTAATTTTGGGCATTTGACAATTTGACAAGTTTTTCCAGACACAAATAAAACAAGTCATATCACAATAAACACTTATTATTTTTGAAGCACACACCCAAATGTCTTGACAACCTATGAAATTAATTCATATTTGAGGTAATTTTCATGCTTAAATGCAGAGTAGAATGAGCAACTTTACAAAATTAGACAGCTGAATACAGCTGTATAGTTCATTGTTTGTACATGTTAATTAATACATTAATTAACATTAACTAACAGAACCTTATTGTAAAGTGTGACCAAAATGATAATAATATTAAAAATAATAATAAGGTAACACTTGACAATGAGATGTGATGTTAAAGGAGAAGTTCACTTCCAGAACAACAATTTACATATCATTTACTCACCCCCTTGTCATCCATAATGTTCATGTCTTTCTTTCTTCAGTCGTAAAGAAATTATGTTTTTTAAAGGAAAACATTTCAGGATTTTTCTTCATTTAATGGACTGCTATGGTGCCCTGAGTTTGAACTTCCAAAATGCAGTTTAAATGCAGTTTCAAATGATCCCAAATGCGGTTGAAAATGATCCCAGCTGAGGAAAAAGGGTCTTATCTAGGGAAACGATCGGCTATTTTCATTTAAAAAAAAAATACAATTTAAATACATTTTAATCTCAAATGCTGGTGTTGTCTTTTTCTCCCTGAACTCTGTGTATTCTGGTTCAAGACAGTTAGGGTATGTCGAAAAACTCCAATCATATTTTCTCCCTCAACTTCAAAAATCATTTCAAAATCATCCTACATCGCTGCAGAAGTGCCGAAAAATACGGTCAGAGTTTTTCGACATACCCTAACTGTCTTGAGCTAGAATACACAGAGTTCAGGGAGGGTAAGACAACACCAGCATTTAAGATTAAGATTAAGTATATAAATTGTATTATTTTTATGAAAATAATTTAGAAAAGACCCGTCCTCCTCGGCTGGGATCGTTTACAACCGCATTTGGGATCATTTGAAGCTGCATTTAAACTCCATTTTGGAAGTTCAAACTCGGGGCACCATATCAGTCCATTATATGGAGAAAAATCCTGAAATGTTTTCCTCAAAAAACAATTTCTTTATGACTGAAGAAAGAAAGACATTATTTGTAAACTGTTGTTCTGGAAGTGGACTTCCCCTTTAACATTAGTTAATGTATGTTAACAACATGGTAACTAACATGAACAAACAATGAACTATACATTTATTACAGTTTTTATTCATCTTTGTTAATGCTAGTTAATAAAAATAGTCAATCATCGTTTGTTCATGTTAGTTTACAGTGAATGAACTAACGTTAACTTGATTTGATTTTGATTTTAATAATGCATTTGTAAATCCTAAAATTAACATTAAGATTAATAAATGCTGTAGAAGTTCTTAGATTCTTAGTTCATGTTAACTAATGTACTTAACTAATGAACCTTTTTGTAAAGTGCTATCAGTAACAACAACAACAACAAGTAGTAGCAGTGTAGTCATGAATGTAATCAATTCATATAATTACTAAATCAGTATATTTTCAAAAACTAATAAATGACTATCAGCACTGGCCAGCTGTAACAGCAGTTTGCTAATCTAATATATGTGATGCTTCTTCAGATGGATCACTTTGAACCCTCCTGCTGCTTCATTAGAGTCAGCACTTTTATTTATCCTTTCGCAGACGAGCTGACATCATGGCTGCAGTGAGCAGACAGCTGTGAGAGGCTTCTTCTGCGGTCCTGCTCGAGAGAGCAGCATTCAGGACTTCTTTAGTGTGCTACAATAATCCTCCTCTCCTCTCGCCAAACACTCACTGCAAAACCTTCCTGTCTCCATTTGTTCAGGGCGCTATTATGGAATATTTATTATCCGTTTCAGTAGTATTGTTCTGTGTGGACATTTAATTTCACTTTTTATATTTGTGATGCACCTTTTCAACAGTCAGATGTTAAATAAGACAAAAAAAATACATATGTGTGAGTGTTAAATGCTGTGATTATTGTTAGTTCAGAAAAGTTTGAAATGAGATGAATTTATTGTTGAAGTTACTCTGGCTTGCTGACCTACAGCAATAATCCAAAATAAAATAAAAAAAAAAGATTACTTTGAAAATAATAATATGAGCTTTAAACTGGCCTCAGATCAGTAGCCAGGACAAGTTCAACAAACATCAAACAATTAGTTAAAGGTACAAAAGCCGAAAGTGATGTAAATGTGATACAGACCTGCTGGAGCTGCTTGAGGTTTCCTCTGTTATAGACCTCTCCTTTTTTAACCTCCGTCTAGAAATCCCCATGTGAGCTATGTACTGACTCATAAAAGAGCGCCCCCTAGTGAATGGCCGAGGAATTGTGGGAGGGAAGAAAGAGAGGTAGACAGAAAGAGGAAGAACAGTGATGGTGGTTACATGGACAAACAGAGGGTTAATACGTTGACAGGACCAAAACATCAGCAAGAATCAGAGAAACAGTCCCAACCACCCAGAGCCACTGTGAAAATATGCAGTACTTCATTAGAAGAGGAGGAAAATGGCATATGAATAGAAATTGTTATAATTTATGATACACAAAAGTGAATGGTCACCAGTGTTAACCAAATATTACAAACACTTATCCAAAAAGAACATTTATGCTACATGGATGTTTCCGAAACAATGCTAGCTTTAAATATTCTATATATTTATTATGCTTTTTTATTATATATATACTATTTATTATTTATTATGCAATTTAATTATATACACTACTATGCATAAAACTAGGCACATGCACTTAAGGTAATCATATATAAATATATATATATATATATATATATATGATGTATGAAGAGCTCAGATGCAAAAGCCTCTAAATCCACCTGACGTATTTCTTTAAAATGAGCATTTTTTCTGGCTACTTTGTATAGGTTTCCATGTAAGTACTGGTACTTCTGATTGGGCTGAGGCTGGAATTTAGTGAGTTTGAAGTAAAAATATTTGATGGACATATACTATGTGTCAGGAGCATTCACTCAGTATCATTATCTCATTTTACAACGAGATGGCTTTTAGATGGTTTTGCATCTGAACTCTTCATATATAAACTGTTGTTTTGTTGGACTTAATGCCTGTGCTTGTGACGTCACACAAAACTGGCAAAACATTTAGAGGAAAACACAAGCTCAGATCAGGAGAGCTGATAGGCAGATCACAATTGTGCCCAGTTCTGAACCTTTAAGACCAAACACATCCTGTCCAACCCTAGAAAACATTCCTGTAGTTCTACTCAGAGAAGAAACCTTCCCAAATAAAACATTCTCTTTCCACATATATGTGCATGGACTGTTGACTCAAGACTGTTGTCACTTTGGCCAAAGGCAACACTTGAAATAGCACATTGTGACTTGGGCAAACTGGGAGAGGCAGCCAACCAAAACTTCTCAAACCCATGAACACCTGACAATCCAAACATTTAAAATGATATTCACAAGCTTTTAAGCATACATGTAACTGAATGCAATGCTGTTTACTCATGTGTGATGCGTATCTGCGTTATCAGTATAATAAAACAGTAGCAGAACGGTAGATTGTGAGAGTTCATTTGTGGTGCATCTTGGCTGTCACACGGTAATTACATAAGACTCCCAGAGCACAGTTAATAAAAATGAGCAATAACTACATGAATCAAAGTAATTAGGTCACCTGTGTAAAGAAATCACCTACACAGACTGAAAAATGAATACTAATCACTTTTACCACTGACCATCTGGCCATTTGTAAAGTCTCTGATAATGACTGTGCAACGTATAGCAGATTCACAGTTAGCCTGGACACAAAAGGTCAAGTACAAATGTTTCAAACGTGAACAAAACATTACATAAAATGACTGCACTGATGTTAACATTAGTGTGTAAATAATAGCTGTGTGTCTGCATAAGGAAGACAGCAGCAGAGTGCAGGATTGTGCGTTTATCTCTGTAAAACTCTCACCCACACAGGACAAAAACACATATAGCCAAAGAACAATCTTTAATAGGTTTTCTATGACAAATTTCAGTAAAAGACATAATTTACAATATATTAAACTATACAAGCCTAAATACTTGGGGTTTCCTTTAATACTAACTAAATAATGAATAAATGAATGAATGTTATTGTAGGTTGAGACCTTGTGAGACATTTCCGATTCACACAGAACAGATTCACATCTGTGATTGCTACAAATCATTCTTTATAAAACCTTTTCTTTCCTTCAGTGTTACTACTGAAAGGTATGCTTGGGTTATGCTGCCACACAGTGGAGAAACATTGCATTGCTGTATGAAAGTCCTGCAATGTATCCTTACTGTTTTTTGCAGTTTGAATATTGAAAAGCTTAGTAATACAAACCAAACTGTTATGAATGTGCAAGAATGCATAAAAACACAACAAACTATTAATACTCACAAGCTGCGTTCCTGCTCAGACGTGGCTGCAGACTCTGATCCATTAGTCACTGGAGGGAGAGGAGGAGTGGCGGATCTAGAGGTCGTAGAGGAGGGACTGGTCAACACAGGACTGCCAGGAACAGGAGAACTAGAGGAATCTGACAGCTGAGGGGAGATGGTACGCATCACCTCTAAAACACAAAAGGTGCAAGTGAAGTGTGAATGCTGTAATCTTTTAAAATAGCATCTGAAATGACAAAGTGTAGACACAGGATGTGTGAGACAAGGACAGAGAAAGACTGCATTGAAGATACCTGGGGTAGGGCTGTTGGAAGAGACTGAAACAGTTGGGGAATCTGGGCGAAAGGAACTATCTGTTAGATTGTGAGATGACGACCGTCGGCTCTTCCTGCCCTCCTGCTCGGTGGGTGTCAGCTTCCTTCGGTCTTTACGGACATGTGGCGCCCCTTCGTCAATCTCACCATCTTCATACTTGAGAGCATTCTACATAATATACAAAACACAGAAATCATTCAGTATTTTTTTTTTTAAGAGTTACACTATTGTTTAAAAGATTGGAGTCAGATTTTTTTATTATTTTGAAAGAAGACTCTTACGCTCCTCTGGGTTGCTTTTTTTTTATTCGAAAGACAAAGACAATTGTGTACATTTTAAATAGCTGTTTTCTATTTTAATACAGTTAAACATGTAATTTTTTTTTCCTGAAGCTGAATTTTTAGCAGCCATTAGTCTTAAATATCACACAATCCTTTTTATTAATATCAACGTTAAAACTTTTTTTTTTTTTTCAGGATTATTAGAAGGTTCAAGGTTTTTACTCACTTCTGATCAATTTAATGTGTCCTTGCTGAATAAAATTATTAATTTCTTCATGAAAAAAATAAAAAAAAACATGAACAACTATCACTAAACAAAAAAAACACAGCAGTGAATCATTCAGGTAACAACACAGTAATGAGAATCAAGTGTATGTGAACTTTTGAACGGACTCATTTTTATAAATTCAACTATTATTTTCTCTTGTGGACTATATGTAAATGTATTTTATGTGAAATATCTTATTTAGGTCAGTACTAAATAAAAAATAACATGCATTTTGTATGATCCCTCTTATTTTGGTAAAATAATTAACATTTTGCAACTTTTGACCTCAAGTGTTTGAGATTTACTGGGACTTTACCTCATAAATGATGAACTGTTGTTTAAGGTCACCCTCGGTGCCACTGCTGGTCATGCGTTTCTGGACGATGGCTTCCATTCCTAGCTGCTCCAAACAGTCTGTCACATCATAAAATGAGTCCTGATCGGGAAGGGCAGCCAGCGTCTGGGAGGGCAGAGGGATAAAGCCACATCAAGGACAATTACAGCTCAAGTTGCGCTGATGTGGATCACGGTTGTAGACTGGTATTTCTAATCTGTGTTTTACCTTGTTGATGAGAGTCATGGTGTAGATGAGCAGCTCTGTGTCTGATCCATTCTTCTCTGACAGGATATCTGTTAGATACGCCCAAGGCTTCACACCTGAAAAAGACAAAGTACACCTTAAGCTCTCAGACAGAAAAAAAAAGAATGAATGTCAAATGATGGATTCAGAGTATCAGCATTATGAGAGAATGTTTAAATGTATTTAACCTCTTTTCCCATCCACAACGTTGACAGCCTGAATAAGCAGTGGACTGTTGGACTCGGTGTATTCCACAAACACTATTAGCAACTTCAGAGCTGTCTTCACAACCAGCCGAGACTAAAAAGAATAAGAACAAAAAAATAGACTTTAAAGAGGCAGCATTTACCATCGTCTTACAGAAGATGGCAGCATCAAACCTCAATAAGGCTCTGATATAATCTTAATGCAGTCAAGTACTGTACATAATAGAGTGTAATGACAAAATAAACATGCATCTCCAACAATAATACGCTAATTTAATACTAGTATTTTGTGTTTGCTGTAAAAAACAACATCTGGTTTAGGCTTCGTTTCTGAGTGTTACTTGATTACTCTCATTTTCACTTCCTTTTTGATACCATGCAAAAGGATATGACCTCAAACTGATGATTAAGATGACTGAACCCATTACGGTAAAAAGTGTACAAATCTCATGTCAACAGATTCACACTAACTTTACATTTAGAAACTTCCAAAACTATGAATGCGTATTTTAGACTTGTAAAGATGCAAAATCAACAGAGCAATGGCCCAAACTTGAAATGGTTGCACAACAGCACCAGCCAATTCATTATCAACTAAGCATTTCTGTGGTGGATTTGGCAAACTAGTCTCACACAATAGTAATATTTAACTTTAATTATTAGAAGTGAAAGCTGAAAGTGAAGAATCAAAATACTTGATTTTGGTCCAGATTCACACCTACATCTCTGAACTAACTTGCACTTTTCTGGCCAACCTAATAGTTTTTTTCTAATTTGACATTGCCTTAGAATGAACTGGGTGTTGCTGAACTGCCTTTTCTTTCATCAGTGTTTTAAATGACACATTTTGGCATTTCATTTTAAATGACCTTGGTGTTGCTAGCACTATGCTTTTCCGTTTCGAGCTATAGAAATGCATCTGTAAGTTGTTTTGGATAATTTAGCAGATAAGCATTTGCTCAATGAGTTATTGTACAATAAATGTAATCCAACCCTCAGAAATAAAAAATCACAAATCAGGGGTCTCCAAACTCAGCCCCGGAGGGTCGGTGTCCTGAAGAGTTTAGCTCAAACCCTAATTAAACGCACCTGAACCAGCTAATCAAGGCATGCTACTGAAACTTCCAGGCAGGTGTGTTGAGGAAAGTTGGAGCTAAACTCTGCAGGACACCAGCTCTCGGCTGGCATTCTGTGGTATTAAAGTGTCAAGGTGCATTTAATACACAGCCACTGATGGAACACGATCCTAATGTAACTAATACTGTATTGTGGTCAGTGTATACAGATGCAGTGTTGTGTGTTTTCATCACTCACCAGGCTGCCAGTTAGCGTATACAGCCACTGTACAGTCTCATTGTGGTTCACAACACCATTCATTCCATCCACAAACAGCATGATTTGACTGAGAGCTGGGAACAAGACAGCAGAGTTTACTGTATGGTGTCGGCATGTCCTTAAGGATCAAGTGATTTGTCCTAAAGCTTTCCTGTTTGCTGGTCTAATTCTAGCCAGTATAAACTTCCTGTAACAGACGGCCTACTTAGCCAAAAATGTGCAAAATCCTTTGTGCTTTTTTAAGTCTGCATGCAAGATGTGTGGCGTACAAGCATCATAAATACATCATTACAGACTGATTTTAGAAACTCTGCACTGACACATACACACACATCTTTCAAAGTCATGTCACGTTAATGATTAGTGAAGGAGCCATTAAACACCCGAAGTTAACAATGTTAAACATTTTTAATAGAGACATGCATGAAGTATTTTGTTTATGCTTCAGTAAAGATGCAGTGTTTCCCACAGACCACACTCTTCGTGTGGCAGCAGTTTCCCCGGGGGAAATATATAAATATACTGGTTCACATTTACAACTCTGCTCTGTGTGTTTGCTGTGTAAAAGCATTGGCTGATTTTTGCATTGGGTTGAATGAAAACAGTAGACGGGCTGATTGAAAATGCAAATTCATTTTTGGCCAGCAGGAGGTGCTTTTGGAGCAGCAGAAATGGCGGTTTCACCGGTAACGGCTGTAATCAAAGCTGCGCCACACTCACAAACGCTACTTTATCAGGCATTACTCATCTTTTTCCTAAGATGAAATGAAAAGGAAAGCTTTTCTGAAGACAAACCGTCCCCTTTAAAGATACATTCATATACAAACATCCAGGCCATGTTTTGATTTTGAAACGTGCAGTGCTTGTGTATTCAACAAAAGTCAAAGCCCTTTGAAAAATCTATTTGTGGTCAGTTTGATATTGTGCCGTTTTGCCACAAATAAATCAAGGTATGGGAAACACTGAACATGTGTTGAGAACAAACCTCTGAGGATGTAGTTTTGGTAGTTATGATCTGCCTCAGCGCCCACTTTAATGAAACACGTCAGACCCTCAGAGATGACAAATTCTGGAACCAAGTCCTTATCATCCTGTGCAATATTAAACAGAATTAAAAGCTGATCAGAATTAAGAGCTTTTGAACTAGTTTAAAAATGTGTGTGGTCAGTAAGATGTTTTTTTTTGTTTGTTTTTTTTAAACATTTAGCATTTTATTTATTTCTAAATTTTATTTAGCAAGGATGCATGCATTTGAAAATTCAGCTTTGCATCACAGAAATAAATACAATTTTAAAATACAATAAAATAGAAAATTTGAGACTAAACAAAGTCATTGTAAGAATAAGAGACTTTCCTCAAAAATCTAAAAAAATATTAGTGCACGTGTATCTTTTTTTACACTTCCTTCTTCTTCTGAAATCTCATCAATACTATTCATATATATACACTATTCTCCCATAGAAAACTGTTGATCACAACTAGTTATATAATATACTATATTATACATACAGCATGATCTATATATGAATGAATCAGTATTTCTTTGTTCTGTTGGACACTTCCTCAAGATTGAATTTTGTGCTTAATTTCCCTCAAAATTTTGACTACAGAGTCCAATGTAATAGTATGTGGAAGAGAGATCAAGTTTTTGTCACTCGTTCAGTTTAGGCCAAATATACTTCTTTCTGTTCTGCTCGGACTCTCCTTATCTGTAGCATCTTACCGTTATTAACCAACTCACTCACATAAAGCTTTTTCCTTTCTTAAAAACCTGTTTTGTGGGTCTTTCATGTTCTTACCTGAAAGAGTTGCTTTAAAGAAAACAAGGACCGCCGAAGCTCAGGACCATGGGAATTATACAACTTCTCTATAAAAAAAAAAAAAAATCAGTCAGTTGACAAGGACATCAATACTTGTATCTAAGAGACAAAAATTATTTATTAATTAATTATTAATTATTATTATTGCAGTGACACATTCTCAAAGAGCACTTAAACACTCCTCATCAAGATACCTACTGACATAAAGATTAAAAGTTCACAGTATGACTCAGTCAGTCTCTGATTCAGTGAAACTCACTTAGCTAGATTTTACACTTAAAAATAAAGTGTTTTTGCAGTGATTCTATAGAAGAACCATTTTTGGTGCCCCAAAGAAAATTTCAGTGAACAGTTCTTAAAGGAGAAGTCCACTTCCAGAACAACAATTCACAAATAATTTACTCACCCCCTTATCATCCAAGATGTTCATGTCTTTCTGTCTTCAGTCGTAAAGAAATTATGGTTTTTGAGGAAAGCATATCAGGTTTTTTCTTCATATAATGGACTTCAATTGTGCCCCCGATTTTGAACTTCCAAAATGTAGTTTAAATGCAGCTTCAAAAGGCTCTAAACGATCCCAGCCGAGGAAGAAGTCTTATCTAGTGAAACAATTGGCCATTTGTTTTTTTTTTGTTTTTTTCAGAAAATACAAATTTGTATACTTTTTAAGCACAAAAGCTCGTGTAGCACAGGTTCTGGCATGCGCGTTTCAGGACGTACTATTGAATCATGTCGAAAGGTCACGTGGAACGTAGGCGGAACTACAGACCCAGTGTTTACAAACCGAACGCGCATAGACTAAGAAAGTGCAAGTAAGTCAAACGCTGTTTACAAACAAAAAGGTACAACGTGTCGGACGATTCTGAAGTTGTAGGAGAAAATAAGATGGAGTTTTTCGCCATACTCTACCTTTTTTAGCCGGAGTACACAGACGATGAACTTAGACATGATTCGTAGTAGTGATGGGAAGTTCGGATCATTTTACCAACTCAGATCTTTGAGTTTCGCTCAGCAAAATGAACAAATCTTTTTTCGAGTCATTTCGTTCATTTTAGCAAAATCAACATCACGTGACAGCCCCGTAAGATGAACGAATGACTCAAAAAATCTGAAGACTCAAAACGGTGAACTAATTCCAGTGCAGAACCTAACAGGGATTGTGCATGCACGACTGAGAATCACTTCCCGAGACGACTCGTTCTTCGCGAGTCACATTAAAGATTTGTTCAAAATGAACAAATCGTTCAAGAACGACCGTGGACACATCCAAGAGCCTGTGCTACACGAGCTTTTGTGCTTAAAAAAAAAAATAAAAAAAAAATGACAGATCGTTTTGCTAGATAAGACCCTTCTTCCTCAGCTGGAATCGTTTAGAGCCCTTTGAAGCTGCATTTAAACTACATTTTGGAAGTTCACAATCGGGAGCACAATTGAAGTCCAATATACGAAGAAAAATCCTGAAATGTTTTCCTCAAAAACCATCATGTCTTTACAACTGAAGACAGAAAGACATGAACATCTTGGATGACAAGGGGGTGAGTAAATTATTTGTAAATTGTTGTTTTGGAAGTGGACTCTCCTTTAAAAGAACCATTTTGAAGAACATCTTAAAAATCTAAAGAACCTTTTTTGACTACAAAGAAACTTTTATGCATTTGAAAGTTTCAATGGATGATCAAGGTTCTTCATAGAGCCATTGATGCCAATAAAGAACCTTTATTTTTAAGAGTGTGCCACTACAATTTGTGTGGCAGCAAAAACAAGCAAACCGTTTGCATTGACAAAAACAAGGCATCATTAAGCATCAGATCTTAGGAATTCTCTACCTAGCTTATCATTCAGAACCAGAGGAAATAAGAGGTGTTGTCACTGACTGCCTGTAAACAGTCATTCCTGTCATATAAATGCCTTGCACATATTTTGCACTTGACTGGCAGGTTAGTCATGACCCAATAAACTAAAACCATTTAACACGCCTCCAAAACACAGTTTTATTTTCTTGATAAGCATTAAAAATTACTGTATCATACCAGTCATAAGACACACCTACTCATTCTTTACCATATGACATATGGAAATGTTAGGTTAATCAAAACCCATTATGTATTTTAGAAAAAAAGCTGTCGCTATGTGCCTACCAATTTTTCTTCAACCAGATTCAACTCATCCATTAAAAAGGTGTGGAATTAAAATGTTAGTTTTGTGAACACATTCATAGGCACAATTTGTGTCTACAAATGCCATTTCAAGCAGTTAATAATAAAGATCAATTTATACAAAGTCTTTAAGAGCATGAAAATATGCATGCATCCAGATTCTGATTGGTTCTGTATGAAATAGATAACACAGGGAGAAATAAAGAGGGAGTACACCCATCACTAAGGTGGCGTACATGAAGACAATAAAAGTTCTTTCACACACACGTTCAGTCCAGCTGGTTAGCCTGTGCCTACTGGGAGAACTGAAAGAAACTAGCATGGCAGACACATGATCTTCCTCAAATAGCTAATGCAAGCTGATGCACTCACGCAACGTGTGCTTCAAACAGCCTCTGTTAGTTTTCCAACTGATTCATCATCTACGCTATTATTTATTTGGAAGATTTGCAGAGATGCTTAATAAACAGTCATTTTTATCAAAGCCTGGGAATAGCATCATTTGTAAACAAGCGTTTGCAATGTTTGCCATTGCAAAGCAACTTTGAACCTGTCGGTTCAAAACGTCCAAGACTCAACAAACAATGTCTTGGACACAATACAGGGATTAAAGCTCTATTTTGTGTTAAATTAATATGTTAGTATTAATATGTCTTACTTAAAGTTTAAACCTTTCTCAACTTAGCAGATGTTTATCTAACAATATCTGGTACACCCTGGCATGAATAGTGATTTCTAGAGAACACTGAGATGATCTTGATGCACAAAACCAGACTGGTCATGAATGGTGAATATTTGGACATTATGTGCCCAAGTTAATATCCCATGAGAATTGCGTATCACTGGTCACTGGATCCCTTGATCTAACGTCATGAAGAACGTCAAATGAAAAGCTCCTGGCTTTTAGCAAATACATGGCTTTCTAATAATGTTTTGTTTTGGTGATCTGTCTTGACAACGAAAAGACCAAAAGTCTGTCACTATGATGTGTTCTGTTGTAGTTACTATCCTGTGTGTATAAATGTGTGTGCGCACACTCAAGTATGCAAAGGAGAAATAGTGAAATATAGAAACTGCCAAATAAAGGGGTACAGACAGACAGAGTGTGTGTGTGTGCGCGTGTTCTAAGCTTAGTGGTAAAGCCCATGACAGCATGGAGAATGATGTGGTCCACCACAGACAGCTGCTCGCTACTGATAATGTTACACACACACACACACACACACAAAGGTTCAATGTCAAAAGAACACAGACATCATAGATGGTACCCAAACACACATTTGCCCACATAAACTGTACATTCAAAAATGGCATTCATGACAAACACGTGAAAGTGCAAGTTTGGAAGGATCTCACAACAAGAAGCCAGGGTGTCATGTGCCACACACACACACACACACACACACACGTGCACACAGAGAAGGAAGTATAGCTTCATGGAGAGATTGTGGAACACACATTTAATAAAATTCCCTCAACATCTCACTTAGACAAATATATACTTAGCACATTTTTTGCATGCAAGCATATATCCTTTCAATAAATTATTTTCAACCTCTTATTATACAGGCTAATAGATCGGCCAAGAATTTTACTGTCAGCAAATGTGGTACCATAAACCAGTCTTCTTCTCAGTCTGTACATCACTGAGGATGAATGTCACCGTAGATTCCCACAGTTGTGTTTATGAGAGAAAAATGAAGTAAGAAAAGAAGTGAGGGCATGTGGGCAAAAGATTATGAAAGAGAAAAAAAAAACAGGGATATTCTAAAAGTAGGATATTACGCACAAACATGTAACCACCAAAGGATCTGTGAGTTATGTGAAGGGTAAACCAACAGAGACTAGAGCAAACAAACTAACTCGGATCTTTTATCCAAACTCACTCACTTGTTACACAAACAGTTGTTTGCACTTCATATTCTACATAATTAGTAATGCAAAGCACCCAACTGACTGGCATATTTGTTACGTAGGTAGTTTTGCTATTCCTGCGTTCCTAACCTCATATAACCTGTCAAGCCCAGTCATACAACAACAGCTATTGTCAGATCAGGTCATAAAACAGAACTATGGGAAGCCCCAAAACTTCTGCACTTAGATGACCGACACTTACTCAAGAAATTTTTTTATCATGTCATTAGTAAATTGCTGACTATAGAAAGAAAGCAGGGCAAAGGCATAGTTTAATCATTTATACAGTATTGGTTCAAACCTTCTTTCAAGGAAAGGAATGTTCTAGGTTCATCTGAGGGTAAGCGAGTGACAAAACCAAATATGACAGAGGACACTGAATCCTTGAGAGAATCTGTGACTTGGCACATTCTTCACGTCACACTGAATGACATAATTCACACATAGCCTCTGCCTGTTTCTACATTCACTGCTCCAACTCAGGACAAGGTATTTGACTTTTCTCTAAGCTTAGAGAAAAGTAAGTGATTTAGTATAACTGATCTTCACACAAGAGAATCATACTGCCCAAAATATCAGGATATTAAGTGTGTTAAAGTAATAACATCTGATTTAAGCAATTGTCAGCATGTCGAAAGAGCATGTGTAAACACTTTGAGATCAGGACCATGAGAAGAATTCCTCCAAATATGTTTTATTAGTCAGGCTGCAGTCCTGCAGTACTGTGACAAAGGGCGCTTCAGAAGTCAAGCCCATTGTATGAGGGCTCCAGCACAGGAAGCCATTATGGGCAGGAAAAGGAAACGAGGGAAGAGTGACACAAGGGAAGAGTAACAGACAGCACTCTGAACACAACCGCCTGAAAACACAGACCACTACTAATTTAGATCAGTTGGATCAGACATTTACAAAGACAATGACATAAACAGATCAACAATCACATGGTCTACAATAAAAGCACTAAAGCTGCATGTCACCTCTATATATTTACTAACAAAGGTCCAATCATGCAGGACATCAGTTTTCAAGATTAAAGGGGTGTTCACCCAAAAATGAATTCATGTCATTCCAAACTCGCAAGACCTTTGTTCATCTTCGGAAGACAAATTTAAGATAATTATGAAATACAAGAGCTTTCTGACCCTGCACAGACAGCAATGTAACTACCACATTCAAGGCCCAGAAAGGTAGTAAGGACATTGATAAAATAGTCCATGTGACATTATTTTTTTGAAGCTATGAGAATACTTTGTGCACAAAGAAAACAAAAATAGTGTTTTTTTTTCAACAATTCTTCTGTGTCATTCTCCACCGCCATTTACTATTTTAACAATATCCTTACTACCTTTCTGAGCCTTGAACTTGGTAGTACCACTGCTGTCTATGCAGGGTCAGAAAGCTCTTGGATTTCATCAAAAATATCTTAATTTGTGTTCCAAAGATGAACAAAGGTCTTATGGGTTTGTAATGACATGAGGGTGAGTAATTAATGACAGAATTTACATTTTTTGGGTGAACTGTCCCTTTAACTCTTAAAGGGGTCATCGGATGCAAAATTCACTTTTACATGTTGTTTGAACATAAATGTGTGTTGGCAGTGTGTGTACACAGCCACCCTATAATGCTAAAAATCCATCAGCGCCGATAGCCTTTGAGCAGCGTGCAGACATACAGCGTAGTGCTAAGGGCATCCCAAGTTTGAATCCCAACTCGAGGACCTTTCCCGATCCCGAACTTTCTCCCACTTCGCTTCCTGTCAATTCTGTCCTATCCTAATAAAGGCAAAAATGCCAAAAAAAAAAAAAATAAAAAAAAATACACCAATACATTCCCTTAAATTCCTAATTTGCTGCTTATTAATAGTTAGTAGGGTAGTTGTTAAGTTTAGGTATTGGGTAGGATTAAGGATGTAGAACAAGGTCATGTAGAATTAGGCATTAATATGTGCTTAATTAGTACTAATAAATGGCTTATATTCTAGTAATATGCATGCTAATAAGCAAATTCTACAGTTAAGACCGTAAAATAAAGTGTTACCAAATTTTTTCATCAATAATTACAGCCTTGATGAGCATAACAGACAGCTCTCAACAGTTATATAGTTCATAATCATTGGTCAATCAGAGAAGAACAATCAAACAGGCACTGCTTTATGTAACTACATTATATGGACCAATATTTAGAAAGGCATTCTTTGGCATTCTAGTTTTGCATTGCCAATTATATTTTCAAATCAGGCTGAGAGCTTGTAAGTGTGTTAGGGTATGAACACCGAGATCAACCTCAAAATCTGAATACAGCATAACAAATGTTCTCTACAGGTTACCGCTGGCTTGACATTTGAATGAAGCTAACCACTACAGCATTACTTGCCAAATACATCAGTGTTATTCTCAGTGTCTGTCTGGCAAGACTATGGAAATAAACTTCTGCCTCGGTTTAACCCCCATTTCTCACGGCCTGTTCCTTTGAAAGTCGATATGCTGCGAGTTTCTTATACTGCTCTATTCCATAAGAAATTAAGAACAGAAAGTCATATAGGCATCCAAACAAGATATTGCTTTAAAACAAGAAAAACACAACGACATTATAGATTCACTCTTTGTGTTCTAGAAGGTTATGTTTTAACATGAGTGGTACTGTAAACAAATCCCTAACATCTGAAAAAGCTTCCACCGCAGAGCAGGGAGATGGTTAGCACTGCAGGTCAAAACAATGAGTGTATAGAAATGCACTATTTGTCCTGTTCACACATGCCATCCTAACTGCAGTTAATCAAATAAACTTCTGCTCCATCATGCCCATATGAGCATGAGAACTGCACACTGGTACATTTCCTGTGGACAGTTTAAGGTGTGGGCCCTAAGGGCCCCTTTTAGCAGTGCCACAACAAAAGGTCATAGGTTAGACATTTAATAGGTCAGTCTGCGCTTTCGGTTACCTGACTGCAGTACATTTAATGACAGATCCTGTACAGCCTTATAAGGGCAAACAAGAAAAACCTTTCTCTTTTCTGATCTGCATCAACAGAAAGCACGCACAGAGCACGTTGCCAAAAAAGGAGTAATCTAAATTATTCCCAGAATCTAGAAGACCATGTTCAAGGCATCATCAACAGTAAATGGTCATGATCACCAAAAAAAAAAAATGCTAATGAAAGACATTTGGTTCAGTACAACCTGAATTTATAAGATTAAGCCTACAACTTAAACTGCATCATGGGACAGTTAACTGTGATTAATTGTGAACAGCATGTTAAACGACAGCCTCTTACCCAGCTGATTCCTTTGTCATATTATCAACATCATGTATTAACCTTAGAGTGCTATAATAAGTATTCTGTGTAATGATGTCTTTGTCCACCAGCCAGAGAGCTGTGTTGTTGTTGGGTATCTGTGTCCACTTAAGTTCAAATGAACAGATCTTTATCACTCACAGCCTTCTGTGACTTCAAACCCCACTTATTGCAGTAGGGATCTTGGACTCTGCTCTTTAGAGTAACAACATACATGCCCTAAAACCAATGGATGAGATGCTAACACACCACCGAACGACTTCAAACTGATGCCAGGTGTGAGTAGACATAATAACACACAAGAGAGGTCATAAGTTCAACCACTAACTACTAAGATCACATCATGAAACTAACCACCAACTTAGTCTCTGAGTCCCTGATGTTCTTCAAAAAAAAGGCTTATGTTCTGTTAATAAAAACCCTATTTACAGAACTTATTTGGTCAAAGGGCAGCTGCTAATATTGAGCCAAGTGCACCACAGCATGAAATAATTCTGTCACTGTTGCCATAACATTAATTTGGTGATAAGGATTGACCCCATTACTGAACTATTTACAACAGCCAAGTGTGCCTGGCATCTTACGCAAAGCAAGGAGGGGGAAAAAGTACAAATATCCCTATGTTGATGGAAAAAAAGCTTGAACATTGCTAAAATGTTATGAGAACCTTTCCAAAATGATTGCTTTTCTATTTTACATAATTTGCTTAAAGGCTCCATGTTGGTAGGCTTTACTTCTGAAATGCAAACAAAATATTTTACATGTACATTAATTTATGTGTTTGGCAGACATTCTATTCAAAGCGACTCCTGGCAGTTTCCCTGAGATTTGAACCCATTATTTTGGTGTTTTCTTACCACGAAAACTAGACTAAGCATGCACCGAGCATAATTTGCTTTTGTGGTCTATTTTGTTTGTTTGTTTTTGGTTTTACAGGCCATTATGCTTGTGAGTGACACTTATCCACTGCCGTTCCCCCCTTTCTGTAGAAATGTAAACAAACTTACTCCACCTTCTTACTTTTTCAAAAAAGTTACTTTGTCTTCCCATTTATTTACTGACAGCTTTCCTGTCTCTATTAAGTAATTCATTAATTAATTACTTCCACTTTAGGTGTAAAGGGGTTTTTACAGTTGCCAGAATAAATAACTTTTGGGTTTTTTGTCATTTAAAGGGGTCATCGGATGCCCATTTTCCACAAGTTGATATGATTCTTTAGGGTGTTAATGAAAAGTCTATAATATACTTTGGTTAAAAATTCTCAATGGTAGTGAAAAACAACACCCTTTTTGCTCTTCAAAAATCATCCCATCCTGGTCGAGGCTGCTTTAAATGCAAATGAGCTCTGCTCGCCCCGCCCCTCTCTTCTCTATGTGGAATGACGAGCCTAATTACTTTAGCCGCATTTAGCCGCTAAACTTGCTAACTAGCACATTATTAGGCGATCACAAAGATTAATAAAAAAAAAAAAAAAACCCTTATACTCACTTCTGCTGTAAGTGAAGCTGGATCACGAATCATTCACGCGAACACGCATTTATGTAGATCGGGAGGCGCATTCCCTTCACAAACAAATGTAATCTACTGTGTATCTTCTGCGGCTCAGATGTCAGGAGTAAATGACGACCACTATGTTCATTATTACATCCAGCAACACAACACCTCAATCACTCAATTGGAGATATTCTTGTCTAACTTACATCCCTGCTCCGGCATCGTTAACAGTGGAGGTCGGACTTTGACAGCTGATCTGAGGTAAGACGCTTATGTCAATCAACTATCGTGGGAGCGGCCTCTGTCAGTGTGACGCCACAATGACAGGCATCTGAGAACGGCTCGATTTGAAAAAGGGAATATTATTTTTACATATTAATTAAAAACCACTGCATGGATTTTTATCATTACAGGGCAGATGTGTACATACACTGCCAACACACATTAATGTTTAAACAACATGTAAAAGTGAACTTAGCATCCGATGACCACTTCAAAACAAATAAGCAAGCCCTGCCTAGGTGTAACATAATATTGTAACGGATTACGTATAAGTGTAACTTTCCCTAACACTGCTTACAAACGTGAAATAATTCATTTTGCAGGACTTTGCACATCCTGTATGTCTTTGCACTTTTTGTATTTCTTATGTTCATATTGCACTTTGTTTATACAATGATGTATGTTTATTTATGTTTAGAAATGTCCTATAATTTAGATTAGTGGTCATTGGAGGATTTCGCAGAATAAGAATTTTATTGTAACAGTTTCAACATGTATGAACTCTTGAAGTTGAACACCAAAGCTACTAAGCTACAGGTAGACAAATATCTACAAAAATTTTACACATAAGGCAAAAATGCCCATAAGATAATAAAAAAAAAAGTTTCTGTAAAAACACTGATGTGTTTTGACCAAATGGGTACATGCTTTCACTCTTTTATCTATCAAAGATGGTGGGGTAAATTGCTGCTCCATGACACAAAATTTAAGTGTCTCGTAAAATGTACATTTTCAAAATAAAAATTAAATTAAACACTTGATTTCAAAAAAAAAAAAAAAAAAAAAAGATAAATAATCCTGATGAAGATTTCTCGCCAAATGGCTATTATTATTAATGCTATTATTAATGTTATGTTTAGTCTGTGGAGTTGGAAACAAATGCATCTAAACTCGGATGGACACATGGATGCAGGATTTCCTGGGGTAATGACTCAGTCCGCCCAATCCTGATTCAGACTTGACCTCATCGCAATAGAGTATAACACTAGCACCTGACTATTATGGTAGATTTTCACTAGGTATGAAAACTTGTGATGCAAATGAGTCACCGAGAGAACGAGGAGTCCCCAGAGAGACACCAACACAGGGATGTTAAATGCTTCAGTGGTGAGTGTGATGCTTTAGATAGAGGCTATCATGTGGACGAGGAACACATGGCATGAAAAGATGTCACAGAGAGATCAGGCAGCAATGCTCATAAACGACTTGGGCACAGAGGGAAAGAAGAAAGAGACAGGGAGCTAAAATTGGATTAGCAGCATCATGGAAAAATGTTCTAGGGTTTTACAGACTTGGGTAACCCACAGTACGACACATCAGCTCCTGATTAGCCTAAAGGGGAAAAAAAATAAATAAAAGAATGAAAAATTAATGTGCAACAGAGTACTGACTGGATGGTATATAGCATTGTGCCACTACACAAACTATTTTGTATTCTATTACAAATAGCCTCCAATAGGACGTCTGAGACCTTGTCCCTGTGGACCAAACATTGGCAGCCATGCTCAGAAAATCTGCGATGGAGGGTGGAAAATCCAAAAGGTCTGGGGTGAAAAACTATTCATCGTTCAACCCAACAGAAGAAAAAAAAAAGGACATCCAATTGTGACTACACATACTTTAGCATTGAATAAGATGAATGAGCTGCTGCAATCAAGCCAATTCAATGGAAAGGACATTTGAATAAATGTCACTGGTAAAGTTGATTACAGCCACAGATTGTAATCTTGTCTTTGAGAGCATTTCACCACACACTGTGCACAGAGAGCCAACAAGTCTGAACAAGAGCAGCTGACATGAACCAATCAGAGATATGCTTAAAGGTTGCATCTGATATCAGGGTTTCCACACATTTTCACACATTAACTTCCCTAGAAAAGTAATAGTTCACCCAAACATTGAAAATCATTTTCTCACCCCAATGCCGTTCCAAACCAGTATAACTTACTTTCTTCTGCTCATCATAAAATGTGTTTTTTGTTGTTGTTGTTTTCATATAATGAAAGTCCATTGGATCAAAACACAACATTGGACCCCACTGACTTTCACTGGACATTTTTCATCTTGAGGTCCACAGAAGTAAGTAAGTCATGCATCATTTTTGGGTTCACTATTCACTTTTTTTAAAGAAATTTCCAAGATGATTACCAAGTTTTTCAGCCCTGGATTTTCATGACTGTGGGAACCCTGCAGTACAGAGACACAGGGATTTGAAGCAGATCAGCTGACAACAGTTTAGTTAGATCCAAAAGTCACTTTGCTTCTGTGAGCTGGAGAGAGTTAAATATTTAAGCTGTAGATGCAAGAAAGATTTTAGAGACATTTATGAGGGCTAACAGTGTGCAGGGTGGCATCAGATATAAAAATAAACCCAGCTGTCCAGTTTTGGCACAATGTTGTACACTTCAAGGTTTGAAACACCACTTGAAGTGATTACATAAAACGTTTATATGACTATGAAAACTACAACATGTGGTTCATGTTCACATGTCTGTGTGAGGGAGATGGGCCTGTTGAGTTGTTAGAGAATCAATGCTAATGACAGACATACGGGTGGCTTTTCTAAAATTTGAACAGTATGTCCTGTTGCCCAGCCTCACATAAACACAGTAGGAAATAGAAGCCTGTGGCCTTAGGGATGACCTATCTGCAGCATGGCATTTCCTGTTGGCCAATTTAAATGACACTGTTCCTCCTACACAGAATTACTTGGGAAACACTTCAAAAATTGCCACAGCATTTTTCTGAGCTTACTGAGCATTTTTTTATGTGCTTTCTCAAAAGTGATTATTTTGACCGATTTTATTCAAATTTAAAGAAAGCATATGAAACAGCTAATTGTTGCTTTTAATTTGGATAGACATCAAAATCTATTGTTTAAGTCCAAAGTACAGCAAAAACAGTATAATGTTAAAATATTTTTACAATTTAAAATATTTTCAAATTGAAAACAGTTATTTTAAATTGTAAAAATATTTCAACATTATACTGTTTTTCCTGTACTTTGGATCCAGTAAATGCAGGCATGGTGAGCAGAAGAGACTTCTTTAAAAAAAAACATGAGAAATCTTACTGTTCAGAAACTTCTGACTCTGTAATATTAAACAATAGATTTTGATGTCTATCTAAATTAAAAGCAACAATTAGCTGTTTTATATGCTTTCTTTAAATTTGAATAAAATCGGTCAAAATAATCACTTTTGAGAAAGCACATAAAAAAATGCTCAGTAATCTCAGAAAAATGCTATGGCAATTTTTGAAGTCTTTCCCAAGTAATTCTGTGTAGGAGGAACAGTGTCATTTAAATTGGCCAACAGGAAATTTGTAATCATTACTCCAGTCTTCAGTGTCACATGATCCTTCAGAAAGATCATTCTAATATTCTGTGTTGTTGAAAACAGCCGAGTAGAACATTTTCAGGAACAGAAAATTCAGAAGAACAGCATTTATCTGAAACAGAAATCTTTTGTAACATTATAAATATAATTTCTTTCCCAAAAAAACAAAATTATACTGACTCCAAGCTTTTGAATGGTATAGTGTATAATGTTACAAAAGCTTTTTATTTCAGATAAATGCTGATCTTTGGATCCTTCTATTCAAAGAAGCCAGAAAATAATATACTCAGCTTATAAAATAATATACTCAACTTTTAAATTATAATAATAAATGTTTCTTGAACAGCAAATCAGCATATTTGATTGATTTCAGAAGTATCATGTGACACTGAAGACTGGAGTAATGACGTAAAAAAAATGTTGCTTTCATCACAGGAATAAATTACATTTTAAAATATAGCTGCAAGCAGCGATGACGGGCCCTCGCCGCCAGCGCAATCGCCGGTAGCATCAAGAAAATGGGGCCCAGCGGGCACATGCATTGACAGTAATCCTGTGGCAGTTTGGATTGAAAGGTTACAGCAATGAAAGGGCTAAAAGCAAACTGCAGCAACACTTTCAATGAAGCCCGTATTTATAATACTCTAAGGAGTGTTAGTTCACATGTAGTTGTACAATTGCTTATTGTCAATAGACTAGGGGGACCATCAAAATAATACATAATATATAATGTAAAAAATAAATGTAATATGATATAGTCTGTTATAAATTAAGTAGATTTGATATGTTGTCCATTGTGTGTTATAAAAAAATCATAATCTTAAAAGTTATATCCTCAAATACTCAAGTATTTTAATGTATTCTAATTGTTGTTATGATTATTCATGAGATGATATAACATATTATAAGGTTTTTATAATGCATTATGCATTCATTATAATCCCTTATAAATACCATTATAATGTATTGGGCTTCGTAGAAAGTGTTACCCAAAATGCTTTTACATCATTCTGATAGACTGAGAATGAGCTGAAAAGGATTCTTTATCCTATGAGGTCATCTTGTGTTCTTCCTTGGTATTATAGTCTTCATCTGCTAGTTTACATGTGTGATATTCGAAATGTTTTTGCAGCCTCTGAAAATATGATAAACATATTTCCTAAGAATGACTTGTTTTTTATATGTAAAAAGTTGTGAAGAGTTAGGATAATGCACTTTAAATACACGCTGTCTCTCTCAGTCTCTCTCTCTCTGTCTCTGTCAGCCACCCTCCCCCACTGTCAACACTCACACTTACACACACACTTAGAGTTAGAGTGAGAGAGTTTGAGTGAGATCAGATGTTTAATAGTTTTTTAATTTTCTATTTTTTGTAGACTATTTTATATCAATGGAAGTAAGCATTTATTTCTCAGAATGACTAGTTCTATGCATATAAAATTTTTTAAAGTGTTTGGATGCTGCATTTTAAAATTACGCTTGTGTTTTTTACTGCTACTTTAAAAAAAAATCACCATAAATCAACCGTTCAGGATATCCCAAATCCGCTTGCAATATAACATCTTCAGTATGTTGGCATCATGTTGACAAAGTTTGGTGTGAACTACTTATTCCTGCTTGGAGAAGTATGAATTTGTTTAAAGCCTGATTTTTCCAAAAATCCACATTCAAATCAAAATAGCTGATTTCCCGTTGGTCGCAGCTAATGGGTGTAAATTAGAAAGTTGTCCGGCTTGATGAGACCAATATACATACCAAGTTTGGTGTCTGTAGCTAAAACTAACCCCCCAACTTTTGACAAAAGGTGGCGCTATAGAGCGCCTCCTCCCCGCCCATTTATGAGCCTTTGCCAGTGTCTAACTATCATTAATACTGATGTGTGTGTTGAGTTTCATGAAAATCTAAGCTTATTAAGTGCCCCAAAAACACAGGAAACAAATGTTAAAGTTTGACACGTTGCCATGGCAACAGCATTTAATGTATCAACGATCCCTTTACAGATTCTCATCGGCCGTGTTTTGTCATTATTCTGATGAAGTTAGATGCAAATCAAGTAAAATTAAAGCTGCAAGCAGCGATGGGCGGGCCCTCGCACCCGGGCTCACCGCCGCTCGGTGGCAAATGGTGGGCACTATGCTTTTAACATGTAAATTTAGGAGGAATATGTCAAAGTCATTTAGATGTGCCAGAATTCTTGCTGCCAGCTGGTGGCGCTATGCCTATAACTGAATATTGGCATGCAGATGTCTTCAGGCCATCGATTTTATCAAACATATGAAGTTTGGTGCAGATTGAACATGGCATGCTTGAGTGTAAGACATGACATATCCTGCTGCCAACAAGTGGCGCTATTACGGAATATTGGCCTTTAGATGTCTTCAGGCCAAGACTCTTGCCAAACATGTCAAGTTTGGTGCAAATTGTACACTGGATGTTTAAGTTAGTGTAAAACAAGTCCTTTGTTGTTGCTAGCAGGTGGCGCTATGATTGTAATGGAATATTGGCCTTTAGATGTGTTCAGGCCAGGACTCTTATCGAACATGTGAAGTTTGGGGCAGATCGGACATTGTATGGCTGAGTTACAAAAACTTCCTCTTTCATAGCATTAATAGCATGCTTTAGCACTTAGTAAGTGTTGCTAGCATGTTTGGGCGCGTTTTTAGCATGTTTAGCACTCAGTGGCTTATTTTAGTGTTGCTAATAGTGTATCACAGTGTTAAACGTCACTTCCTGTTGACAGTAGGTGGCGCTATGACTATAACTGAATATTGTCACATAAATGTGTTCAGACCAGGACTCTTATCAAACATGTTAAGTTTGGGGCAGATTGGACATTGCATGCCTGAGTTATAGTAACTTCCTGTTTCATTGCATTAATAACATGCTTTAGCACTTAGCTAAGTGTTGCTAACATGTTTTAGCATGTTTCTAGCATGTTGCTACCCTATTTAACATTTCTTGATACTTTTTAAAATATTGCTAGGCATCCAGAACAGTATTAAACGTGTCACTTCTTGTAGCCAGCAGGTGGCGCTATGACTATAACTGAATATGGGAATGGGAATGGGAATGTGTTCAGACCAGGGCTCTTTTTAAACATGTTAAGTTTGGGGCAGATTGGATATTGTATACCTGAACTTCCTGTTTCATTGTATTATTAGCATGCTTTAGCATATTAGCTAAATGTTGCTAGCATGCTTTATTATGTCTGTAGCATGTTGAAAATTAAGCTTGGGGCAGATTGGACATTGTATGCATGAGTTACAGCCATTTTTCTTTGTATTAATATCATGCTTTAGCTCTTAGCTAAGTGTTGCTAGCATGTTTTAACATGATTCTTGCATGATGCTAGCCTATTTAAAACTTGCTAACGCTTTTTAATATGTTGCTAGGAGTCCGTAACACCGTTAAACATGTCACTTCCTGTTGTCAGGAGGTGGCGCTATAACTTTAACTGAATATAAGCATGTATATATCTTCAGACCAGGACTCTTATCAAACGTGAAGTTTGGGGCAGATTGGACATTGTTTACATGAATTACAAAAACTTCCTGTTTTATGTCTTTAACAACATACTTTAGCATTAAGTAAGTGTTGCTAGCATGTTTGAGCATGTTTTTAACTACTTTAGCACTCAATGGCTTTTTAGTGTGTTGCTAATAGTGTATCACAGTGTTAAACAGGTCACTTCCTGTTGACAGTAGGTGGCGCTATGACTATAACTGAATATTGGTACGTAAAAGTGTTCAGGCCAGGACTCTTATCAAACATATTAAGTTTGGGGCAGATTGGACATTGCATGCCTGAGCTACAGTAACTTCCCGTTTCATTGCATTAATAACATGCTTTAGCACTTAGCTAAGTGTTGCTAACATGTTTTAGCATGTTTCTAGCATGTTGCTACCCTATTTTACACTTGTTGATATTTTTAAAATGTTGCTAGGCATCCACAACAGTATTAAACATGTGACTTCCTGTTGCCAGCAGGTGGCGCTATGACTATAACTGAATACGGGCATGGGCATGTGTTCAGGCCAGGACTCTTATCAAACATGTTAAGTTTGGGGCAGATTGGACATTGTATGCCTGAGTTACAGTAACTTCCTGTTTCATTGTATTATTAGCATGCTTTAGCATATTAGCTAAGTGTTGCTAGCATGCTTTACTATGTTCGTAGCATGTTGAATATTAAATTTGGGTCAGATTGGACATTGTATGCATGAGTTAGAGTAACTTCCTGTTTCATTGTATTATTAGCATGCTTTAGCATATTAGCTAAGTGTTGCTAGCATGCTTTACTATGTTTGTAGCATGTTGAATATTAAGTTTGGGTCAGATTGGACATTGTATGCATGAGTTACAGCAATTTTCTTTTTCTTTGTATTAATATCATGCTTTAGCTCTTAGCTAAGTGTTGCTAGCATGTTTTAACATGATTGTAGCATGTTGCTAGCCTATTTAAAACTTGCTAATTAGGGCCCGAGCACTGCAGTGCGAGGACCCTATTGGAATTGCTCCGTTTATTATTATTCTTCCGCTGCTTCTTCTTCTCCAAAATAAAAAGTCTTTTTGAGGGCCTAAACATGCTCGAAAACTCATGAAACTTTGCACACGCGTCAGACCTGGCGAAAATTTACATCTGATATGGTTTTCAGAAGTGGGTGTGGCAAAATGGCTCGATAGCGCCACCTATAAAATTTCAACGGAGTGCACCTCGAGCTACGTTTCACGTACATGTACGAAACTCGGTACACACATGTAACACACCAATACCTACAAAAAAGTCTCCTGGTACAACATCCTAAACCCAACAGGAAGTCTGTTATACTGAATTTCCTGTGTGATTTTTGTGCGGTTTTTGCCATTTTCAGGCCTCGTACTTTAACGAACTCCTCCTACAGTTTTAATCCGATCATCTTCAAATTTGCTGAGTGTTATCATAAGGCCTTTGCGATGCTAAATTGTGAAGATCTAGAGTTTTCGTCAAGGGGTGTGTCCGTGGCGGCCTGACAAATTTCAATATTTCGCCCTGAAAAAGGAAGTTGCCGTAACTCAGGCAAACAATGTCTGATCTGCCTCAAATTTTACACGTTTGATAAGTCCTGTTGAGTTGAGTCCAGTCCTGAACACATGTCAGTGCCCATATTCAGTTATAGTCATAGCGCCACCTGCTGACAACAGGAAGTGACATGTTTAACACTGTTACGGACTCCTAGCAACATATTAAAAAGCGTTAGCAAGTTTTAAATAGGGTAGCAACATGCTAGAAACATGCTAAAACATGTTAGCAACACTTAGCTAAGTGCTATAGCATGTTATTAAGCAATGAAACAGGAAGTTACTGTAACTCAGGCAAGCAATGTCCAATCTGCCCCAAACTTCACATGTTCGATAAGAGTCCTGGCCTGAACACATCTAAAGGCCAATATTCCATTGCAATCATAGCGCCACCTGCTGGCAACAGCAAATTACTTGTTTTACACTAACTTAAACATGCAATGTCCGATCTGCCCCAAACTTCACATGTTCGATAAGAGTCCTGGCCTGAACACATCTAAAGGCCAATATTCCATTGCGATCATAGAGCCACCTGCTGGCAACAGCAAATTACTTGTTTTACACTAACTCAAGCATGCCATGTTCAATCTGCACCAAACTTCATATGTTTGATAAAAGTGCTGGCCTGAACACATCTACATGACAATATTCAGTTACAGGCATAGCGCCACCAGCTGGCAGCTGGAAGTTTTGCACATTTAAAAGACTATGACATACTCCTCCTATGTTTACTATATTAAATGCATACAGCCCACCGTTCGCTGTTTCACTAAAGCTGCCGGTCAGCGGTGAGCCCGGGTGCGAGGGCCCTTTCATCGCTGCTTGCAGCTTTAATGTTTTTAAATATGTTGCTAGGAGTCCGTAACAGTGTTAAACATGTCACTTCCTGTTGTCAGCAGGTGGCGCTATGACTATAACTGAATATGGGCACTGACGTGTGTTCAGGACCGGACTCTTATCACACCTGTGAAGTTTGAGGCAGATCGGACATTGTTTGCCTGAGTTACAGCCACTTCCTTTTTCATGGCGACACGTCGAAATTTGTCAGGCCGCCACGGACACGCCCCTCAACGAAAACTCAAAATATTCGCAATTTAACATCGCAAAGGCCTTATGATAACACTCAGCAAATTTGAAGATGATCGGATAAAAACTGTAGGAGGAGTTCGTTAAAGTACGAGGCCTGAAAATGGCAAAAACTGCACAAAAATCGTACAGGAAATTCAGTATAACGGACTTCCTGTTGGGTTTAGGATGTTGTACCAGGAGACTTTTTTGTAGGTATTGGTGTGTTACACCTGTGTACCAAGTTTCGTACATGTACGTGAAACGCAGCTCGAGGCGCACTCCGTTGAAATTTTATAGGTGGCGCTATCGAGCCATTTTGCCACACCCACTTCTGAAACCAATATCAGATGTAAATTTTCGCCAGGACTGACGCGTGTGCAAAGTTTTTTGAGTTTTCGAGCATGTTTAGGCCCTCAAAAAGACTTTTTACTTTGGAGAAGAAGAAGAAGAAGAATAATAAACAGAGCAATTCCAATAGGGTCCTCGCACTGCAGTGCTCGGGCCCTAATAAACAGAGCAATTCCAATAGGGTCCTTGCACTGCAGTGCTCGGGCCCTAAATATATTCAAACAGGAATCAGTTATTTTAAATAGCAAAAATATTTCAGAATTTTACTGTTTTTGCTGTACTTGGGATCAAAAATAAATGCAGGTTTGGTAAACAGAAGAGACTTCTGAAAAAAAAAATCTTACTGTTCAAAAACTTTTGACTGGTAGTGTATACCATAGCCTATCAAACACTGAACATATCTTCACGTCTTCATATCTTCATATTTTGTCAGAAACCAGAAATTCTAAACGGTCAGTCTAAGCCGATTTTATTAGCAGGCCCCTTATTGTCAATGCCATTTCCAGTTTTACATGATTGACTATTGAGGATTAAAAAATGAAAAATATTTTAAAGTTTGGCACACCTGGAATTTTTATATATTACATACACAAACTCTTGGAGCCCATTTACATTACTTTTCCAAGTCTATAAATCACATTTAAACATCCAAGAAAATAAAACAAAAGTATTATTAGTTCAAAACTGAATCCATTCCATATGTACAAGTTCAAAGAAAAAACAATAACATGGTATTGCTTAATTTATCCAGTTACAGCAAGAATAAATGTTGCAAGAGCCTGTAGGCTAAGGACTCTTTACTGGCAGAGTGGAAAAACAAAACCCTTGATTGAGTACAGGATATGATGAACTACACTGTTTTGTGGGAACCTGTGCAAAGTGCCATTTCAATCACACACACATTCATTCACTCAGTTGAAAAATAAAAACATTAGAAAATATCCTAAAACTGCCATAAACTGATATTTCCATTTAGAAGGAAGTATGATTATGATTCATTCATGACTATAAGACAAGGGATGTAGCATCAGCTTATTTCTAAACAGGAAAACCGAAGGAGACAAAGGCTGTCTTTTCACCTTGAAACCACACATTATAAAACGGGATAGAGCTTGTGGTTGTTATCAAAGGAAATGTTTTTTTTGGGGGTTTTTTTGGGAAATAACTGATGTTGTAACTTTCAAGTACAGTTTACAGAAGCACTTATTTGAGCTACAATGTATACATGACGTACTGATAAGCCTTTGTGGAGTTACAAATTGCAAAGCCAGTAGTCTTTTTATCCTGAATGGATATATACATATTTTACACACTCTTTCAGATACCCGGGAAGTAACTCAGCAGATTATTTCATTTCCACAAATTATGTCCGCAGCAGAAAGCAACAGAGGACGCACTTGATACTGCATGGAAAGGAACACAGTGTTCTGAAAATGAGTGAACTTGCAGGGAAACAGGGAAACGCAAGTTGTGATTCAGCTAAGAATAATTCAAAAACGTCACTGGAGGAGGAGAACGTGAACCTTTAAAGACCTATTTATATGCATAGTTTTGGTTAAAGATCATGCATTACTTTGAAGGCAAAGCAACTATGTAAAATTACCCATTACTCTAGACATAGTTATGAACCAAGTGACAAGCCTGTTCCACTTCCAAAAGAAAAAATAATAAACAGTCATGACTAATAATAATGGCTTTTTAAAAATGCTGTATCTCAGTAAAATCAGCCACTATTTTTACTCGTATCTGATTGGCTGGGCCAGCTGGCACTGACAGCATCAATACAGCGCTGGTGGCTCATGTTCAAGAGCCAAAGTCATGTGACCATGTGGTCACAGTGAGCACTGGAATGGAGCCTGGCCACTAGTAACAAATGAGTGCAAGTGTGAGCGTAGCTCGACTCAATTAATAAAACTGAGAGTTTGCCAGACACTACAATAGCCCTGTAGGGGTTGGACTGAGTGGACTGATGTGCACTTTGATTCAAACTGATCTAAATGTGATAACATTAACAAGTTAACAAGTTAATAAATGTTAATAAAACAACACAAAAAAAACATAACACTGCCAAGAAATTTCATTTTTCTTTCATCCATTTTAAGTGGTCAATAAAAAGGGAAAACATCTCAGATCTCAAAAGAGAAACACTTCATGCAGACACAAAGAAAACAAACAGGCAATGTGAGTAAACTCTTGAACGTTCCACTTGACATTCCTGACAAGGACTCAGCATTGCCTTTACAATTATGACAAGAGAGTAGTTTAGAAATAAAAATCTACTATGCAAAACTGCTAAATAATTATCTACTGTGCATGACCACAGAAGCAATACCAAAGACATTTTGGGAGTGTTGCATATCACAGTAACCCAGAAACCCCAGGGCTGGACCGGTCTGTCCTGTCTTGAGGCATGTTATTCTCTTTGTGTCACTCAAATACACACACACACAGAGCTCACACTCAAAAACCAATATCCATTCAAACATGTTCCATCAGTAGAAAAATAAATCAGCATAATATAATGCAAGACAAAACATACATGCACAGACAGAATGGAGAGCAGACAGGTGTTCATTCATAGTGAATGCACAGAGTGAATCACTAGCTTTCTGTAGTCCTTTTTTCAACCTACGCGTCTGTTCACTATATGGTCACACAATACTAACGAAATGACAGCTAATAACAGGGGCGTGATTAGGCCCTGGCAACTTTTTAATAGCCACAATTTTTTTTCCAGTTTATTTATATATAAAATAAAAAAAATAAATAAAAAAAAATCAATAATTTAAATAAACAATCCAAAATTTCAAGTAAGTGAACAATTAAATATTTATACCATCACATGAAATGGTGTACGCCTGACACTTGCAGTGCAGATGGGCATGTTGATTATAAATGGAGTGTTCTAGTTTGGTCACATTGGTAGGGTGCCATTCATTCTGCACTTTCTAAATATGTGGAGAGGAAACCCTCACAGAGGTAACTCTGCAACTACATTCCAAACATCAAAAATTTGACAGCCATTTAGATAAGCTATTTGAGAATTAATGTTTTTCAAAGTATATACATTTTTGGAGGGGATTATTATTATGGAAGCCCGGGGGGAAAAAAAAAAAACGGTTATTGCGAATTTGTATTATGCAATTGCAAAAATCTATAAACCTCTGACTTTTTTTCTCACAATTGTTAGATATAAAGTCGCAATTTCTAGTTATAAAGTCCAGTTTTGAGGGGGGAAAAGATAGATTCGGATATGTTCTCAGAATTGCAAGTCTACATCTCGCAATTCTGACTTAACTCGCAATAGCATGTTATAAGTCAGATTTGTGAGATATAATTAAAAAAAAAAAGTCAGAATTGTGACTATTTCTCTGAATTGCAATTTTTGTAATTTTGTTTTCTCACAAATCTGAGAAAAAAAGTCAAAATTGCAAGTTTGTATCATGCAACTGCAAGAAAAAAAAAAGTCTGAATTGTGAGTATATTTCGCAATTCTGAGGAAAAAAAAAGGTCTGATTTGTGAGTTTATTTCTCTGAATTGCCAGTTTGTCTTGCAATTGTAAGAAAATGTCAATTGTGAGTTTATATCACGCAATTCTGACTTTATAACTCGCAATTGCGAGTTTATATCTCAGTTCTGAGAAAAAAAGTCAGATTTGTGAGTTTGTCTTGCAACTCTGAGGAAAAAAAAAGCCTAATTTCTGAGTTTATATCTCGCAATTCTGATTGTATCATGCAATTGCAAGAAAAAAAAGTCAGACTTGTGAGTTTAGCCCTATTCGAACGGGACTAGTTCTCTAAACTACGTTTGAGTTTCAATTCTTATCACCCGATGTGTGTGATTTACATGTACCAATTCGGACGGGACTAACATGATCTGGCTCTTGATTTTATTATTAATATTTCTTTTTATTTCTTTGCTGGGAGGCAACACATATAAAATGTGTGCGGTAACGGAGTCTACGGTAGTTCGCTTTGGCCAAAACACACAAGAAAATGCACAGTGAAAAAAAATGCTGTCTGGCAATCACAGACATTTGCACTCGGATGGGATTAGTTTTCTCAGAGGATCACTGCGTTTGCCGAAAAACAGCAGGTAATTTGCTCTGGAATTATTACAGACGTTGTGTGAGAAAAACAGACGTGGCCGATTCAGACGGGATTAAAATCACAAATACGTCTGTGAAACACATATTTTCTTTTTTTTGCAGAATCGCTTAGACTTTTAGCATCTAGCAACAACATGTTCATACTGCAAATTGGGGCAAAAAAAACTGTGCAAAAGTCATGTAAAGGTGCTGACTTATACCAACTGTAGTTGAACTATTAAGTGGGGAAATCTTATGTTCATTACTTTAACAGATCCTTGTTACAATGAAAGGCTAGCTGAACCTGAAATTGTCACTGGGGATTATGAAGATACAGCTGGAATGTTCCCAACTAAAGCGAAAAACCATACAGGGATAATACCATTTCAGCATTTTTGGAGAATTGTGGCCCATTTTTTTCTTCTCCAAGACAAACTAAACCATCAGCCAGAATGGAAAGCCAGAGATGACGTACTTGCCACCTCAGCAATACAGATACAAACGCTTATGAAATGAGCTTGCAAATTAGTCATATGTTAATCACAGTATTACTGTGTGTATACTCTTACCTAGGATGGAATGAACCCGTACTGACAGCTGCGTACGGAGAATCAAGATGGGCTTTTTGCCTTTTCTGTAAAAAAAAAAAAAAAAAGAAAATTTAAGGATTAAGATATTATCCCACACACAAACAGTGCTTTTGGTCAGCATTCTAGGTGAATTCTATTTAACTCAATTTTGTTCACTACTTAAATGATCATGTAGATGGCGCAAAACACATTTAAAGAATACAGTTACAGTTGCACACACACATTACACTGAAGGCAGACTAGAAAAAGAGTCAGAAAGTGAGAATATGGGTCGGTAGGGATTAAGGTATGGAAAGAGAGAGTAAACAGGCATGGAAACTATGCATCAAGAGTGTTCGTGGCTAAAAATGGACCTCTCCACGGCTTACGTTTTCTTTGCGATGTTCTGTGTGGTTCATACACCCAGTCACAAAGACACAGACATTCTCACACACCCCAATTTTGTCTTCTATTTTCCAAGAGCTGCTGCTTCAAATGACGTGTTTCCTCTTGCCAATCTCAGCAAACCTGAAGGAGCTCCAGCTGTGGCTACATTTTTGCCGGCTTACAAATACACACCATGTATGCTTTAAACACACACACACCCACAAACACAAACTGAGTAACACAGCCATTAGAAAAAATAAGACCACCCAATTAAAATGCTTCATAATGAGAAATGATGGCATTTCCACTGGCATGGAACTGCTAGTTCTCCTTGAACAGTCAGGTCACTATGCTTTTTGTAACATTTGCATTTGCATTCTGTTGATTTGAGAAGTATGGTGGGGGGGGATTCAATCGCAAATTATAATATTTTGCAATATTTGGACTCATAGTACCATATGAATATTGTTTTTGTTTTTTAATGTACGATTTTTGTGTTTTTGAAGAAAAGAAAAAAGTCTCACCAAAGCTGCATTTATTTGACCCCAAATACAGTAAAATTATAACATATATGTTATCATAACAATTTATCTCTTTACACTCTGCTGGATTTTAAGTGGTTCTCCAGCCTGAGTACAAGTAGTATTACAGCTCCAAAGTTATGCAATCCTTCAGTTTGAGCTGACTCAGAATTCTAGATCTGTGGTTCAGGTTTTTAGCTCTGTTCAGTGTATTCTGAGACTGAGAGTCTAAGCTGTGGTCAGTGCACTCACTAAAATGCTGGCTCTGCCTGTGTGAAACCACTCATGTCTTTTGGTGGGTCCAATGACTGTGCGTTACTAAGCAACACTAATAAATGATTTAGTGAAACTGATACCTGTCATAATCAGGTAATGCTGAACATTCAAAGGCCACAAACCTTCTACATAAAAGTTTGGCAAGGTTTCAACAGTATAAATGAATAATAAATACCATTCACCTGAAAAATAAAAATTAGTTTTCTAATTTTAATTAAGTTTTCAGTTTAGCCAGTGCACAAGTTTATGTACTAAAGTCATCATACATCCTTATAAATTAGCCTGTTTTTATACATGACTTTATCTTCTACATGGTTAAACAAGGCAATTTTCCTCCAAGCTGTACTGTCACACTTAGTGGATACGGTGTACCGACCCTGTTAAGCATCATGGTCCGTCCCAAAAACTGCTGCTCATTATACTGTATTTTGTCTGCATTTTGAGCATGCTTAAGCATTTAACTGAATGTCAAAGTTTTTCCTTAATAAAATGTCAAATATTCAAATTCAACATTTACAGTCTAATTGAGACTGAACAGATGTTCATTGGCTCTCAAAGAAAAATTCATGTTGAAATTAGTCATTGCTGACATTAGTTTACAAAAAACAACACAAACTGGGGAATTCCTCAAGTATAGCGTCAAAGACTAAACAAACACAGAGAGAATAGAGTCATCACTGCACTTCCTGACTATAACAGATTCAGCAGCGTTGTTTCATTTCTGTTCTACCTTTTGTTCCACCTTTTCCTTTTGTTCCAAAAGAACAAATGTATGGATGTGCAGGGATGGAGACCTACAAACATACAGGAAATGTTCTTTCTTAGAGAGGGAGCATGAGAGAAATCAGAAGAAAAAAAACAGTGTCACTGTTTTTTTTTTACCTCAAGCATTGAAGGTGCACTAAAATGGATGACAATTCATTTCAGTCAGTCTCCTGAATTACTTAAAATAACATGTAAGTTAATTTTTGGAGCTAAACAATAGTCTAATTAAAATGAAACAAAACCAACTGAATGCCTCTTACTAATGCACTAATACTAATATTCTCTTTTTTTTTACTGTTCTCAGAGGTCCACTTATAATGCTCTTATAATCTAAAAAAAAAATTGAGAAGTTATAGGCTATTTTCTGTCCTGTTTCTGACCCCTTCATCAGAACGCTGTTTAAATAGGCGTGATGGATTGTAGACTTGGAAGTAAACGCTCATGGCTATGATTGGCTAATAGTTGTGCATGTTTGACAGCCTATATCCTTCACAGATGGACACTGCTGTGATTTAGGTCAAAAATGCACAATTACACAGTACATATTAAGTCTGTAATGATAGACAAAGCAATAGTGAGCACGTAATAGTTAACAGTAACAGTTACTCACACTTGTGTGGTGCAACATTACTGTCAGATCCAATAGTCGGCACACAGCATCATCTTTTAGTTTCAATCTTTCTGAAAATCCTGTGCCGAATTGTGCCTTGTTTGTAAACGAATCCACTGTAAAATGAAGTGAATGAAAGACCAAGTGCTTACTGACACAGTCTGGATCTTCATTAAAAATACAGGTCATCCACTCTTTCCTAATGTTGGGATCAGAAGCAAGGCAATGCAAAGACTGTTTTTCTACAACTTGGCACTGTACAGCATCTTGTTGTCTTCACAACATCTTCATCTTTTTCTGCAGAGGTGGTGTTTACCCACACTATTACATCATAGAGTGGCACATTCCACAATCTTTGTTTTAGCAGATTGGATTCAAAACAAGCTGTTTTTCGACTAAAAAGAAGTTCTGAATTCTGAAACTTACAGGATGTTTTTAAAATACAATGGCCTCTTACGAGTCAAAAGATCAAGGAAAAATTGATTTCTCAATTCATGATCCCTTTTAAATCTGGACTGAAATCAAACGTTTGTGCTAAAATCAAATCAATCTCATAAAATAATGTAACTTTATGAGGTGGCAATTTAGTTTGATTTTGCATAGTGCCGATTTTCACATAAAATTTTTAAAACAAACAAACAAAAGACACCCCTAAGCCCATCCCTAAACTTTATCATCAGTGGAGATTAAGCAGGAGCATGTGAAAATGTATAAAATGAGATTGTATGAATTACATACAGTACAAACTGTATGAACTATAAAATCGTTACGAATTTGCCACAAGAGTGTGTTAGTTGAAACCTGTTCTTTTCCTTTTAACTCAAGCATCCCACAGTACCTGCAATGTAGCAGCTGTAAAAATCACAAACAAGTCAAGTTTCTCACTTTCTTATTGTGTGGGCCAGGTTATAGCAAGGAAAACAAATAGTAATTTTAAAATTTATTTATGATCTCAAAGAAGCTTTTGTATCAGATCTACAAAGCCAGCATACAAATGTTCTACAGGAAGAGCATTAAGACACTTGTGAAGTCAATGTCATGATTATAGTCTGATGACACCACCATGCAATAAAAGCACAACTAAATATAGCAGTCGGGAGGGCAGTGCTAAAACACCCTTTGTATTTAAAAAGCTAATGCTGAGTGCAGTTAAACGTGTCCAGAACAAAGTCCCAAGAGATCAAAACTGGTGGAAACTTTATATTGTTGCACATCCCAAAAACCAGACTCAGCGGAGTGTTGTAAGCTTTTCTTATCCACTCTCGCTTCTAAACGCTCTATCATTATAAAGCCACGTTCCCAGCGTCTGTGACTAATGTTGTCCACTCCTTCCCTCTGGCCTCACTAAGAATATCTGTGTGTGAGTAAGTAACGTTCACCTTATGAACAATTCTCCCTAATTTGGTTCTTGAATATGACTAAGAACTCAAGACTGACCCAAGCATGGAAATATTCCTTCACTTTTACCCAATTTATGCTGTTTTTCCTATTTGTTAAGAAAATTAAAAGAAGGGTTAGAAAGACGCAGATGTGTTCAAAAGTCTCTGACGTTAGATTAAACCGAGTCTAAAGTCTTTCAAGGCCAAAACAAGACAAAAAAAAACAAAAAAAACAAAAATTGACCTCTGTCCGACTTGTGAGTCAAGACTGACATCCCTTTTGTTACTTTTTAATAGGCTGCTAATTACTTTTATAAACTTATTTGCAAAACAATAAAAAGGATTTCCCTGATTATTAAGTAATTCATCCCTAAACAAAGTATACAATGTTTTTGGTAATGAATAATCATTTCATCTTACCAGTTCTAATTATCAGTTTATTCATTCAAGTCAGCAAGGGAAGAATGTCATTATATTTAAAAAGTCACTTTTTTCCCCTTTCTGTAAATGCAATTCGGTTAAAAATTAATTTTTGTTTTTATGACTGAGAGTGCATGACACACTCCCTTTTATCTAAACAATCTCACAGTAGTCTAAGAAAATGTTTTTCCTGGTAGACTGACTTTGGACTCTATTTTGGAGTTTAAGGCAAGTCAGTTGCTTGCAGGTCTAATCTCAAACCTTTTTTATTGTGTCTCAGATGCAAGTTTCCATCTCTGGGAAAAGTTAAAAAAAACAGTAGGAGAGGAAGAGAGAAAAGATCAGATGGCAAAATGTGAAGTCATTCTTACTCCACGTCGTCATAGAGCTGCTCCAGATCATCTCTCTGTTCAGCAAGGGACGAATCCAGATCCAGGTAGTTGCCATTAGAAGCCAGTTGCAGTGCACACTCCTCTAACTGAGACAGAGAAACATCAATGCCTAGCATTGTTACTTGACAGCACGTAAACAGATAACAGTTTTATATCAGACTCTTGTGCTTTTTGAATGTGCAACTGGAAGATGAAATTTCTCTTTTCACATATTTTGATCTGGCAAGACACAAACTACAACATAACAGTGAAAATCCAATCTCAAACGTGTAACCCTTGAGACACATTAACATTATAAGTGTATGAACATGCTCTCATACAAAACAAAACAGCCAACATTAGCAGTCAAATAGTGCACAACAAAGAGTGGTCATTGTTGCTGAATGGCGCTGTTTGATACAGAGTCACGTCTGAAGCTGTGCTGTAATAATGGGTTGATTGAGGAGCTGAGCTTATCTTCTGTTTACAGATCCCACCCTTTCCGCAAGCATCAACTCACTCTCCAGCTGCGGGCAATTCTGGCGACCCTCTCAGAGAGTTACTTACATTCACTCACATCATGCACTCAAGGAGACATACACACACAAACAAACTTACGCACAATTACATGCACACTAAAATTATCATACAGCCAAATAAAAGTACACTATCAGAAAAAAAAAAAAAACATACAACAGCTATCACTTTTCAAAAGATATAACTTTGTACCTTATACCTAAAGGTACACATTAGCACCAATGTGGTACATTTTAGTACATGAAGGGATAGTTTACCCCCAGAAATGAAAATTCTGTCACTCACCTTTATGTCATCCCAAATCCGTAAGACCTTTGTTCATCTTCGGAACACAAATTAAGATATTTTTGATGAAATCCGAGAGCTATCGATAAATAGCCCATGTGACATCAGTGGTTCAACAGTAATTTTATGAAGCTACGAGAATACTTTTTGTGCTCAAAGAAACTTTATTGAACAATTTCTTCTCTTCCGTGTCAATCTTCACAGCGCTGACGCAGAACCCGGATCTGCTGTGCCTTGTTTACAAGCAGAGGAAGACGCATACAGTCTTTGTATACGTGTCTAAAAATTTTGATAGAAAGGATGGCATTTTTTTGCCCAGCTTTACTTATTTGAAACAGAATATAAAGATGATGAACTAAGAGAGATGGACGTCCTACGTCAGAACACCGGCTCCTGCATCAGCAGCACCACACGCATACATTGTGGATACTCTTGTGAACGCCCGTCTAAGACTGACATGGAAGAGCAGAAATTGTTGAATAAAGTCGTTATTTTTGTTTTCTTTGCGCACAAAATGTATTTTTTTTATCTGCAGTTGAACCACTGATGTCACATGGACTGTATATGACGTCCTTACTACCTTTCTGGGCCTTGAACTTTTCGTAGTAGCGTTGCGGTCTATGCAGAGTCAGAAAGCTCTTGGATTTCATAAAATATCTTAATGTGTGTTTTGAAGATGAACTAAGGTCTTATGGGTTTGGAACGAAATGAGAGTGAGTCATTTGTTTTTGGGTGAACGAAAGGGTACCGTCCTAGTGACAGCTTTTGTACCTTTTTTCTGTGTACAAATAAGGACACTTGGAAACACATCTGTCTTTGATTACATCCTTCAAAAATGGCACTAGGTGAAATATTCCATGAATACAGCACACTTTGGTGTTCCATGACTTTTTAAGTATTAGAGGCACAAATACCATGTTTTTGTTGTGTTTGTATGAACTATTAGATGTTTGATAAACTTTTATAACACGAAATTTCAACCTGGGACATGCTATCTAACATTTCCAAATCTTATTCCATTCATATCTCAACCTTCTAATGTTGACGTTCAGCATTTCTGCTCATAAGCATTTCAGATTTGAGTGCACACCGTCTCTTCCACCATCACACCATAAACTTTCACTCAGTAGCAGGAGTTTAATCCATAGACTATTAAATGACTAAATGAAGCAAGGCTTTTGTTAAACAACACAAACTTTAGCCACACCGTCTCAGGTTACACGCAGGTTTAATGCCCAAAACAATCAACTCTAACTTACACGCTGACGCTCAGCAGGTATTCGGCGCAGGTAAGTTAAGCACACCTTTATGAGGTAACGTTAACGTTAAATGAGGTTCACTGACCTTCAGAGGTGCTTCGAGCAGTTTGTGAATACCGGCGATATGTTCGTTCAACAGCAAATGCTCGTTCAAGTCATACTGCAGAGGTCTGCGGGGCTCGGGAAAATTTGAGCACACGAATGGGTCCGAGTCCTCCAGGTATTGCACTCGACACGCTATTGTAGCCATGGTTCATCCGTGGTCACAAAGTCTAAACGTTAAACTCGCTTTCCACCGCAGTTTGCTGTTTGTTACGACCAGTCATCAAAAATACTAAAGCGACTAGCCTGCCACGCGCCGCTGTCAACACTGAACTGAAACTCGGACTGTAGTCAAATTAAAGAGCAAAAGCAGTGACGTCATCAGGAAACCGAATGAACTTGAAGGAGTCACACGCCTGAAAATAAAGCGATTGATATGAGCTCAGTGGCTCCCATTCATGATGTCACTCAAGACAGTTACAGACGTTATAAACCATTCAGCAGCACATGTTTTGTTGTCTTGACGACCTCGCATTTATTTTATGGAAAAAAGGGTTGTTCATAAGGACGGACTGTAGCGTTTTGACTAAAATAGTGCGTTATGCCGCCATCTGCTGGTCACGTGAAGTTGTATTTATTTGCTATGGTTCTGTTTGTATGTTGAGCTCAAATTTCATGCAAAGCAAGTGACTCATCAACAGCCAAAGGAGAATCTCCTTTTTTACCTCCCATGAAACACACAGAGCTTCTGTGAACACGATACCCCCATATTTTTCAATAGGTACACTGCCAGTCAAGTTTTTCAACAGTAAGATTTGTAATGTTTTTAAAGACGTCTCTTCTGCTCACCAAGCCTGCATTTATTTGATCCAAAGTGTGACAAAAACAGTAAAATATTTTTACCATTTAAAATAACCATTTTCTATTCGAATATATTTTAAAATGTAATTTATTCCTGTGATTTCAAAGCTGATTTTTTAGCATCATTACTCCAGTCACATGATCCTTTAGAAATCTTATAACATTCTGATTTGCTGCTCAAAAACATTTATTATAATTATTATAATTATTATGTTGAAAACAGCTGAGTAGAACTTTTTGATTTATAGTTGAGGGAACTTGTTTCTTGAACAGCAAATCAGCATATTAGAATGATTTCTGAAGGATCATGTGACACTGAAGACTGGAGTAATGATGCTGAAAATTCAGATTTGCATCACAGGAATAAGTTACATTTTAAAATACATTCAAATAGAAAGCAGATATTTTTAAATAGTAAAAATATTTCACAATATTACTGCTTTTGCTGTATTTTGGATCAAATAAATGCAGGCTTGGTGAGCAGAAGAAAATTCTTTTAAAAACATTCAAAATCTTACTGTTCACAAACTTTTGACTGGCAGTGTACATATCTGTAGATAACTGTCATAAATCCCTGTTATATCAGTTTCAAAAGGTTGTTTTCACAAGGCAAAGGTCAACCTGGTTAAACTGATGGGGATCTGGTTGAGCTGTTTCTCAGTGCTCAAAATACTTTTTGACTTTTAGTTAGTTTACAAATAGAGCTGACAGGACTTGAAATTTATTTCTGATTTACATCCAGGACTAAGTTTCAGCATTCCTTACACAGAACCATTTAAAATAATCTTTAAAAAGAGATTTGATGTACTCTTTTTACACAAGCTAATCTGGCTTTCCAAATTGTCTAAAACAGACAGAACAATATATTTGCGATACTTTACAAAATGTTTATTGGTTTTTAAAACCACTTAAAAAATCTTAACATCAGTAAGCACTTTCAATACAAAAGAATGAAGAAAATCTTGCTGAAATGTCATAACAAATTTATCAAACTACCATAAAGGGTCTGTACATAAACAATAACAACATGAGGGAATAGCAAAGGTAGGAAAGAAAGACAAGGGGAACAGGCAATTCTACCAAGTCAGAGAATAATACAGTCATGTTTCTGGCCTACCTCTTCATTAAAGTAGAAATAGTAGTGCTTGTTCAAAAAAAACAAAAAAAAAAAATTCACATACATACTTTTAAGAGAAAGAAAATAGAACATGTTGAAGACAAAAAAGAAAATAAAAGAAAAACAGGTCACAAGTGAATTTCCTTCTGTTGGACAGAAATACATGACTGTAAAGAAAATTGTGACATTTATGTACAGTGATCAAATGCATAATAACGATTTTGAACAGTGGATTATTTAAATATTTTAACTGAACATTTCAATTGCTTTCACTCATTTACATGTAAGTAAATTTTTAAATGGCTCATGAACATAAGAACACAATCTGCAACTTTTTCACTTTAATATTTTCCCTCCAAACAGTAGTTCTTTAAAACAGTATACTGGGGCTTCATGTATTGCACTGAAATTCTCAAAGCCAAAGTTCATCAGTGAAATTAGTGCAATAAAAAGAACCAGAAGAACTTTGTGAGTTTTCAGTTGTTACATTTCCAGTGTTAACTGCTAAATCCCTGTCCATCAAAAAAAAAAAAAGATATGCAAAAAAACAACAGATTTTAAAAACATGCTATATTCTCACACAAAAGCACACTCTTCTGCAGAAAAATAAAAAAATTAAAAAAAGAACTGGAAGCCAAATAATAAATAAATGAGAAAAACGCTTCAAAATTAAAACTCACAACAAGCTATATCTATACAAGAGATGTCTAGTTATGTAAACTATTAACTGTAACAAAACGAAAACTTTGTCAAAGACCATTGGATCACTATCATCATGTTCATACTGTAAATATGAATGTTAATCAAACTGGTAATACAGTGTCATTTTTATCTTTTATAAATGGAGCATATTTACAGAGCGTCACAACAAACAGAAATTCCATAGTGGACTTTTTTCATCCCCCAAGAATCGTCCTGCTACAAATACCAGAAGCATGAGATCTCAGATGTCACGTAAATAAAATTCAAGTGCTATAGTGGTCGTACGCAAATGACAAAATTTTGCATGAAACAAATTCCCTTTTCAACCCCACAATCTTGGCCCCATTTAAACCTGGGTGACATTTTCATAAATGCATTTTAAAACATGCATCTTAAAAGCTGGGGTAAGAATTCAATTTGAAAATGGTGATACTAAATTGTAGAATTCCTTCTACGTTTTTCTCAGTAATTACAAAACTTGTCTTTGGTATGGAAGTAAGGCTAAGATGGAATAACTACCACACTCAGTGTATCTTATGCTCTGATATTCTGAAAGCAGACTACTAATCAAGTACTTCAGTACAACATGGTACAGTAATGGCCCTTTGAATTAAACATCTTCATTCTAGCTTTCAAAGCGAGTGGGGGTGGGGGGGGCTATTTGATGATATTAGCACTGAGCTCATTTATTAGTAATGTGATCTGGGTATTTTCAGTTTCCTGATGTTTTTACAGCTGGTGCGATACTTTGATTAAGGGGTAAAGGCTTTTTAATAGTGCATGTTACAAAGAAGTTCCTGAATGAAGTGCTCAAGTAGAAAACAGTCACTGAAAATGCCAAAACAAGGCATGTGCATGAGAGAATATATACAGTTCAATGAATCTCATTTATGCAAACTGCCAAATGACAAGCATTAACTAGGGGAAAATTTATACAGAAAAGTCAGTGGCTAAACATCTATTTCCTGGCCTCATAAATGCATAGTTAACAATAAAACAACATTTGGGACATTCTGACAACAATCCCAGAATATTTTTTTTTCTTCCCACAGCTATAAACCACTTTGGCATTTTGGTTTCACCAGTAACCGATTTTTCCTTCTAATTCTTTCATTTAAAATGTGACCTTTTCTCAACCATATTCAAATTGCAAATGCAATATAAAGGTGCCAGCTAGTGCAATAACCAGTGCCATTATTATTGACTGGGTTTAAATTAAACCCAGCCTGTTCTGTTGGATAAAATCTGATTGATTTCTTCAAATATAGAAATTGGGATGCAGACCTGAGATTGACCCTTGGGTCAATATTGATCTTTCATAGATTTAAATTTAGTTCAAACGTAGCATATGCAAATTTAAATACCAAAAGTGCCCTCATGTATTCATTTTGAGCATTATTCAGCCGTTATTTAACATAACAAGCAATTTAGTGCAAGTAGATGCATACTTCCCAACTGACATAGTGGTTGACAATATGAATAAAGCTGCAAATATAAATTACTTACTGGCTCACGTTACAAATTCTAAAATGGTTGCACGTTTGTGTGCAATAAGTTATTACTTTCTAAACAGGTATAAACTGCTGTATTTCAAATTTTTCTTAACATTTCTGATGTGATCTTCCCTTATTCTTTGTTTACTGAAAAACAATATAGATGTTGCATGTTCAAAATTGTCACTTATTATAGTTTCCTGCACATGGAAGCACCGATTTTGTTTATAGAGTGAAAAAGCTAATTAGATGAGGTGCAGTACCTCACATAGCTGGTGTAACCTCAAATACAAATATCTGTCTTTAAGATAAAGGGTTAAAAAGAAGTTATTTTCCAATCTTCATACAATGCCCTTTGACTGCAAAATGTTCAAAGGATTATATAAAAGTTGCGTAACTGAATGCACAAAACAGTGTAGAGGCATAAAAATGTCTCTGGTGACTTCTTACGTAAAGCTCTTGCGTGTTTTCTTTGCAAAACTGGTGGGAAAGAGGAGGAAAAATGTGATAGTACTTCCAGGTTAGTCTGTGTTTCACTAACCACTGGGACAAAGAACCGGCAATCTAATTTCTGTTCGGCCTGGCAGTTCAATACGGACCTGTGTCATGACGTCCAGGTGCTGCACAACGAGATGAATACATACATACATACATAGAAACCTATCCAAATACCAAAACAACACAAAAGCACAAATTAACCCAACATTTCCACTGTTGCCTGGTCTTTGCTCTCCAACCAGTCAAAGCCAGCAGAATTCACAGTCTCGCTGCATATCTGTTGAAAAAGTGGGTCGTTCTTCAGTTCTTCCAGTGTGGAGTCTTCATACTGTCCTTGCTGTTGACCAGGGTCAAAAAGAAGGTTGGTGTCCAATGTATTTAAGTCATTTATGCTACCAGTGAGCTCAGAAGTTAGCCGCATATCACTGGGAAACTCTGCACTCCCAGAGCTGAGCTCTGATCCTTGACCCACAAGATGCGAGCCAGCATTCAAGCTTTCCTCTCGTAAAAGATCTTTGACAGTTCGGTCTAAATCCAAGGGTTGCTGGTGCTGATGTTGCTGGAGGTTTTGCAACAGCATGGCCTGGCTCTGCTGTTCCTGCCCGAGGAGCTGCCGTCTACCTAAGTGCTGCAGCTGCTGCTGTTGTTGTGGCGGCTGGTGCTCCCCTGATGCTGACTGTGCTTGGCTTTCGTCTACAGAAAAGCTCATTGGCTCCTCCCTGGCGTTCTTCATGAGGTAACCAGGCTTCTGGGACTCAAAGGCTGACGAACAAGGCGAGATCAGAGCTTGGTGGCTGGCAGTACCAGGGAAGCTGGGCACTGCGGTGGTCTCCAGAATCTGGGTGAGATTCATGCGGGCAGTGTAGTTGGACGGCATGTTGTTGATTCCGAGGCCACGTACAGCGTCGTCTCCATCGCCATCCATTTTGTTGATGAGGACGTTGGTGATGTTTTTGGTATTAATTGGCTGACCTGCTTGCATGGGTAGAACCTCCGACTGCATCATCACAGTGACCGGAACTGACTGACTCCTCTGCGCCATGCTGCTGACGCTTGCGTCAGGGTCACTGTTAGAGAAGATGTTTAGCACTTCAGGTGTTACTGGTGAGTTGAAAGGAGAGACCACAGAGTGGGGAACATTGGGCGCTTGGGTCCCACTCAAGTTGCGCTGCCTGACCGCCGGGCTAACGCTGCGGCAACGAAACGTTCCAGACCCTGAGGACGAAATGCTGGTCTTGTTGTCAAGGGGTGCTGGGACAGCAAAGCCCTCTTTCTTGTTGAGGCTAGCCATGCTTGCAACTTGCTGCTGGACAGGCGAAATGGGTGTCAAGCGGCTGATATGAGTGTCGTGATGCCTGGTTTGTGACTGACAGGTCTGGGCCGGGATGGCGAAGGCGTGAGGCTTTCGAAAGTGGTCATCTACTAAGTCTTGGTAGCTTGGCAAAATGCTAATTCCATTGTTGGAGTTCCCACCACTGTTATTGTACCCACTGTTCATCCATTCCAGTTTAGTCTTATCTGGATGAGTAGCCATTGGTCTTTGCATGGGTTTGACGGGGCTTGAAGAGACGGTACTTCCATCGTGGTATCCAGTGATGCTAGAGTTAATAGGAGTGAAGGCAAAAGGGTTCCTGCATTCCACAGGGCTTGGTGGGACACTACTGCTGCAATTGGAGTGTGGCGTGCCAATAGGAGTCTGACGACTACTTCCAAGAGCGCTGTCGACCGGAGTGGTAGGGGCTAAGCGCGAACAGGGGCTTTCGTGCATCAAACCCTGGCCACTTCCTATCATCTCTGAAGTGGGAGTAGGTGTTGGAGTGGGAGTTTGTATTGGGGTGCTGCTATGAGCAGAGCTGTAGTACAAGGTGTTGGTCTGAAGGGTAGACATCATGGTAGTCTGTATGGTTTGTTGCTGGCCTTGCAGTGAATTATCCACACAGTTGCTGAAATTTTGCATGCTGTTGTTAATTTTCATCTGCTCTTCCATTTGCACAAGTTCCTCAACGATGCTATCTTGGGTCATGTCATCATCATTAAAGGGAAAGTAGCCAAGGTTGGCCTGGGTTCCGTAGTCACTCATTTGAACCTGCTGGTTGGAAGGCGAGGCTTGAGCAATTGCAGGAAGGGGTTCCATCATTTGCTTTGGCTCAGACACCATTTGCGGGCCATAAACATCTTGATGTTGAGTGCCATCTTGCAGCTCACCATCCCAAAATACACTCTTCAGTTCACATACTGCAGAAGAGTTGGACTGGCCTATAAGCAAATCCTGTGGGTTTTTAGTTACTTGTTGTAGCAAAGCTTGACCTGGAGCACTAACAGTACGGGTGACCACGGCTCTACTTTCAATACTCGTTGAAGATCCTTCCCATCTCCCCTGGGAGATGCTGCGAGGCCTGCAAACAGTCTGAAACATGGTATTCCCTATTGAAGTATCCTGACTTGCTGTAGAGGTGATGGGAATTCTATAATCCGTTATTGATGAAGCTCCTTCCCATCTTCCTTGGGAGATGCTTTGTGGCCTGCGAACTGTCTGGAAGCCAGTGTTCCTGACCGGACCTGCGGTAGCTTTGGCTACGGCTGCGAGAGGTGCACTTTCTGGCCTTATTGGAGTACTTGATCTTGGAATTTGCTTCGCCATTATATTCAGCTTTAGTCCTTCGGATCCACCGGCTGGTAGCACAGCAATGTGGGCTTTTTTAACAGGTGTTGGACTCAAATCAGTGCATAAGCCAGGTCTTTTGTGAGGGCTCTTAGATGCCAACACTGCATCTTTGGGTGATGCCACAACCGCATTACCACTGTTTGACTGAGTGCTATTTGTATTCTGGTACAAAGTGCTTTCATTAGTGTTGGACGGATTATTGCTGCCAGCAGCCAGAGTTTTGACACTAAGGAGTGCCCTCTCATTGCATTTGGTCCCTGTTAGAGTGTCCAATCCCAGAGAGTCCTTGTCAAGAGGAGTGGGTACGCTGGCCGCTCTGGGTTTGAGCATTCCTGACCGTTGAACACCACCAATGGCGTCCGGAGTGGTTGCCAGTCTACTCATACCACCCTGCTCTTGACCACTTCCAATTATGGCTTCAGTATTTGTTTTAGTGTCAATTACAGGCGTTGTGGTTGTTGAGCGCGCTGACCTTGCCAATGATGGCATTGCAGCTATAGACCCACTTCGAACACGTGTTACTGGCTGTGGATCATCGTTGAGGCTACCAACTCCAGCAGATGCAGGTCTGACTTTGTTGCTGGCAGGGGTATCGGCTGGTGCTCCGGTCCCACTGCCGTTACAGCCCAGAGATATTGTCGTCATCTTGACTACATTGACCGAACTGACGTGCGGAGTTGACATTACCGTCTTAATGGGGCTGTTTGTGATAAGCAGGGTTGGTGAGCGCAGGGTTATGCCACTCGAGGCAGACGGTTTGGGCAGGATTTGGGCATACCGGTGACGAGCTGACCGGTCGCTTATCGGACTAGCCGAGATGTTAAGAGGTGTCTTGGGGCTCTGCTTCACAGGCTGCACTGACTGGGTAACCACTTGAAAGTTTACAGGAAGAACTTTGCTGTCTGCAGCTGTCATAGGAACAGGACTAGGAGACATCAATTGCCTGCTCCTCTGAACCTGCAGGATTACAAAAAAGGAGGAATGAGAAATATTAGCCAAAGAACAGGTGCTAATAAAGATTAAAGTGTCCCTACTATGCCATTTCAAATATTGCTTTTCATGCAGCGTGTAACGTCGCTGTATATGAACGTAAACGATCTGCGAAGTTGTAAAGCCAAAAGTGCACAATAAATAAAATGATTGTCTCCCAAAAGAAAGTATGAACTCTGAACAGCCTGAACGAGTAGTTAATAATTCGAATCCCACTTCTGTGATGTCTACAAGTCATGGAGTAACACGTGCATAATGTTCGATTTATCAATTACTTCGAATTTAATGTTTTGCCATGATTTTATTTTTTTTAAATCAAGAAATCATGATTTTGAATAGAAATATTATCAAACGTTAGAATTAGACAGTTTGACAATACGCCAATGATAACAGTAAAGAGAAAAGAACAATCCAACCGCATGTCGGCGCATGTGATTAACCACTCACGTGTGACACACTCATATCGCTAGACGCCATTCACACAGAATACGCTTTTGTGTTGACAAAGATGTGACGCCAGGCAGTGGAATACGAAAAACATGCTAGAAGATGGGAGTGAACTTCTTTTAACTTGAGCGCCGCATTTTTAGAATGGCATCTCATGCATGAGACACTGTAAGAGATGGGAGTGCAACAGTCCAACGTGTCCATGTTTACATAGAAAAAAAAAAACAATGGAAAAGCAGTGTAATCGAATTAAAAACCTGTAAAGAACTACTACTACATGTCTGATATTTCATGTTGGTATCATGGTGACAGGCTGAAAGCTGATGTTCATTGTTTTTAAATAACATTTCTAGTTAATATGAATCATGTTGTAGTTACATTTTCAAGTTGCCTAGTTTAAAAAAAAAAAAATAGAGAATTGGGTAAACATTCTGAGCGAAGAAAAAAAATAGAATTTAATTTTTTGCCATATCGCCCAGCCCTATGCCCACTTATGTTCTACGCTGGCCGGCCACGAACAACTTGAACCACCATTTTAATGATGACTGCTTCTCTAATCTCAGGAAGTTCAACGTGGGATTCACTAATGCGTGCTTATAAAAGACGGCTCAGTACACAGGTTTTTTTGGACCAGCTGACCACTGAATGACAACCTTTAAGTTTGATTAATAACTGATATTGTCTATTGTAGATTCAAAATATGAACTATTGTAATGGGTGTATTGTTTGTCACGCTGTGCGTGCAATCATTTGAGAATCGTTGAAAAATGAAGTGGTATTAAATGCAAAAAACTTGAGAAAACGAAAGCATTTTTTGACCTTGCAAGCATGTAAACCTAATGTAGGAGACTTCCAAAACAATATGTGACCCTGGACCACAAAACCAGTCATTAGTCGCATGGGTATATTTGTAGCAACAGCCAAAAAACACAGTAAGGTCAAAATTATACATTTTTCTTTTATGCCAAAAATCACTAGGACATTAAAGTAAGGATCATGTGTCATGAAGATATTTTGTAAATTTACTACCGTAAATATATCATAACTTTTTGATTAGTAATATGCATTGCTAAGAACTTCATTTGGACAACTTTAAAAGTGTTTAGTAGTAGTTTTTTGCACCCTCAGATTCCAGATTTCAAATAGTTGTATCTCAGCCAAATATTGTCCTATCCTAACAAACACATCAATGGAAAATTTATTTATTCAGCTTTCAGATACTGTATAAATCTCAATTAAAAAATCGACCCTTATGATTGGTTTTGTGGTTCAGGGTCACATTTTAGAAACCTCAAAAATGGCATAATATGGGCACATTAAACATTAAATTGCAAGGTGTTATTTGTATTATTGTTTTACTTTTGTGCATTAATCATAGTTTACCGTAATAGGGCTGGAAACAGCTGCAACCACAATCCCGATAGGTTGTGGCGAGAGAAGAGCAGGACTTCCACAGGGTATGCCCGTCCCTGCCCCAGGAGTCATGCCCCCATCTGCCCTCCTGGCCTGAGCTTCACCAGGAAGTGGAGAATGCAGTTTCTGTTCTTGCTGCTTCTTCTGGATCTTCCTTTGTAGCTGCTGTTTGGCATCTATGGAGGGTGAGACCAGGGTTTTAACCTGAGGTTGGAATGAGTGTGCATCGATTGTGGGAGCAAATGCAGATGACTGAATGGACATCTTCGCTCCTGTGGAAAAAACAAAAAAGAACTGATTATAGCATGATGATGCTGTAAAAAAAAAAAAATGGCATTGTCTTATGGTTGTTAACCACAAGGTGGAGACATTTGCAAGTTTAGGTACGTGGAATCAACTGCTGGGGTAGTAGAAGTTTACTGTACCTGAGGGGGAACCGGTCATCACAGTAAGAGCAGCCACAGACTTAGTTCCAATATAGTGGCTGTTCAAAAGAAATCGAGCCAGATCCTCAACGCTGTCGAATTGCCGACTCAACACTTTCTGCGCCCACTCGCACACCAACCCACATGCGGCCATGCGCACCTCATCTTCTGCACTGGACAGTTGACCAGTAGCTTCAAACACTTCACACTAACAATGAAAAGTTAATCAATTTTAATCAAAGTTAAACAAATTTTCTAGACTTTGACAAATGCCATTTGAATGATATCTAAAATAATTGGGATATAATTGCAGCTAAACAGAGGTAATAAATAAATACAAACATAAAGTACGATACGTAATGAAATTAATTAAATAAAAAAGGAGAGTAGTAACTCACCCCGTCACCTGATTTGTGAAGATCTAGGTTGGGAAGAGATGGCATGTGTACAAAAGCCTTCTTCCTAAGTCCACTATAGCAATACGTTCACAAAAGTCAAGGAAACACATCTGTCCATCATACAAATAAAAGGTATGTGGATGTCCACATATCAAAAAAGGTTTTTTGTTAACACTTAATATGTTGAGTTTGTTTAATCAATGTCAATATGTAAAAAGCACAACTAAGGCCAAGCCAATGCCATAAGACATGTGGGCCAGTAATTTACTGTTAAAGGAGAAGTCCGCTTCCAGAACAAAAATTTACAAATAATGTACTCACCCACTTGTCATCCAATGTTCATGTCTTTCTTTCATCAGTCGTAAAGAAATTGTTTTTTGAGGAAAACGTATTAGCATTTTTCTCCATCTAATGGACTTCTATGGTGCCCCGAGTTTGAACTTCCAAAATGCAGTTTAAATGCGGCTTTAAACGATCCCAGCCTAGGAAGAAGGGTCTCATCTAGTGAAACAATTGGTTATTTTCATAAAAATAATACAATTTATATACTTTTTTAATGTCAGACGCTCGTCTCGTCTTACTCTGCCTGAACTGTTTTTGTTCCGGTTCATGACAGTTGACAGTATGTCGAAAAACTCCCATCTCATGTTCTCCCTCAACTTCAAAATCATCCAATATTGCTGTTTTAATCTTTTTTGTTAAGGGTGTTTGATCTTCTTTGAATGTTCACTTTGCAAAGACTGGGTCAGTACTTCTGCAGCAATGTAGGATGATTTTGAAATAAAGAAAAATACGATTGGAGTTTTTCAACATACCCTAACTGTCTTGAACCACAATATACAGAGTTCAAGCAGAACAAGACTAGACGGGCATTTGAGATTACAAAGTAAAAAGTTTTAAAAAGATTAAAACGTTTTTTTTTTTTTTTTTAATGAAAATAACCGATCGTTTCACTAGATAAGACACTTCTTTCTTGGCTGGGATCATTTACAACCGCATTTGGGATCGTTTTGGAAGTTCAAACTCGGGGCACCATAGAAGTCCGCTATATGGAGAAAAGAAAGACATGAACATCTTGAATGACAAGGGGGTGAGTACATTATCTGTAAATGTTTGTTCTGGAAGTGGACTTCTCCTTTAACCTACTCTCTTGTGTATGAGAAGGGACAGTATGTAGATCTACAGTGGGTTTCCAGCTTATGAACTCCTCCTGTACCTTTAACCTCATTCCTTCACTAAGCATTTCACACAGCTCAGACTGGAAGCGGATATATTTGTCAGTTTTTGTTCCTAGACGTACACTGCATATGGAATTACATCAAACATGACGTTCACAAATCAGACAGATATGACAACTGCAGTGCTAAACGGAAAAATCAATCACTTCTCTTGCATAAGAAAATACTAGAGATCCTGTGCTGGAATAATGGCGTTGCTTTCTTGGGCATTAGAGCTGGTGCGGATAGGATTTCCGTTGCAGTGGCAACCATCAACAACAAGCATAGTTTATTTCAGTGACACACCACTCTGAAATTAAACGTTTAATTCACACTCACAAATGTACTTTTAACCCTGCCGCGCTTAATACCAAAATAACCAGGACCACAGATACACAATGTAATAATTTCTGCGATTTGATGCAATAGCTAAAGATATGTTGTTGTTATGCTGCTTACTCTTATGGTATTTTTGACCAAAACCGTAAAATTAGATTTTATTCATTTATTTCCATATCACCTATTAAAAACCTCAAGGTAAAATCTAAAAAAAAAAAAATGTACAGTTTATTTTTTCCTTTTTTTTCATTTCAAATTAAGTTACCTAAGGTAATAAGACTACAGCCTGTACTACCTTAACACAGCGCAATAAAGAAATGATCTCTGCTGTAAGGCTGTACGGAAATTTGCTGAATGTCTTTTTAAGATCAAGTATTTTGGCAGCCAATAGTAAATAGGTTTGCTATACAGCAAAACTCTGTTCAAGGACTCAAGGAAGTTTTATTTGATTCAATTTCTGTTCTATATTTAGCGGCTACATGAATTACAGCAACAGATGTTTTAGTACACAGAGTTCAGGGACAGGAACGTGTATATGTGTGTGTCTGCTTTGGGGGGCTGGGAAGAGGGGGGATGGGATTGTTACAAAAAGATCCACTGAAGGATATTTGGATTTGCCTCGCATGCCAAGTCGACGTGCCTTCATATTGGGAAAGACGTTCTTCATGATCTTTCCAAAGTCTGCAGCGCTGAGAGCGTGATACCCCAGGCTATCACAGTAACTCCTGTGAAGCAGACACATGTAAAAAAAAAAAATCGATTACAACTTGCACAGAGACCACAAAGCATCTCAAGCTCTGTAAAACACCCTGAGATGATTGAAATTTAAAGAAATAGTTCACCCAAAAATGAAAACTGTGTCATTAATTACTCACCCCCATGTCCTTCCAAACCTGTAAGACCTTCGTTCATCTTTGGAACACAAATTCAGATATTTTTGATGAAATCTGAGAGCTTTCTGACGGATTTGAAGATGAAAAGTCTTACGGGTTTGGAACGATATGAGGGCGAGTAATTAATGACAATTTTCATTTTTTGGTGAACTTTTAGGAGAAAGTAGGATGGCACAAGTTTCCTGACTTACTTGTACTCGTCATAGACTTCTTGTTTAGGCAGCGATGTTTCGGGATGCTCCTCTAGGTGGTTACGAATCCAGCTAAATGCGTGCAGCTGCTGGGTACGACTTGATGACATGGAGCTCTGCTCACTGAGAGGAAAGCATTTAACAAAACAATTTGAATTTATGTACAGTTGGTAGCCACAGATACTGCTTTGCTGCTGTGTTTCACCTAACATTAGCAAAATGCAATATGACAAAGATGATAAAAGCATTTCTGAAGGGCTGTCAATTTGCCTTTGATTTTGCCTGAATCACTCACTTTTTCTCAGTGCCACTGCTGGGTCCAGAAGGCAATTTGAGATAGAGGTAGAGTTTTTCAATGTCTGTAAGCTTCTCCACATCTTGCTGTAAAGCAACAAAAACACAGAGGATGTGTTCAATATTAAGAATTTATTAATGTCATGCATGTTTCAAGAGTATGAAACGTCAAATCATTACTTTCAAGTACGGAAGTCTAAAGGCCTTTTCACACTGAATGCGAAAATTCTTTGCGAATGTTCACCACGATGGTGCTTTTGAATCAAAACAATAGATCCCTATGCAAGGATTTTTTTTTTCCCGTCCTGTGGGTCGATTTTTCCCCCCGTCGCGCCGTGGCGAAACAGGCCATCCAATTAGATTTGTGTGCAGGCGTGAATTAGCAAAAGGCGATTGATCATTTCATACTCTGTGTGAAAGCACCATCCATCGATGATTCGCCTCGTGTTTTCACATCGCACCCAGTGTGAAACGGCCTCAAGAAAATAAGATGAATCATGAAACAAAAGTATAGTGATATGACAGCATTTTACTTCCTTGTCAGCGGTCCCATTGAAAACAAACTTTCAACTACAGTGAAAAACTTATAACCACGCAAAGTTCTGAAGCAAAACTAACAAATTCACAATGATGTATCTACTCATTAGGGGTGTGCGATATATATCGTAATTGTTGTTTTAGCGATGTTTGATTTGACATTATCAAGTATTTTGCAAAAACCATTCAAAACACCTACAGAGTGCAGCGCACGTGCACGTACTACATGATTCAGTCTATTAAAATACATTTAGAAATCACAAATTCAAAACATGGGGGCAAAAAATGTATAGACTTATCCCACTTCATATAGTAATTGAATTTCACATGAAGAGTGCCGTTTTTTTCTCCAAAAATTACCATGATTACAAATGTGATATTGATTTTTTACAGCAGTTCAATAGACGAGAAGTTTTTTATTTTTTTATTTTTTTTACAAGAAGTTAATTAAGTGACTTATGTTTTAGACACCATATTGCCTGCTTTTGCTCTATTTCACCAACAAAAATCATTCCAAACACAGCCACAGCACTGTTTTGCGTCTCTGAGCAACACAACGGTGTTTCGTTCCTGAATGAATCAACCGTTTAAATGATTGTATTCAATCTCAATGACTCCCTCATTAACAACGACTTGCTTACACCTACTGTTTTAATTTCACATTTAAAATATCTTTTTATTTTTTTAATAATTTCAAATATCTGTATACAACGTTTTACGTTTAATATATCAAAACATTGTTTATGCATTTGTAACTGCTGGTTAAATGCATTCATGACCTACATTAAACAGTGTGTAAATACATATAAATGCCACTTCAGATGCAGCTTTTGTGTTTCCCCTGCATTGCACAGACGAATTTTGTTTATACTGATTTCATTTGCTTGGTAACAGCCCAAATGGTTTATTATTCTAATTCACTGATTAAAAGTAAGAATTTGACTCAAAAGATTTTTAAAGGTTAAAAAGCCCATAAAAGGTAAAAATCAAGTTAAACTTACTGGAAAAGATTCATTTCTATCAGGGTGACCACTGACCACCACACAGAATATGAAGAATATAATTTATATATATAAGGTAGTCCTTAAGATATCAGCACAACAACACACTTAGCAAAATATTGTCTAATTATCGTTATCGATAAAATCCTAGAAAACAGTAACACTGTGAAATATTATTACAATTTAAAATAGCTGTTTTCTATTTTAATGTATTTTAAAATGTTTATTTAATGTTTATTTTTAACATTTATTAATGTGATGGCAAAGCTGAATTTTCAGCAGCCATTACTCCAGTCTTCAGTGTCACAAAAAAAAAAAATTCATTCTAATATGCTGATTTAGTGCTCAAAAACATTTCTTGTTATTATTAGTTATGCTGCTTAATATTTCTGTGGAAACCATGATACATTTTCAAAAGATTCTTTGATGAATAGCTCTTTAATGTCACTTTTGATCAATTTAACCCATTCCTTCCAGAATAAAAGTGCTTTTTACTTTTATTTTAAAAAACAGTATGTGTCAAGATGGACATGATAAATCAAATCAAATGACTACATTACTGTCAAGCACAGAATGAAAGTGCAGCGCAAAGGTGAGGGGGAAAAAAAAAAAATCACTGATTTGTGATTTTTTTGAACAGCACATGATTGAAAGACATCAGGGTCAGGGTCACATGACCCCATCCAGTCAAAATGATCCACTGGCTATCCAACAATAAAGTAGCAAACAAATGCTAATCATTCCTTTTCTACAACACACTCAAACAAACAGATGTACACATGATATAAAGATCTTATTCTGATCTTCAGGAATTTTTATCTCTTACAGCTGTTGTTAAGTGTTAGTGTAGTGCAAGAGCAGTGAACAGCTCTTCAAAGAGAATATGTAAGATGTTTGGGTGGGGCAGAGCTGATTTAAATTCTGCCTGAGTAGAGAGCAGCAGACACGAGTCTCTCCCTCCAGGCAATGCTCCCCCATCTTCACTTACCCGCTCTTTCTCACTCGCAAACATACGCTTGAACCCCCAAACATTTCCTTTTTCTAAAGCACTGTCAATATAAATTGGATCGAATTATTAAAGTGATTTTTAAAATGTTTTCTTCACCTGGCAACCATCTTGAAACCACATGCAAGCTGGCCTGAGACCTGCAGAGCTGTGAGTGGCAAATTAAAATAAACAGACTTCAATAGGATTGTACGGCATAACCCTAAACAGGAAGTCATCCAAGGTAAAAATAATCCTGAAGAATACCTAATCCCTCAGCGATCAGAGCAGTCAGCTAAGCCAGCATAAACAAGCCTTTGTTTTCATGGTGTCTACCTGTGGGAGTAATGGAAGTGGGGGGATCTTCAAAAAAGTCCCACAACACAACTACATCAACAGCAAGTCCAAATTACCTCCTCGGGGTAAAGGCCACGTCAAAATAAACAATACCAACACAGAGCTTACGGAAGGGTAAAAACTGTCGGGAAATGCACCTGTCACCTAAACATCTCTTCATCGGTGATGGCATCATCACTCTGCTGATTCTCCCGCCCTCCCCTTTCCGCGGGATTCTAAGAATAGTTGTGTCTCTTTCTGTCTTTTCTATTCGTCTCTTCGTTGCTGAGGGAAAGATGGCTAGCAAACAGCTAAAGTTATCAACCACTGAGCGCCGTTAGCGTTAACATTAGAGAGGGGTAAGAAAGGTAAGTAAAAATGGCACGAGAATGCAGACGTCTCGGAGCCAAGTGAACAGCCCTATTTAAGAGAGGACTCGGCGTGACTTTTAAGGCTGGACAAACATATGCATGTGGACAACAAAAACATTACCACATACACTACCATTCAAAATTTGGAAATGGCTGTGCTACTTAACATTTCTTTAAAACTGTAATACATCATGAATCAGAATTTTTTGAAAAACAGCACTGAGTCTATTGGAAATAGAAATCTTTTGTAACATTAAATGTCTTTCTTGTCACGTTTTATCAATTTAATGCACCCCAAACATTTGAACAATACTATACAAGCCAAAGTGAAAGACACTTGGACAATACAAGATTTTTAATGTTTTTTTTTGTTTGTTTGTTTGTTTTTTTATGAAGTCTCTTTTGCTCACCAAGCCTGCATTTATACGGTAATTTTTAAAAAAATTTTACTATTTAAAATAACTGTTTTCTATTTGAATATATTTTAAAATGTAATTTACTCCTGTGATCAAAGCTAAATTTTCAGCATCATTACTCCAGTCACATGATCCTTCAGAAATCATTCATATATGCTGATTTGCTGTTCAAGAATACATTCATTATTATTGTTATGATTATCATCAATATTTAAAACAATTCAGTACATTTTTTTCAGGATACTTTGATGAATAGAAAGATCCAAAGATCAGCATTTATCTGAAATAAAAAGCTTTTGTAATATTATACACACATATTTTTGGGAAAGAAATGAATAATTTTATGTAGTAAGGACGCTTTAAATTTAAAAATAAAATGATGATAAAGACATTTATAATGTTACAAAAGATTTCTATTTCAGATAAATGCTCTTCTTCTGAACTTTCTATTTGTCAAAGAAACCTGAAAAAAATTCTACTCAGCTGTTTTCAACATAATAATAAAAGTTTTTTTGAGAATGATTTCTGAAGGATCATGTGAATGAAGTAATGATGCTAAAAATTCAGCTTTGAAATCACAGGAATAAATTACATTTTAAAATAAATTCAAACAGAAAATAGTTATTTTAAATAGTAAAAATATTTCAGAATTTTACTGTTTTGCTGTACTTTGGACCAAATAAATGCAGGGTTGGTGGGCAGAAGAGACTTATATTTGTAATATTTTTGTAAAAAATATTACAAATCTTTTGACTGGTAGTGTACATATTTAAGGACATGAGATGTCTGTAGAGACTAAAATAAGAGCTCTGGGATGACTGAATGATATACTTTTTCAGACATGTTTTCAACCTGTCATTCATTCATTAGTCTCAACACTGAAATGGAGAAGACACTGTTTATCAGGTCATGACAAAAGTTAGGAAGAACCTGTAGCTCATCATCACACAGCTCATTCATGCAGGTGTAATGTCTCTTGAGCCTACTAGACGTGCTTGAATAACTCATGCATTATTCAGATGTACTGGACCAAGTTCTTACTGACAAGCCTACAGAATCTTTCACGCGCAAATTTTTCCAGGGCAAATACTGGAACAATTCAATACTGGCACAAAGTGATGATTCAGTAACAGTCAGGGCCTCAAACCCTGAATAACCAGTGAATGAATATAATGAACTGAATTATTGTATTGTATCTCCAGCATTTACATTAAGTTAAACCATTAAGTTAAACCAAAAATGATTCAGCATCATTAAAGGATTAGTTCACTTCCAGAATAAAATTTTCCTGGTAGTTTACTCAACACCATGTCATCCACGATGTTTATGTCTTTCTTTCTTCAGTCGAAAAGAAATGGGAATTTTTGAGGAAAACATTCCAGGATTCAATGGTGGCCAACAGGTTAAAGGTCCAAATTGCAGTTTCAGTGCAACTTCAAAGAGCTCTACACAATCTCAGCCGAGAAATAAGGGTCTTATCTAGCGAAACAATCATTTTCTACCAAAAAAAACAAAACAAAAAAAAAGTATATACTTTAACCACAAATGCTCATCTTGCACTAGCTCTGCGATGCTCATTTGCATTTCATCACGCATTAATGTTTGAAAAGTCACACATAGTTCTTCGTCTGTGTACTCCGGTTCATTTTCTCCTCCAACTTCAAAATTGTCCTACATTGTTGTTTTACCTTTTTTTATGTAAAGGGCATTTGACTTTCTTTGCACATTCACTTTGTAAACACTGGGTCGGTATTTCCGACTATGTCGGAGCTAGTGCAAGACAACCATTTTTAAATTAAAAAGTCCATAAATGTTTTTTTTTCCCGTTTGGCTAGATAAGACCCGTATTCCTTGGCTGGGATCATGTAGAGACCTTTGAAGCTGCATTGAAACTGCAATTTGGACCTTCAACCCATTGATCCCCATTGAAGTCCACTACACGGAGAAAAATCCTGGGATGTTTTAAAGAAAGACATGAACATCTTGGATGACATAGGGGGTGAATAAATGAAATTTTTATTCTGGAAGTGAACTAATTCACTTTGTTGTCTAAAGTGGAACACAAAAAAAGATATTTTCAAAATATTTTCTGTTGTGTTCCTTAAAAGACAGACAAAATCATAGCAGTTTGGACTAACCCATTTGAAACTTTCATTCTAGGGTGAACTATCCTGTTTAAACATTAACCAGTGCAACAAATCAGAACTGTAATCTTGTTTGTTACAAACAAATCTTAAACACATATACACAAAAAATGTATTCAACTGTACTATAGTTAAATGTTCATGTAATTATACCAGGCATTATTTTCTTAGAATTTCTCTTTAAGAAGACTGCCAAATATTGCCAGATAAACTGAAATATTATGATAGAATGTTGAACATTTTTAAGTATTACATTTTTTTTTCTTTGAGTGACATGGTTAGCAAGATGTAAATGTGAGGTAATAAGTGTTAAAAAGCAAAGCTTTGTGGGATACTACTATGGAATGAAAGTTTCATGCGAGAAGGCTGATGCAAGACTCGGCGAGAGCTGGCAACATCCTGCAGAGGTCAACAGAGGTAGGCTAGAGGAGGAGGGGTTGGAAGAGGACAGGGGAGGTGAGCAGCGGACACAGGGCACACTGGCTAATATCTGGAGAGGATTGTGTGTTACTTTTTACCTTGAGGGGCCATTAACAAACCGCCGTCACTCTCTCTTCCCCTCATACATCGCCTCACACAAAACATTTAATGGCTGCAGCCCTACTTCACCTGATGGGAACTTTTGTGCACAAACTGAAAATGATGTTACATTAAATTACAAAAAGAAGTTTCTTTTGCACACCAAGGCTGGATTTACTTGATCAAAATGCAGTAAAATATTGTGAAATATTATTGCATTTTAAAATAACTGTATTCTACTTTAATATATTTTCTAAAATGTAATTCATTCCCATGATGGCAAAAATGAATTTTCAGCAGCCATTACTGTATAATGCGAAATGTAAAGGAATTTATTAAATTTTGAATGAATGACACAGACTTTTTATACTGAAGTGTGCGTGAAGCAAAACAATCTCTAGAATTGCTCTGAGAGTCACTTCATTCGTTTGTTTTGTTTTTGTTATTTTTATGGAGAAAAATGATCATTATATCATTTACAAACAGAAACTTAAAGGTTTTCATAGCAGGCCATCGAAATAAAAGTTCAGTTTAACTTGAAGAAACTGTGACAGAAATAAATATATTACTTAATGTAATGATGGTACTACTAGTAAATGTATTATTAAAACGTTATTTTTTAAAGAATGTTTACTCGAAAAAAACTATTTACCAGAATTTATTTACCAGAAAAATGTAAATTTTACAAAAAATAAAAAATAAATAAATATATATATTTTTTTAAATAATTATATATTTTTTTTTATAAAATAAATAAATAAATAAATAAATAAATTAGACGTTCCTTTGATTATTAAAACTTAATGAAACCATTAAAATGGAATCCAGAACATGAATGTAAAACACATGATGTATGGTTTCTTAGGATAGGACAATATTTGAATGGAAAACACAGAATAAAACAGATTTCATAGGGCCTTAAAAATGTAATTTTTGTTAAACTTTTAATGAACTACTGTTGAATTGTGTGAGTTTCATAATTTCAATTAATTATACATGCTTTTTGATTAATGTTTATTATTTTAAATTAATTTAACCATTAAAACAGAGTCTAGAAAAATTTTAATAGGGAAAAAAAAAAACTGAATCCACAAAATTTCAAATGGAAAAAAAAAAAAAAATTGGGGAAAAAAATGAAACGGATTTCATAGGGCTCTAATTCATTAATGTGGTAAGCTAGGTGGTAAAATGAGATGCTATCGCACTTGATCTCCCCACTACAAACAATGCATGGTATGTCACATGCAGTGAACAATGGCATTTCCTTTTCAAAGCCTACTGTTATAAAAGTCCCAAAGATGTGAGGATGTATGTGAGCTTGAACATGGCCAGAAAGACTAAGAAGATGACACATGAACACTGCTTCTGTTTTGGACTCAGCCTTGCAACCTTTGTGTGTGTGTCTCACTTGCTTTATAGTTTGGCTTAGCTTCCTCATAATAGGCGGTGGCTCGATTTTGTTATTATCTTCAAATTTGTCACCGTTTCGACCACAACAGAATAACTGCACTTTAAGACTAAACTCTAGCTACGTCAGTGCTGAACTAGCCAAACCCTTCCTGAATGATAAACACCAACCGTAGAAAAGTCAAACCAAAGTCAGCCAATACAGATAAATGAACTCTCTCTAAGCATTCTCTAAGATGGCATACATATAATAACCACACATCTTGTTAGGATCATCTCCAATGTTATTTCAACTTTTAAATAACCTAAATAATAAAGAATTCATAAAAATCTTCAAAAACCATAAAAAAAAAAAAAAAATTTTTCAAGACAATTTGGATTTTTTTGTTTCTTGTTTCCATAAATGGGGGACATATTTGGAATTTAATTCTAACGTTTTAGTATTGTGATATTTGATGGCAGAAGCAGTATATGATTCCAGCATTCGACAGATTTGACTCACAAACATTTCTTGTCCTATCACTCGCCGACCAGTCCTGTTGCAACTTAAAACAATACCATTACCATAATTACCCAAGTACCACAGAGAATCGATTTTTTCCAGAGGAGGGAGGGACTGCCTTCACTTTAGGTTTGTGTTTAACACATTACATGTAATTTATGTAACAATCTACTTTATTAACAAACAATAACAAGTATACCTGTAACTGTCCAGTGTTAGTATTCAATTCACCAAGTCTTGAATCAAATATATTCATATTAAGCAATTAAGCATCTTTTGTATATTTGAACCCTTTCCAGCAGTAACTGTATGATTTTGAGATCCATCTTTTCACACTGCAGACAACAGAGGGACTCTTTAACTATTAAAGAAGGTTCAAATGCTCACTGATGCTCCAGAAAGAAACACGATGCATTAAGAGTCGGGGGTGAAAACTTTTGAACAGGATGAAGGTGTGTACATTTTTCCTATTTTGTTGAAATATGTTTTTCCACTTAGTACTGCCCTTCTGAAGCAAAAGAAGATACTTGCATGTTTCCCGGAAGCCAAATTAAGTACAGTTTATCTTGATCTTCAAATTCAAAAAGTTTTCACCCTCCGTCTCTGAATGCATCGTGGTTCCTTCTGAAGCATCTGTGAATGTTTGAAGCTTTTTTAATAGTTTTGTTGTTTTAAAGTGCCCCTATTATGGATTATGAAAAGTTCATATTTTGGTTTTGGGAGTCATGATCATAACATGATCTCTTTTATTTTGTTAAAATTATTAACATTTTCACAGATTCTGCAAGTGGTTTCCAAACTTTCGCATGCCACTGTATTACAATTTCCTATGGTTTACAGCACATTTGTGACCCTAGAATACAAAACCTGTATAAGTAGCATGGGTATATTTGTAGCCAAAAATACACTGTATGAGTCAAAATGATCAATTTTTTTTTATGCCAAAAATCATTAGGAAGTTAAGTAAAGATCATGTTCCATGAAGACTTTTGTAAATTTTCTACCTTAAATATAATATAAATGATAATATAAATGATGTTTACGTGAAAAGAAATGCCAAGTATTACATTTACTCTTATGTATTTCCAGTGAATCAACATTTCTCATAATACTTTTCCATATCAAATACTTACCAAAATGCAATCCACCTTTGATTGTACAGTTTTGCTGCAAAAAAAAAGAAAAGAGAAAGAATCAGCATGACAAGAGTAACTTGAGAAACATTCATAAAGCTGGCTGTATTAATAAATCAGTGGCATTCAAAACATCTTTCCATCCTCTAACCCGACGGCCCTGTCCGGCTCAGACCAATATATCCTCAGGAACACATGTGCTCATGCACAAAAAAAAGGATCTTGCATTAATGTTCCATCACACGGGGGGTCTATAAATATTCCTGCCAATCAGAATGTGTTGACCATCAGGATGTTTGAGGGACCGGAATGAACCAGTATGGAATTTATATACAGGTACAGAACAGTAGAGAGGATCAAACTAGCACTCAGGGTAATGTACAGACACTTTTCATGTGATGTCTGTAATCATTTGAACCTTCGAAGAACACTTTACATCCTGAGTACAGGCACAAGTATATCTGAATTGAAGCGATAGTTCACCCAAAAATTTAAATTCTGTCATTAATTACTCACCCTCATATCACTCCCAACCCGTAAGACCTTAGTTAATTTTCAGAACACAAATTAAGATATTTTTAATGAAATCCGAGAGCTTTCTGACCCTAGACAGCAATGTAACTACCACGTTCAAGGCCCAGAAAGGTAGTAAGGACATCGTAAAAAATGTTAATTAAAAAAAAAACACACACCAACTCTGGCCTCTTGTTGGTACAACTTTTAAACATTTTATTTTGTCAAAACCAAATGACCTGCAAATGAGACTTTTAAACATTTAAACTAGCAATATTTGTAACATGCAATAAGGTGATGAGAAACTTACAGACAGGCAACCCAGACAATTTTGGTATTCAATTAACACATCGCATGATAAAATGCTTGGCAAGACATAAAAACATATGTGCACAACCAATGAATGTAAAAAGCAGTGGCAACACAGCGGCCCAAATCTCTCTTGCACTAGCCCTGAGCCATCAGACCATACTTACTGTCAAGCCCTGATTTGCCAATCACCAAAGCTATACCACATAGTATGGCTTTTAATTATAGGCTATCCAATCAGGCAGTGTGTTGTTCCAACATTCTGACTTCTTAATCCCATATAAAACCTTTCAGGCTTATGCCAGAGGCCAAAGCCAAGTAGCGTGTATGTTCTTAGAAAGTCAAGACTGTGCCTATGAGCAAGTAAGAGCTCAGGGAACTAATGAACTGTTACTAGGTGAGTCTCCGTTCGCTCCCATGTGCCTTCAGGCCAGGTAAGTCTCATTAAACAGTATCCAGGTAGTCTTGAAGCCGGTAAAGGATCACAGCACTGTTGTCAAGGCAGGCAGTAAAAACAGGATTTCCCTTTAAAGTCACTTCCTGTAGCAACAACAAGTTATTATCAGGCTGTTTCAAGCTGACACCTGATTGGGACTTACTTAATAAGTTAAACACGCAATAATCAACAGCAAAGTTTAACTCTATTAGCCTGGCGTTCACCTGATACACCCAATTTAAACAGCAATATGCCTTATGTGCACTGCGATGTTTTATGTCATACGGTGCAAGGAGTCATGGAAATCTGGAAATGTTTGTGAGGTGTTAAATCTATAAGTGGGTTGCCGAAATCCCACATGCAATGCATGTATCAACAGGTATTCCATTCACAGTCCAGCCCATTCATAATAAGTTGTTTGCAAAACATTAGAAAACAAAACAAATGTACTATTGGTGTCCTAAGTTATGCTGCACACTAACTTCTATGATTTCAGTGACACGGAAAACAAGGACGAAATCACAGATTCAAATCATTAAAACACAATTTACTGTATAACATGGATTTTCACAGAATTTAACAAATTTTTGATTAGTAAATCTAAAGTAGAGCTTCACAATTAATTCAAATTGTGATATGGACTAATGTGTATGATTATTAAACCACAAAAAGCTGTTATTTAAATATGAAGTCTACTTGTTCTGAATGAGCAGTACAGTCTCATCTACAACAGAATGCGCTGCAGTCTCACTATATAAGAAATTACATATAAAGCACATAAGAGTTTACCTCATGGGCATTTTACCATTTGATTTGGTAAAAACTATCAATAAAATCAGAAACTCAAAAATCTTCATGAGAAACCATCAAAATAAATTGAACTTAAATTGACAGAAATATTTTATAAATGTAGAGTAAAATGTACTACTATTACTACTACTACTAATAATAATAATAATAATGTTATCAAAACATTTATAAGGAATAACACACAGTCAGTAGATTTTTTCATCCATGTTTCAGTTTATACCATTTACCTCTTGTTGTGTATGATTTAACAAAAATAATTATGTTTTGTTGTATTGTCATTTAATTACATTGTGAAGACTGTTAAAGTTTTACAAATTCTTTTGATTACTACAGTTTTTGATGATGAATTAGCAATAAATCAAAGTAACAACTCCAAAAAAAAAATTAAAATAACTTGGGAACATTAAATTGCAATTTGGTTAAAAAAAATAAAACAGACTCCATAAGGCCCTATGCATGGAAAGGTGGTGCTCATCACAATTAAAGGGGTCATGACATGAGAAATCAAATTTGCCTTGATCTTTTGGCATATGAGAGATCTGTGTACCATTAAAACATCCTGCAAGTTTCATAGCTTAAAATCTCCTCCTCATCTGAGAGGCCACAGAGAAACAAACATTTGCATAAACACAGCCTCCAGGGCAAAACATCAACAAATAGTCTTCTCACCATAGGCCTCACTTAATGGTTGACACTTGATTGTGCGACGTGACACTCGCATGTAGTGTCGCGTCAAAAGCAAACAGAAATTACAATCACTAGGTGTGTTCCCATTACAGATTTGAACAATAACTGCAATATTTTATAAATGACAGCATTTCGATTAACCGATGTTATGTGATGGCGATGGTTGTTGGTAGGTTTACGTATGTCGCAGGCACCGCACTGGCCATTAATTTTATTTTAGGAGATGTAGGCATCTATCTTCACAGAAGCAGCGCAGAGAGCTGCTTCTGAAACTGAAACGAGCCGCGGTGCGCCTGGTATAAACACAAGCATTGCCTAGAGTGACCGTGATCAGCTCCGCAGACTTGTGCAGTGTAAATAAGAGGTTCTCCAAGCTTTAACGGCAAAGAAAGCTCCTCATTCAAACATTAGTGTAGTCAATGCTTGTGTAAGTGGCCAAAAATGTGAGGGTTTTTAAGGTTGTAGTATATTAAAGAATGATCATGTGACTTTTACATACACAAGGTGATGTGTAAATGCGAAAAAACACTTTCATTGCAGTTTTGTGAAATATTCCTTTGTCGAATTGCCTGAAAAACCACCTTGTGTAAGCATAGAAGCTTTTTTGTTATATATGGGAGTAATTGCGGAATTGTCGCATTTACTGTAGGTGTATTTTCAATTTGCACAATTTGAAGGGTAATGGAAAAGCAGCTACTGCTGCTATCTTGTCTACACTGGATACAGTATACAGATGCACATTCACTTTCTAACACAGTCAACACGCTTCAGTCTGTCGTCAATAGGACAAATAGAGTGAAAGGACGTTCGCTTTGATGCATTTGGTTTAAACAGCACGTTAGTGTTTATTCAGATATCAGAAGGATCCAAGCTTAAGGAACAAGTGGATAGTTTATTTTTAATGGCATCCCGGATCGTGACAGAGGATTGTCTGGAGGATTTTGTTTCGTAAACGAGGCACAGTGTCATGGAGAGTTCACAAAGAAACATTTGTTGAAAGATGAAGTGTTATTAGATCTGACTGCAGCTGCATCACAAACCGTAAGTAAATGCTTTGTCTGGAAATTAATGTTTTATTATGATCACGTTGTCAAAACACTCACATGCAATAGCGAGGAAGCACTGATACTGTTTTCTATGAAATGACATTACCCAATCATAACAGTGGCCGATTACTGACAAGCCTTAAAGGACCCGCCCCTTAAAACAGGTCACAGGAGGCTCAGAATGATTCATTTTTTCCACATATTTATTTGCTTTTTTGTGCAAAAAAATGTATTAACATTATAAGTAAACCTCAAGGAATATATTAAAATAATAAAAAATTATCCATGTCATGACCCCTTTAATTGGATGCAAGTGAATGATGAGAATTTAAGTAAATGCAATTGTTAACAACAATACATAGTTGCATATTTCAGTATGATATTGCATTATAGTGTCTGATTACTTTCATGATGATTTTTGGAGTATGTGTGCACATCCCTTGAGCTTGAGTTTGGCACCAGAGGGGGAATTGTGAGGGGTCAACAGCCTCTTAATGGTAACATGGATTAACTACCACCACTTTTATTTCATGCGATCATCGATCTGTATTAACAACAAACTATAATTTTACATACAGCTATTTAAAACAAACATGGTATACATATACACACACATGTATAACAAAAACAACTTCAAATCATTGACATTTAAGGTTTGTTTATCCTGTAAACAGTGGCCTGATTTAAGCCACAGACTTTCATCCTGCCGGTCACTGCCCCTCCCCCTAAGATCCCCTCCTCCTGCTGGCCGCGTGTGCTCCGATCATAACAGAAACGTAAACAACCGCCTGAGAGAGAGAGAGAGAGAGAGAGAGAGAGAGACAGATAGAGAGAGAGAGGTGGGGGCGGAAGGTGAGAGGTCACTGTGTCACTGGTTGGAAGGGATTGTAGTGGACATCTCTATCTTTTCGTCCTGGAAAGAGGGCAGAGGCCTGTGAGTTTCCTGGCTAATTCCATATGAGCAGAGTTCTGACTTGAGAACAGCCAGACGTCACAACAGAGACTAACACTACTGCTAGTCAGCATGACCTACATGTGTGATATTTGTGTGTCAGTGTGCGTGTGGGAGATTGAGGATGAGAAGGCTCTCTCTCTCACCGACAGACAGAAAACTCCACTGAACCTTCTGAACTCAGCTACTACTGTGCCGCATCTCTCAACCTCATGTGTGCACTAACACACACAACTTAATCAAACCATCAGCACTAAGCTCACCATCATGATAAACTTTAATGGATGTAATTTATCTCTAAAATCCAGGTAGATTAAAGTTGGATGAAATATACATAACTGGTAAAGCAATATTTACATGTTTGCTAGACATTCCTTTATTTTACACATCCAAATATTTGAAGCACCAATGAGCATCATTGGCAGCATGCTAAAGCTATTAGCACTTAAAGTGCTGCTAATAGCAGAAAACTGAGTATGGCAGGCTTCCTTTCAACTGCTACTCTAACAAGAACTGTCTGGCTTCCCAGTCTGCTGTGAGCAGAGAGGTGATCTAAGGTCTCACACACACGGCTGCTGAATTACTGATATCTTTATGTCTCAGAGAGGTAAAGATAGAAGTAAGAGCATGCATACTGTAATGTTTTCCCACTCTTTAGATAGTTGCTTTAAAACAGTAGTTCATTTCCACAACAAAAATTTACAGATAATGTGCTCACCCCATTGTTATCAAAGATGTTCATGCCTTTCTTTCTTCAGTCATAAAGAAATTCTGTTTTTGGAGGAAAACGTTTGAGGAATTATCTCCATATAGTGGACTTCAATGGTGCCCACAAGTTTATACTTCCAAAATGCAGTTTAAATGCAGCTTCAAAAAGCTCTAAACGACCCTAGCTGAGGAATTAGGGTCTTATCTAGTGAAACGATCGGTCATTTTCGTTTACACATAAACAAATAAAAATGTATATACTTTTTAACTTCAAATGCTCATCTTACCCAGCTCTGCGATTCACATGTGTACTCTGTGTAATCCGGGTCAATGCGTTTAGGGTATGTCGAAAATCTCCCATCTCATTTTCTCCTCCAACTTCAAAATCATCCGACATACCCTAACTGTATTGACCCGGATTACACAGAGTACGCATGCGCATGCGCATCGCAGAGCTAGACAAGACGAGCATCTGAGGATAAAAAGTATATACATTTTATTTATAAGATCCTTTTAAAGCTGCATTTAAACTGCATTTTGGACGTTTAAACTCACGGGCACCACTGAAGTCCACTATATGGAGATAATTCCTGAAATGTTTTCCTCAAAAAATATAATTTCTTTACAACTGAAGAAAGAAAGACATGAACATCTTGGATGACAACGGGGTGTCTGTAAATTTTTGTTCTGGAAGTGAACTACTTTAAATGTTGGGGTGGCAGACATGACTTCTATCATTTAGTTAAGGCTTGCAGTTTTTCAAGTTTCAAAGCGAGAAAAAGTGTGTGTACGTGTAATCCTATAAAATATTATATTGATGTATAACTCAAATTTTAACTTGCACAGAAACAAAATGTTTAATTTTTCCATTACAGCAGTCCTACAAGTGTCACATAAACCTTCAGAAATCATTCTAATATGCTTATTTGGTGCCCAAGAAACATTTCTTATTTCATCTTATTTTTGTCTTAATATTTTTGTGAAAAACATACAGTAGTCAGCATTTGAAGTGGATCAAAACCTTTCATCAAAGTTGTCCAAAACAACCAAAACAATACCCATTCTTGTCTTAGGACAACTTTGAGGATTTTTTTGATCCACTTTAAATGTTGACTACTGTATAAACACACTACCAGTCAAAAGTGTTTGAACAGTGAGATTTCTAGTGTTTTTTTAAAGAAGTCTCTTCTACTCACCAAGCTTGCATTTATTTGATCCAAAGTACAGCAAAAATTGTGATTTCAAAGCAGAATTTTTAGCATCATTACTCCAGTCACATGATCCTTCAGAAATCATTCTAATATTCTGATTTGCTGCTCAAAAAAAAAAACAATTACTATTATTATTTTTCAGGTTTCTTTGATGAATAGAAAGTTCAGAAAAACAGCATTTACCTGAAAAAGAAATCTTTTGTAATATTATAAATGTCTTTCTCTTCACTTCTGATCAATTTAAAGCATCCTTGCTAAATACAAGTATTAATTTCTATAATTTAAAAAAAAAAAAGAATTACACTGACTCCAAGCTTTTGACTTCAATTGTTTCTTTCTTGAACAGCAAATCAGCATATCAAAATGATTTCTGAAGGATCATGTGACACTGAAGACTGGAGTAATGATGTAAAAACTGTTGCTTTCATCACAGGAATAAATTACATTTTAAAATATATTCAAACAGGAATCAGTTATTTTAAATAGCAAAAATATTTCAGAATTTTACTGTTTTTGCTGTACTTGGGATTGAAAATAAATGCAGGCTCAGTAAGCAGAAGGGACTTCTTTAAAAAAAACATTAAAAACTGTACTGTTCAAAAACTTTTGACTGGTAGTGTATATATGCACACTTAACACATTCTAAGTAAATCGAAGAAAAAGGAAATGCTACGACGCATGCTATAATTACTAGTCCGCTCAATGTCTTCATAAACAGGAAAACAGTCACCTTCATTGGGACTGCGAGTATTTTGCAGACCTAATAGAATGTTTATGCACCAAAACCACAGACAAAGATCCTTCCATTGTTTGAGCATTGGCCTAGATGTAGGCTAAACCAAAACAGAATCATCTAACAGCACCAAAGCAGCACTTGTGAGCCATTCTCAGAGATTGCAGCTTGGTAAAAACAGCTGGGCTTTTTGCCAGTGGTGCTATGGCTCATTTTCATTTCTCTTTGAAGGTGATTACCACCATTGTGTTTGGATCTCTTCCCCTCCTCCCAATTCCATCCAATTTCCCTTCATATGTAGATGAACAAAGATTCACACACACTGATGTGCATGTACATTCACACGAACAGTCATGTAAAAACAAGAGACCAAATTCACCCCGTCCAAACTTAGTTTAGTGTGGCACTGTTGTTAATCTAAAATGACCTGACAGATTTTACATAAACCAAATGAACTCCCAAAAAAGCTCAAAAAGCTAAATTACAGTATTGCACTAAAATTACAGCTCATTCTAAAACAACCCCCTCTGCTGGTCTGTTGGCAAAAGTAAATTATTTTTCCTTACCAGGTGAAATTCTAGTGATTTGTCTGCTATAACTGCTTCATTTCATCAGGTATTGATTCAGTATTGTAGCTGTATTTATGTATCAATAATCTCCATCATCAGTGTATAAATTGCAAGATATTCCTATTAGTGACCAACTTTATTATTGGCAAATCACAATCTCTTTTCCACAAGGTTTGCCAGCACCAGTGCCAAATACCCGGTTCTATTCCACATAGACGTACTGTGTGCCAACCAGCATGCCAAATGCAGATCTGGATATCAGTTATCACATCGACAGGCCTAACCTTTAGAGCTCTGCTCAAAATGAAGGGCAAGGAGCACAAGCTGAGACACTCCACTCATCCTATGCATGTCTGCTCAAATCGTCAATCCATTCAATAGTCCATAGAGTCAATAGAGTTATAATCAACAATGGAATTCGAGTGTGAATCATGAACAACTTCAAGTTAAAACTTCAAGCTTGAGTTAAATTCACAACAGAGAGAAATATAGCAACTTATAACAAATATAACAATCAAATATATCAAATATATCAATCACAAGATATATATAAACTAAAAAAAAACAAAAAAAAACACACAGTCAGTGAATTATATTATATATGATTATTTTGGAGTAATCAAAAAACTTGTTTTGTTCTTTTCTGTAAAGGCCAGGTCCTGGAAATTAACAATTATATTGTAACCTGTTTGTGTGTGTGTGTGTGTGTGTGTGTGTGTGTGTGCGCAAGGAAATTAAAGGCATACTTCAACCAAAAATGAAAACTCACCCTCATGTCATTCTAAACCCGTAAGACCTTCGTTCATCAACACAAGATATTTTTGATGAAATCCGAGAGCTTTCTGACCCTCCATAAACAGCAAGGGAACTACCACGTTCAAGGAACAGAATTGTAGGAAGGGCATTGTTAATACCATACATGAGAGTATTACGATGCATTGGGTTTGGAACGACATGAGAGTAATGAATGACTGAATTTTCATTTTTGGGTGAACTATCCCTTTAACTGGTCAAATAACTATTAATTCTGTATACAAGAATCTATTGCAACAGTAACACTGAAAAGTCCAGCACACCAATCGCAACTACATCCAGACAAAACTGCATTCAGAACGTAAACACTGTTACTTAATGATTGGATTAATTGTTATTTGTCCTCCTAAACCAGTCTACTTAAAGCTTCCCAGGAAATGACATTTAAGGTCATAATGTCTACATGGTTTCATCACTCCACTGATTAGTTGTATGAACTGAAGAATGGATATGTCAATAAACAACAGACTAAGAAGAAATATGCTTCAGTACCAGTCAAAAGTGCATTTATTTGATCCAAAATACAGCAAAAACAGGAAAATTGTGAAATATTTTCACTATTTAAAATAACTGTTTTATATTAATATATTTTAGAATGGAATTTATTCCTGTGATCAAAGTAAATTTTCAGGATCATTACTTTATAAGCATCATTAAATTATAAATTAATCTTCAGTGTCACATGATCCTTCAGAAATTATTCTAATATGCTGATTTGCCTTTCAAGAAATGTTTATTATTATTATTATTATTATTATTATTATCCATATTTAAAACAGTACATTTTTTACATTTTTACACAGTTTTTTTTCGTGATTCAGCATCTATCTGAAATAAAAAGCTTTTGTAACATTATACACTATACCATTCAAAAGCTTGGAATCAGTATTTTATTTTTTTGGAAAAACTGACAGAAATTAATAACTTTATTTAGCAAGGATGCTGTAAATTGATCAAAAGTGATGCTAAAGACATTTATAATGTTACAAAAGATTTCTATTTCTGATCAATGCTGTTCTTCTTAACTTTCTATTCACCAAAGAAACCTGAAAAAAATTCTACTCAGCTGTTTTCAACATAACAACAACAACGATAATAATAAATGTTTTTGAGCAGCAAATCAGAATATTAGAGTGATTTCGGAAGGAACTTGTGACTGGAGGAATGATGTTAAAATTTCAGCTTTAAAATCACGCAAATAAATTACATTTTAAAATATATTCAATTAGATTAAAAAACATTAAAAACTTACTGTTCAAAAACAAATTAATGTCCATGATCTTTTATAAGAACTAGATAAGGACTTAAAATTAAAGACACATACTTTGTAGCTGGTGAAATATTACAGATCTGAGCACAACCAAAAAAACTATATTTGCTATTGAAATTTATCTCTGGAAATCATACTTTTTTTCCACATTTTTCCCATGCCCTTGGGAGCCACTGGAGTTTTGAATACAAATGTAACATGTATGTTGAAAACACCTGGGCATTAATAACAAAATGCTCTGCAGAAAAACCAATAATAAATGCTGCCATATATGTACGCAAGTACGTGTGTGTAAATATACACGCACACTGCAAGTACACGTGAAGCTAAACAAATCTACGTCCCATACTGGAAGTACAGTATAGCCGCTGCTGTAGGTGCATGTCGTTAAGAGCATGTCTCAACATGCAAAAACAAGGGTGGTGGTGAGGGGGATGGAGGCTGTGCAAAATAATCGTGTCAGCGTTTTTTATTTTCGCTGCCACAAGCAATGTGCACCAACAATGATCAATTCCAGGCAAAACTACTGACCCAAGAAAAGACTGGGTTGAGTGACTATGCACACAGAAGCTATATATATATATTGTCCTCACAATATTTACTTAGCAATACAAACGCGTGTTTAACGCATGCGCTGCTACGCTATAAACATCATGAGCCATGCTGCACGTTTCACGACGTCTTCGTCAGGAATAACAGTAACTACGCGCTTACCCGATCAATTACTACACATTTTGGATAATCGCAAAACTGAAGGAAGAAGAAGACCTGCGCAGGTCTACGGGATGCAGTGGTGTATGAAAAAAGCATGCCTTTGCACACTGGCTGTTTAAATGTGCGCGGCTGTACCCGGCTGCTGCTGCCCACGAGTTGTTTACCACCGCAAGCGTATCCAAGACACAGGCATTTCACTTCTGTACACTTTCATAACAGGACAAAAACAGCTCTTTGCCTATAAATAACGACTACACTGTCCATGACACTCAGGACGAGTAACCCACCTCAGATTTTAACATACATAATCTGGTTAGCCCAAAATGTCGGTGTCCAAAACAAACAACTTTAATAGGTTAACCTATCGTTATTATAATAGAGTAGGAAACGGTGAAATTAGTTGAACTGAGAGAGTTAACGTTAACATTACTCTAGTCATGACTCGAAGGAAGACATCTAGAACAGAGCTAGGATTAGGATGGAGAGCCTTCAATTCCATTAACCCACACATATCCAGCAGCACTCACTTACTGGCCAATATTTCAGACAGCGCTTACCAGATTGAGTTCTTTATTTTTAGCTGCAACGCGTTCGCCTCAGCCCCTTGCAATCCTTGAACCGCGGAAGGTAAAGGTCCTACTCCTGGGCCAGGCTGTTGCTGGTCATCAGCCATCACGATGCGACTCAGTTGAGACGAGGATGGAGATCTAACAAGTAGGCCTTAACCTGAACCTGGAGAATGCAGCTTTCCTCCGTAAATAGTACATCACGATCACCGCCTGTTGACTTCACGGACAAATCGGACTCGGCTCTAATAGATCACGCTGGTTATTCATGGTTTGCTGTTGCAGTTGAAGTCACTAGTCCTGCGTGTGCATCAGGAGCAGGGAAACACTTCGAGCTGCTGCAGGTTCAGAGTCAGACACTAACGTTACCTACCTACTTGCTCACTGGCGACCACTGGGGAAGCTGATGCTGCCTGGACCGCGCATGCGCACTGCGTCACCAGCGGAAACCCACACGAGGGAGCTGCAGCGAGTTCACCTAGTTCAGAAGTCTAATCAATCACTGTTCTGAAGCGTAACTGCCTGTCACTAAGGATTGATAACATCCCTCTCATTGTTTCACAAGATTCCCACCATATTCAGTCGTTTGTCTTTTTTATCAGTCACGTTTAGAGTTCTTAGAGGCTGTGTTGGAGTTCCCTTGACATATTTTGCAGTTAATATTAAAGTATAACAAATTAATGGTCTGTAATACACATCATACTTATTTTATCTTTGCTGTATTTGCACGTACATTAAAGGCGCATTAAACGACGGCTGATCTGACTTAAAATTAAAAGCCTCAAATGAAAACGGAAGGAGGGAAGGTAGACGCTGTTGCTTAGCAACGGCGTCTTTCTACTAACAAACATGGCAGACAGCACACCGAGAACCGCGCTACCTCCTGTAAGTCTGACGAAATAAAACTCTTTTCAAGTTATGCCGTATACATTACAATATCACCTAAAGTTCTCTGTTGTGTGTTAAATCAAATAATTTACGTTAAATATCAATAATAGACAGTTCTTCTATTGCTCGCTCGTTCGGAGTCAGACATTCACACTGCCAGTCAAACGTTTTTGAACAGTAGGATTTTTAATGTTTATAAAGAAGCCTCTTCTGCTCACCAAGCCTGCATTTATTTGATCCAAAGGACAGCAAAAACAGCCAAAATTTTGAAATATTTTTACTATTCAAAATAACTGTTTTCATTTAAAAAATGTAATTTATTCTTGTGATTTCAAAGCTGAATTTTTAGCATCTCAAGTCACACGATCCTTCAAAAATCATTCTAATATTCTGATCTGTTGCTCAAAAAACAGTTAGTATTATTATGTTGACAACAGATGAGTGTAATTTTTCAGGCTTCTTTGATGACTTTGATGAAAGTTTAGAAGAACAACATTTATCTGAAATAGAAATATTTTGTAATATTATATGTCTTTATCATCACTTTTGATCAGTTTAAAGCATTATTGCTAAATAAAAGTATGAATATATATAATTTCTTTCCCAAAAAAAGATTCTTTCCCAAGCTTTTGAATGGTACAATGTATAAAAGCTTTTTATTTAAGATAAACGCTGATCTTTGGATCTTTCTATTTATCAAAGAATCTTGAAAAAAATGTACACAACTGTTTTAAATATTGTTAATAATAATAAAAAATGTTTCTTGAACAGTAAATCAGCACATTAGAATGATTTCTGAAGAATTATGTGACACTGAAGACTGGAGTAATGATGTTGAAAATTTAGCTTTGGTTACAGGAATAAATTACATTTTAAAATATATATTCAAACAGAAAGCAGTTATGTTAAATAGTAAAAATGTTTCACAATATTATTCATTTTGTTGTATTTTGGATCAAATAAATGTAGGCTTGGTGAGCAGAAGAGAATTCCTTAAAAAACAAATCTTACTGTAACTGAAGAAATAGGACAGAGAGTGAATAATACCTGCAATAATATTTATACTTTCTTTCCAATCAGTTAAAAAAGCCTCAAACATCTTATTCAGAAAGGCCTTCAAGACCCAGACCTCAGAGCAGGTCTTCCTCCGCTCCTTCAAAGAAACCACCACAAATGGACCTCTTAGCCAAAGAAGAAGAATACAAGTATTTATGGATTTATTACTTAAATGCATATTAGTTTATCTATGCTGCTTTAAATTAATTGACTGCAGAACAGTTGCTATAAAGAATTAAGGATTGAAAATCACATGGCAGTATGTTTAACATCTAACTGCTTGCAACTCTGATACTCCTTAGACGTCTCAATGCAGAGCTAGAAGCAAAAACAGCAGAACTTGTCCGGGAAGCAGAGAAAGTTATGGTAAGACTAGAAAAACATGAAAAACAACACATGAGATTCTTATAAAAAAGATTGCAGTGAATAAGCGCTGTGCTTTTAGCCTGTAATTTTTAATGTACAGTTTATATAATGTGATATGTCTAATGTTGCAACAAATCTAGACACTAACACTGGATGTTTTTTTTTTTTTAGAGGGATCAAAATGAGGTGCTCTCCAAACCAATCTCTTCCCACATCTCCATTGATACTGACTGTGATTTTGAAGTTTCTAGGTAATGGTTCTCACAATTTGACATAAACATAAGCGACATCTTTAGCTGTCTGCCAGCATAACTTTTTGTTTGTCTTATTAGGAAGGCAGATACAAAAAAAGAATCTACATCTAAGCAGCCCCCTACAATGGTACAACTCAAACAAAAATGATATGAATCAGTCCAAATGTGGATTAAATACAAGAAACCATTAGTTACACAAACATATTTCCGTTGTGTTATGTAGATCATGAGAAACAAGAGCTACTCTGCAAAATCTTCAAAGCCAAACAAGCCAGGATCAGGAAGTAGAAAGAATCCACAGTAAGTGCATTCTCAAAACTTTTATTCAAAGAAATGTCTAAATAAAATAATAAAAACCTTTAAGTAATGAAATCCCATGAAATCTGGATGAAATGTGGCTTTTATTTGTCTAAGATGTTTGGGCAGCGTAAACGGTTTCTTCCGATTATAGAAAAGCACCACAGACTGTGGCTGATGATGTTGCTATTCCCGAAGACTTTGGGGATTTCTCACTTGCTAAGACAATTAGCAAAATTGAGGACAGAGTTAGTGATGATCTCACTGAGGAACATTTACAGGATGACATCATGCCCATTGCTGGAGATGAGATGGGCGCAGGTGGGTTACAAAGGACAAATACCTTCAAATATTGACTCTGCTAGGCTGTTATACTATTTGCATTATTACTTGCCTAATCATTTCATATTTACAGAAGCTCAGATCAGATTCCTAAAGGCTAAACTTCGAGTAATGCAGGAAGAATTGAACAGATTCGCATATGAATGCAACAAGAAGGTAAGAAGTTTGAGATGTGTTCAAGGGTAGTTCAAATCAACCTAGCTTAAAATCTCTTTTGTGTGTCTTGAAGGATGATGAAAACAGTACTTTAAGCAGCAAACTGAAGGACTTGGAGGAGGAAAGGGCAAGACTGCAGAGGACTACAAATGTCCAACGGACTCAAGTTGAGAAGCAAAGAGCTTTAGCTGAAGAATCGAGTCGGAAATGTGAAGGACTGCAACAGCAAGTGGCAGCACTGCAAAAGGTACTTAAATTGTTCTTCCTGTGAACTACTGAAAAAAGTGACTTTATGACAGAACAGGTGTTACTGATTTCTTTGATCAGTTTTTGTCATTTATTTTAAACCTCTACTTATTTCCTATAGGAAATGTATAGTATATAAATACCATAATTCCTGTTAATTAGAGCTGTGCCAGTATCAAGAGCCGTGGAATCCTTGGCATGGGCCCTTTAACCTGATTAGTCCCCTCTGTGTAAAGTGAGACAACGCCACAGCTGCTCAGAGACCAGAGCACACTTAGGCTTCTGGGACAGATATCTTTGGAACTCACCCTTCCCCTTATGATAGGGACATGGAAACTGAAAAAGGATAAAGAACAGTAGAGTTAGATTAAAAAATCAGAATCAGAATTTTAAGCTTTTGAAAAAAGTTTTAGGTTAAAAGCATTTCTTGCTCCTTCAAAGATCCAACGTTTTTAACAAAAATTTAATATTTTCAACATCTGCATCTGAAAATGTTTTCTTATGGTATATGTAAATGCCTGTGTCTATACAATCTAGGAGTTGGAAAGCATGAAGAGGACCCACAAGCAGGCAGCCAGTACCCACAGTGCAACAGAGGTGCGGTTGAACAGAGCTCTGGAGGAAGTTGAGAGGACTAAAACACAACTCAACAAACTCAAACAGAGCAGTAAGGTAATGTCAACTCAGATGAAGCAAGTGACATTTTATGTAAAGCAAAACCTTGTGTAAACTTCAAATGTTTTTCGGATTTAGATTTAGTTTTTTTTTTTTTTTTTCTATTTTGTACCCCACCTAAGGATTCAACCAGTCAGGAGCAACAAAAGATTGAAAGCTTACAAGCTGAGAACAGAAAACTGGAACGACAGAAGGCTGAGCTCATTGTGGGTTTTAAAAAGCAACTTAAGCTAATAGATATTTTAAAACGACAAAAGGTAGAAATGGGTTTCTTCACAATTACTTGAATCTGTCATTTCCAATTAAAGTAATATTATACCTCACTAACTGCACTAAAGCATTTTATGTTTATGGCTTTATTTTTAAAAGATGCATTTTGAAGCTGCCAAGCTGTTGTCCTTCACTGAAGAGGAGTTCATGAAAGCTCTGGATTGGGGATGGAGTCTCATAGGTTTCTGTTTTGCATTTTGTAAATAGATTAAAAATAAAATTAATGTGTACAACAAACAACTTAAATTTCATTCCCTGTTAAACGGGCCTGGATGGCTAAACGGAGCCCTGGGAGAATTCCCGGTGGGCCGATCTATTTTTTAGCCGCTATGGCCAGTGTTGTCATGCCACTGGGTTTAAAATGGATGCTTCTCCCTAGGCTGCCTGCACTCAAAGCAGCCCCTCTTTTATTTATTATTGCAGCCTGCAGGTTAATGATAACGTAATTACACTGTAAAAGTACACACACACAAAAAAATGGCAGCTGTGGTGGCCAGAATTTTAAGTAAAAATATGGTATAACAATGTTTTAGGTTTGGTTTTAACTTAAATTTACATTTAAATACCATAATTTCATTAACTGAAATAATGTTAATATACCAACATATTAAAGTACTGAAATCTGTTTTGAACATTTGTAATACACTGATAACCACCAAAAGCAGGTGTTGGTGAGAAAGTCACATGATGAACCAAAGCCCGTCACAAGCAGCTTTTAAATAATAACATATAGAAGGTGCACAGTGTCATTACAAAACACTAAACACCATCATGGTAAAACACATAAAAGTGAAATAATGCAATAAACATTAAACAACCTTAGATGTAACACACAACCCTAATGTACAAAACTGATAAGAAAAAAACTAAGAAGAAATAGTTATTTTAACAAAAAACATCAAATTTGTAATGTAATGTAGGAAATTTGAGAATGTCAATTTACTGTTATTCACTGTAAATTATACATCCTTTTCACTTCCAAAACCAGTATACTACTGTAAAATTACATGTAACGTCCAATACAGTTATAGGAACTTACGGTTAACCATTTAACATATTTTACTGTAGCATTTTTACATTTTTAGCATTTTATTAGTCTTTTTACCATTAAATTCATGTTTATTTTTACAGTGTAACTTTTGATTCCCCGACAGTGACACCTTGCTCGAAAAATGCCAGTTGTTGGAGATAGAGAGCAAAAATAAGAGATAAAAATGGATAATAGAAAGCACAAAAGTGATGCTGAAAGGGCCAGAATAAAAAAAAAGCCTAGCCTAGGCTAGAAAAATACAATGAATTACAAGGCTGTATAGAACAGTGCATTATTGCAGACTTGTATACTGAGGTTTATTTAAATATTTTAATATAGTCAGTCAGGAACTAAAGTGGGCGGTCTAAGGCATGAAACTCCAGGGCTAAAAATGAGTCCCACTCTGGCCCTGCTGTTAAATAATATTCTGAATATCATGACAGGCAAAGTGTTCATCAACCATGCTTCATTTATTCAGATTACATGATTGCCATCTAGTGGTGAATACTTGAATCAAGTTGTATATCCAAATATGAGCTCTTCATTGTAGCATTTAATCAACTGCTATTTAATATACAGTGTATATACAGAACAAAAATATCTCATTCCTGCTAGTAAATAATTGCATGATTCAGTGTAAGGGTCCAACCCACTCTTCTTTATCAGTAGTCAACTGTAGGAAGCGTGACCATTCTGGTGAACTCCTCATAATAAACATGTCCATCACGTCCAACATTAGCCTCTCTAAAAAGCTCATCCACTGAAAAATAATTCACAAAAAAAGAACAGTTAAATAACACATTTCATTCTTTCAGTGCTGATATACTGGGATCTGACTGGGCCAGTAGTTTTAATAATTTTAATTTAAAAAAAAAAAAAAAAACAAGAGATCAAAATTATTTCCAAAACATGAATAGGATTCATAAAAGGGATTCATTTTATTCAAATCAGTACTGTAAAAAACAAAACAACAACTCTACTTTTGCCAAATTCATTTGATTAGCTCTGATGAATACATCAACACAAGTACCTAAATAAAGAAAATGTATACCTTCTTTATCAGTGAGCTTTTCTCCCAAGCCTGTGAGTTTGGCTCGTAGCTCTGAGGCCAGAATGTAGCCCTTCTTGTGTTTGTCCGTCATGCGCATAGCCTCCAGAATTTCAGCCTTAGGATCTTCCTGCTGCATCTGTCTATGCATCATGGTTAGAAATGTAGAAAAATCCAACTCCCCTGTCTTTTCTGTGGTGAGGATACAGGAAAAGATGTAGGAAGTAAGCAAAGAATTCAAAATCAAGATTACCTACTAAACAATTTACTTCAGATTATGTCTATGACCACTAGTCCAATGGTTAGCCACAGGCGATACAAGGAAGCTATGGAAGAGCAGACATGAAAGACATAACCACAATTCAATGTAATGTGTTTGTTACCTATTTTGTGGATTTGCAGATGTCTGTCCACTTCATTATATGTGGGACTTGTACCCAGACAGCGCATGACTGTAATAAGGTCTTTGGCTTCGATCTTCCCCTTTCGCTTCTTGTCGTAAAGCGAGAAACATTCTTTGAACTCTGCATGAGAACAAGGAAACTATGATATAAACCAAAGCCACACATTTTCTTAATGCTAATGTACTGTACGTGTCATTTTTTTAAAAAGAACAATTTAGTTTGTTGTTATATTCATGGATCGCAAAACACATTACTTCTGTGAAACACAGCTCACCATCAATTTGATTTTGCGTTAAAAATTTTGCCTGAAAAGAGATTAAAAAAAACAGCTTAGTTGAAAAATATACCATGAATTAATGAAAAATACAATTTAGAAGAGAAAAAGTATATATCAGACTCACCATGTCTACACACGTTTCAGATGTTCAGGGAAATAGTCACTCCCTCTGGATTACCTGTAGGAACTAAAGTCCACTGCGGTGTTGACGTAAATGATAGCCTTGTTGTCATAGGAACATTGATATAGGATTCCACCTATCACATTATACTATCCGCTACAGTAGGTGCAGCTCATGATCACACTCAATGACTCATAACATAATAGGGGGTACAAACTTTATTCAGATAAAACAAGGACATAAAAGCAACATTTTTACAGTAAGCCACAATAAATACATGACTTTATTATTCAGTACACCAAAATGACAAACATGGCATTGTGCAAAGCTCTAAACATAGATCCAACTCATTAAAGGAATAGTTCACCCAAAAATGAATACTGGTCTTTTACTAACTGGTTACCAACATTCTTCAAATGTTCTTTTGTGGTCAACCAGAAACTCATACAAGTTTGGAACAACTTGAGGGTGAAGAAACGATGACAGAATTTTCATTATAATGAGCTTATTTTCATTAGTGAGCAATTCCTTTAAGTAACACTGAAACTGTAGACCATAACCAGAATTCAAGTGCAAATCTCATCAGTTTCACTCAAAGTTCCATTAAGCTTGGTCAAAGCATTATATATAATTTTTGTTAATGTAGAAATGTCAATGAAATGTACTTCAGATTTGCTGTTAGTATTTAACTGCCTTTGATGTGTAAGGTATAGAAGGACCAAGGCTCTGGAACATAGATGATACCGGGATACTTTTTGCGTAGAACTTTATCGTTCCACAGATATGCGACCCAGACCAGAACTAATCCCAGAGTAATGATGAAGTTATAAAAGAGGAAACGGCCATTGCTGTCTAACACGAAGCCCATTCGCCTCTGGCGCATCACAGTGGCAACCATGGCAAAAAAGGTGAAGACATACAGGACAAAGATCTGCCCCTCAGTTATCAGATACCTGAAATCAACCACATTAATGTTTGGACAACATTAGCCGTTAATATCTAATGCCTAATGTGTTGTTAGCTAATTTTTTTCACTAAATATTCTGTTTCATGTGGAAATACAGAAAGAAAATGGCTTGAATTCTACATCTCATAAAATGCTTGCTATTGACTTACCAATAATACACCGCACTGGGGCCAAGTAGCAGCCAGCCTGAGTAAGGCATCTTCTCATCTTTAACTTGTGTAAAGCAGCCAGTGAAATACAAGAAGAGGATGAGGAAGAAAGGGACATACCTATAATGATAACAGAGTAATGTAAACTTGTCAATTATAACACAGTTACAGATGAGATGTGAGTATGGAAGGTACACTTACCACATGGAATGCCCTAAGTGCTCATCATAGTAATAAAGAAGTTCAAAGGAATCAATCTGGAAACCACATAAAGGTTTATTACTATTATCATTTTAAAAATTGGTTGATGTGTACATGTAACTACTGTACCAGTGAGGCGGGCTTCAGATCTTTGATAATGGGGTTTTCTCTAACAGAAAGGTGAAGCTGGTATCCACTGAGGATGAGACGATGGTTAATAGAGTCTCCTACCAGGTGTATGCTAGCTCCCATGACAAAGGTAATGATGCAGACGTAAACAGCTGAGCGAGGAAGAGATGTGGGACTCCGCTCAATCAGCTACAAAAAGACAGCCATGTTTAGATCAAAACAACACTTTCCTAACCAAGCCATTGTCATTTCTAGCCTTGAATTCATGTGCATTCAAACATCTACAAATGATTCAGAATGCAGCAGCACAACTTAAATGAGTTTAAAGGGGCCAAGTCACACCTCTCTTTATCTCCCAGCACTGGTTACCAGTTGAGGTTAAGGTCCAGTGTGTGTGAAAACATTTTGTTAATATTTTAAGCATTAAAGAAAGTATGTACCTTCAGTAATAAGAATGGTGTGATGACATTATATGCCATGTGAAAATAATCTCCAACACTGGGTTTATTCAGAGGAAACCACTCCAGGGGCATTATGATCTAAATTAAGAATATAAAAAATTGTTATTGGTATCGAAGAAGAAAAAATTACATGAATGCATAAATATCACAGCTTGGTTCAACTTGTACCATAGCAATTGGCCTCCCAAAGTCCAATATCCAGTTCTGCACAGTGAAACAGAGCCAGAGGTCCGTGTGAAACTGGGACTGTGCTGCAGCTGTAGAAACTGTTTTCTCACTCCCAGCCCTGGTTTAAAACAAAGTACAGCATGTTCATTATAATTCTAGCATTTAACAAACAAATCTAGAATTAGTTTAAAAAGAAGCATGCCGTGCTTTTTAGCTGCCGGACGAATAATTTTGGACAAAATTTTGACAGTACAGTAAATCACGCGACAACTTTGTGACTTGTTGACACTGCACCATCAAATAATAACATCGCAGCATTAAAATATGAACCACTACATTGTAGCATTAGGCTGTAGGTAACGTCGCTGATAACAACACACACAACAGTTCTCGCTACGAAAATGCCCAGACCTCAAAAATGCCGGTGTCAAAGCTGCAGACTGTGGTCTTCTCCGCATGGTTAATAGAACTGTAGATACTTTACAGTAATTTTAAGAGTTTGTATCGATTAACTCTGCTATCTTTCTGTAGCCAAGCATTCATTCATTCAGTCACATGCCAGGTCCTACACCGAAGTATAAAAGTTCAAATGTATTATGCGTTTTATCTTAATATACGACTTTTTTGCGACTTATATCTAACTCAGTTTCAGTTCACTGATATACACAGAATCAGACTGTTTCTTAAGACGTTGTTTTTGTTTGTTTGAATCACGTGACATCTACACTAGTTTTTCTTCAGTTATGGCTGCAACGCAACATTTAGGGGTGTTACTGCCATCTGCCGGACTTCAATAATACCTTCCATTCAGTTTATAACACACCCCTTGTTAGAGCTGGGTAGTAACTAACTTACATCCCTGCTTTAAAAAAAATAAAATAAAATAACAAATTACAAACAAACCTAAAACCAGCCTAAGCTGGTTGTCTGGTTTTAGCTGGTCATAGCTGGTCATCAGGCTGGTTTTCAAGGGGTTACGGCAACTTCCTTTAGCTGGTCAGACTGGCCAGCCTGACCAGACTAGCCTAGCTAAGCTAGGAGTCCAGCAAAAACCAGCTAAGACCGGCCAACCATTTTATGCTGGATTTAGCTGTTTGTTTTGTTTGTTTTTGTTTAGCAGGGATGTAATCTGGATTACGTAATCAGATTCCAAAAACTAAGAACTTGTAACTAGATTAAATTACATTTTAAAATACTCGTAATCAAACTACATGAATACATACATTTTTTACACAGTATCAATAAATTAGTTATAATCATAACAGCATTTGACCACTTATTTACAAAAATCATTTCATTTTTAAGAAGTGTTTCAACATTGCATCAACTACTGATGAACACATACATTTTTATTTGAATTATCACTTTGTATGTTATTTAACCATGTATGTCTTTGAAAGGCTTTTGTTATTCAAACACATTAAAATGCACAAATTCACACAAACTTTTTTCCTATCTCGGGGTACTTCAAGTAAATATATTTACTTGAAGTACCCCTGAGAGTTTAAAATAAATATTTTAATAATTAAGTATCACATTTGCATGTTCGTTGGTGAACGCTGGTTATGGTCACAGGCAGGTAAACAAATAAAATATTTATCTTTTTTTTTTTCAGCAAGTTTAATATTTTGATTGATTTCTAAATTGTTTATTTTATATATTATTTAACCTTTTTATGATTTAATTATTTATTAGCTTTTTATTAAACTCATAAACCCTCTGCAGTTCTTTCACAAACAGCGGTTTGGGAAACCTTGATGTAATATAAGGTTTAATGCACTTCATGTTGTTAATAACAACAAATATGATATCTTTTCTTACTCTTTGTATTTTTATGTCAATATGGTACAAGATTATCCTATTTAAATCAATGTGAGAAGTTAAATCAAAAGTAATCTAAGAGTAATCTGATTATATTACCTAAAATGTATAATGCAGTGGTGCCAAACCCTGTTCCTGGAGATCTACCTTCCTGCAGAGTTTAGATCCAACACTGATCAAACACACCTGTATGTAATTATCAAGTGCTCCTTCATTTCCTAATTAGTTGGTTCAGGTGTGTTTGATCAGGGTTGGAGATGAACTCTGCAGGAAGGTCAATCTCCAGGAGCAGGGTTGAGCACCCCTGGTGTAATGTAATAGATTATGTTACTAACTACAATTTTTGTCATGTAATTTGTAATCAGTAGCAAATTACAATTTCTAAGTAATCTACCCAGCTCTGCTCCTTGTATAAATTTGGAAAAGCGCCCTATTTTACTATTTCTGAAATAAAGGTACCTTTATATGGCAGAAGTAGTAAGACCAGTGTTCTATTCTAAAAGCAAGCTAATGACAGTACACATTTTACTTACTCTTTCCCAAGTGTCTTTGGGCATTTATAATCACACTGTATATTATCTACATGCCTTTTTACATGACGTAAGACTGTCTGTTTGCAAACTATCCATATTTGTAATGAACAGCGTCAAGAAGCTAGAATTATTATACTTCTAATAATGATATGCTATTACCACCACTAATGATAGTACCAGAGTACAAAATATTGAGTGAATATGAGATTGAATAGATTGGCAAGTTACAGCATCTAAAAATACACAATTTCCCTTACATAAAAACAAAATACAAACAATGTCCAAGTTATTTTTCAGTGTTGTTTGACTGCCACCCAGTACCCAGTTTAACAATATTTATTTACAATGTTGTTTCTTGACTAAATATTTTTAATTCTTTAAAAAATCTTAATTATTCCACTATTATTTGTAGAAAATTAGTTATTAGACATAATTATTGCGATTATTGCGTATCATTAAAAGAGATACACTCGTCATTAAGGGACTTTTATTTTGAAGGCAGAAAACAATAATAGTCCTGTGATTGTATGTAGCCATCTTAGAGCTCTCTCTCTCCCCCCACGGCCTACCTAGGCGTTTCTCTCTTCACATCGCCAGTGTAAAGTTCACCGTGCTGGATTAAACATCTTGTCATCTTCAGCAAAGCGAGGTATCACTAGAAAATGAACGTTATTTTCATTTGTCCGCCATTTGATTACGTCATCTCAGTACAGAGTTACACGAGCGTTTACGCGATGCCGGGGTCTGTTTAGTAAGGTATATATGTTAGCTCACGTAGCTGTCATGATGGGAGACATGTCTGTCAGTGCTAGGTGCTTAATATAAAGCTTGTAAACACCCCGGATCAAACGGAAGTTGTCTGACTCACTTCAAGTAAAGTTGGCAGATTTAATCTCTCAGTGTTTAGATGGTAGTTGCAGGGGTTGTTTTTTTGTTTACTGTGTTACACCACTGTTTTAAAGAACACAGGCTAACAGGGTGTTTTGGCTAACTGATCACCACTAACACTGCTTTTCAGTACAGTTTTATGAGTCGTAATCAGCCTTGCTGATCATGTCCTGAGTTTATTAGAGGCTAATCTTTAGAGTTACAGTATTTGGGGTGAAGTGCAGACTAAAGCCGGCTAATTTACTCAGAATCCTTTACAGAAATGCGTGATACAGTTGTTACAGAGTTATAGTGAGCTGTTTATACAACTGCTGCGGTCCTCTAATTTGACAGATCGAGTGATGTAACAAATGTGCTCATAGTTATTGGGATGACAACAGTGTCACTGTTTTTAATAGAACTGTTTTCACTCGAGAATCGAAACGTAGTTGTGTAACTTGGCTCCTGCCTGCATGAACAAGGAGAAGAACGTCGGTGTTTCCAGCAGCGCTCTGAGCGGGTTTCTCTCTCTGAGCAGGGAGCAGGGTTGCCAGGTTTTAAAAATAAAACCTGCCCAATTGAGTTTTGGAGGGGGTCCCCTGGTAAAATTTGCATTCCAGGGGCTAAACATCACATTATTGAGGTCGCTTTAACCCGAGAACATAAAATACAACCCAAAATCGCGGACTTGGCAACACTGGCAGGGAGCGGGAATTGGAAAACGTGGGAAATGGATTGTAGAACGCTTTGAGTGGAATTTCAGTCGCTTCGCAATTGCTACATATGTTATTCCAGGCCAGGTTTCACACTGTGCATTGGTTGGTGACACTAATCACCTTGATTACCTTTTTTATTGTTGCATGAAATGATGTAAAAAGAGTGTATGAAGTACGCCAGAATTATGATTTCTGCTAGACGCCTCCAATTATTCAGGCCTCTTAAACCGGACCCTGCAAGCTCGTTTGCATCTGCCTCCAATTTTCAGTTCTCAGTACCAGCAGGGTTGCCAAGTTTTCACAACAAAACCCACCTAATTGACCCTTCACAAAAACAGTTAGTTACTGTGATAGTGATAGTTACTGTGCTATGTCTGACAAACAGTGCTGCTCTCACACTACACATTATGTTCTAACACAGTGAGAAAAAGGTCACGGGGGAAAGAGGAAACTGACAACATACCGACAGACAAGACAGAGCAGGTTACATCTGGTGTGAAACAAGGTCTCAGCTTTAATATGTTGTCATTTTTTAAGAAATACAAACAATAAATACCATTTTGTGGCTGTTTAATGTGTCGTGATAGATCGGTGTATTGCTTTATTAAATCAATAACACGTGAACCGATCATCTTTTCTTCTTTACTTAAAGCATGGAAAAAAACCCATGAATGAACATCAGAACTTATTTTATTTCAACTGCGGAAAGACATCAATACACACAAATCCACCAAACTTAATCTGCTCTCCTGGCTGATTTGTTTGTCAGACAGAATGGCGAATTATGATTGGTCAGATCACCTGTCAGTCAAACTGTTTGCGAAGGGCCAATTGCTACTCAAAACTAGGGAAAACTAGTTTCGATGGGGGTCCCCGTTAAAAATTTCAGTGTGTAAAATATGCGTTTTTTGGCGGGGTTCCCCTGGTAAAATTCGCATTCCAGGGGACAAATATCACGATATTGGGGTCGCTTAAACCTGCGGACATGAAAAACAACCTGTGACAACAGTGTTAAAGTAGCCCAATTCCATTGGAAAACCTCAGACTTGGCAACACTGGTTACCAGACCAGTGGACGAAGCCATAACAGTGGGATGTTTTGCATTAACCGGATTTGCTCAAGTAGTGCTCATTGCAGAGCCAAATGACGTCTAAATGACATCGCAGTTGATACTGAAAACTAGCTCAATTATGTTTCCCCTGTTAAAAGTCGTGTTCCACAGGGTAAAATACGTGTTTGGTTGGATATTTGGATAAATATCACAATATTGGGGTCGCTTCAACGTGCGGACATGGAAAAACAACCCGCAGCAACAGTGTTAAAGTAGCCCAGTTCTGCGGGAAAACAGCAGACTTGGCAACACTGCCCTCCACCTGTACCTAATGGGTGGAGTTATATTCAGAGATGGGGTTAGGGTGTGGTTGGGCCATCTAGTAACACCTATTAAGTCCAGCAGGGAGCTGGATGTCAAGCTCCATCCATTGGCTCTGCAGTGAGCAGCCTCTCGATTTGCTCATGTCACTGTGACAGTTATGTTTAATTGTGTTTAATTTTCATTGCATGATTTATTAACACACACACCCACAAATGTAGAAACGCCCACTTTTGTTCCGCAGACATCTCATACTCTTTATTTTTGAGTGCGACAGTTGTATCTCAAAATCCAGTCAGCACCAGTTGGATGGAGCCAGTTCCCCGCCCTACATTTTTTTCAATAATGTGTTACACTCAGATGTACATCAGAATACAGAAGAAAAAATCTGCTGATACTTCTGTTTCATCGCAACTTTAATATCAGCACATCTATGATTACATACAACTTACATGTCACGCTGTAAAAAGCACATTTATCAGCAGAGAGTGCTGAAATTTTAAGCATTTTTTAACTACGTTGAAATGTTATTTATTCAAGACTTTGAGGAATATTCCAATGTAGGGGTTTGTGTGCAGTCATTGTCATGTGTTTGTGAAAGAACAGTTTTTAGCTCTGTTATTTGTGTCTCACAAGTTGTTTGTTTATAGTCCTGGAGAAAGTCATGCCTTCAGGACAATACCACAAGTGTGACACCCTTTTCATATATAGTTCATGCATGATTTACCTCTCACTAAAGCTGAAGATCTTTGCCCGAACCCGATGAAACCCGACGGGTTCGGTCGGGCTCGGGCTTAATTTATATCATTTTACACGGGCTCGGGCCAGCGCTCCGGCGTGCGCGGTAAATGAGCGGTCATGTGATGCATTTCGATTAGCGCGAGAAAGATGCGAAAATGGATGCTGAGGAGGTGAAACGGAGATTCCTCTGGTGATTACGTTTTGGCAAAATTAGCCAGATCAGTACTATGCATCCCGGCCAGTCGCAGCAGCAGTAAAAGGGTGTTCAGTGCGGCTGGACGCACCATCAGTGAGCGCAGGACCGCGCTGAAACTATCTTAATTTCGTTATTGCCAAAAACCCATCTTAATTTAGAACTTATCTTAATTTAATTTGTTAAGAAAGAGTCTTTTTATTGGCGCACTGGCCTATTTATAGGCGAAGTGTACGCCTATTTAGAGTGCTAAGATGTTACGATGTTACAGAGGACTTATTATATTTCTTTGTTCCAACTTCCAAGTGGCCTATAGCCTACGTTAGTCATTAATAAATTATGTTAAAACATGTATAAATGACTTCCCCTAACTTTTAAGGCCCGATTACAGCTCTACCTCTCACCCACCATTTTATACCGTGCATGAAATGGTGGGTGAATTTTGTGGCCGTTTGTGTTATAATTTTTAGTTTGGTGTTAGATATGTTGCATTGGTTTTTTTTTGCATCTGTGAACAGCAAAAGTAGTTCCTTGTTGAGGGTGTAAGCCAACAGTACTTTTAGACTAAATCGTACGTTGCCGCCTTGCATTATGAATCTGCATCCTATGTATAGTAAGGATTTCTTCCTCTTAATTCTCATGACAAATTTAGAGGAAGCTTGTACAGAATTGGAAAATACCACTTCCTAAAACAAGCTGAATCTTAACTTTAACCAATTTCTGAGTTTGAAACTTTCAGGAGGCGCTTTACGATAAACGCATTGCAAATGAACCCAAGCAAATTAAATATTTCTTTTGAAACTAAGTAGCCTGAATAATGACCTGTTATTCTTGTTTCATTTGTTCATTGTGACTGTCCAGCTATCATATCTGCCAGCAGATGAGCTGACTCTTGATCTGGCAGATGTAGAGCACGCTGGTTTACAGGACAAAGGTAACTGCCCACTGATAAGTGCAGAACATTGGACACTGAAAGAAGACTACCATTGGTTTACTTCAGGTTATGTTCAGTGTGAATTTAAGGAGTGTTTAATTCACATAAGATCTATACAGTTCATTCCACCCTTGAATAAAAGGGAATTGAGACAATGGCAGGATTCTTTTTCCTTTTTACAACTAAACCATGGTTGTTTTTTTGTTTTTTTTAGAATCTTAGTGTATTTTACTTTCCAGTTTGTATATTAGAAATGGTTGTTGTTGTTGTTTGTTATCTGGAGCTGCTAAGAGTTTCTGACCTTTAATGAATTTATAATTGCAGTTTCAGATTTATTTGTTTTATTTCCTAAGTTTTATATGACTGGTGACATAACCTGGACTTTGACCTGTTTCAGGCAAAGCTGTAACAGTGGGATGTGGCATGTTAAGGTTGTTACAGTGTTAAAGCACAAATATTTTATGATGTCTAGTGGCGGGACTCTCATTAGTGCCTATTTTTAAATCAGTAAATGCATAAATAAAATCCTGGGTTTGCAGGATGTCATAATTTGAGTGGTGAATAGTTTCTTCTTTCATTATTGTACAAAGTGTTTCCACTTAGATTTTTTTGTACATCTGATCAATGACTCTGTATCTTCTTAAATTCCAAGATGTGTAAAAGGTGTGCTTTGGGAGACACACTTACAAGAGGGAAAGTCTTGAGCTCAGGCCTCTGTGGGGATTTCACAGCCATGTGAACGACCGCTAGTAACCTCTCATGTGCCCTCTTGCTCTCTTTTTTTTTTCTCCCTCCTTTTTCCCTCTCTTACTTACTCACCCACATTCTCTTCTGTCATTCTTTCCAGTTGCTTGTTTTCTCACTTGCTTTCTTGTTTTTATAAAGTTCTTCGGAACACCTCAGCACTGGAGCTGTATAACCTCCAAACAGAAGTCAGACTCTTGTTTTTCCTCTCTTTGTTTTGCTGTCAGTGAGAAAGCTGCGACACAGAAGAGTCTATTACAGGAGAGACGTATTTTCCGATGGCATCCAGACTGTTGGAGAGGATAAACATGATGTGCTGCTAGTGACACAGAGAACAACATGGACAGACAATAACAAATCATCACGCTTAGGGGTAAGTGGAGCCCTCATTCACAATAATGTATTATGCTGCTTCAGCTCCCATATGCACACACTCTCTGTCAGGAGTCTGTCCAATCTTGTTCCTAGAGGGCCAGTCTCCTGCAGCCAGCTCCAAAACGCTTGCCTGGAAGTTTCTAGTAAGTCTGAAGACCATGATTAGCTGGTTCAGGTGTGTTTAATAAGGGCTGGAGATTTAGACACCCCTGTTGTATAGGTGTTTTTATTGTATGCACAAATTTTTTTTTTGTTTTGACCAATATTATAAATCTACACTATTTTACTACTGTTTAAAAAAGGAAAGAAAATGTAAAATGTACTGAAAACTAAACTAAATAAACATGCAAAAATTGAAATGAGGTATTCTGTTTGAATTAAATACTGAGGTATTTTATGAAAATGTGTGTGTATTTGTTCAGAAATGCAGTTTACTGTGTATTTTAAAGTAAGTAATCAATAGTAATCAATTTCTTCATATCTTTATCAGTATAATATTTTTTTTAAGGAGGAGCTGAAATACATTTGGCCTGTCAATTAAGGACACTGTTATTAAAAAAAGTTAAAATTAGAATTTGTTCAAAAGTAATATTTAATTTTTGTGAGTCATGTTTTTTTGCTAATAGCTGATAAGTTCATATTATAGAACCGAATCAGCATATTTTGCTGTGTTTATAAGGCGTGGTCACATTTACCCTTGCGTGGCAAAATTTCCCAGGAGAAGTAGGCAGGATCTATATTTGTGGACTGCCCACACAGAGGTCACTGGCAGACCTAAGTAACTTGCTGTTTGGTCAGAGCAGAACATGTCAAAGTTCAAAAAACTTTAATGTGAAATTTATCCACCATTGGAAGTACATTAGAAAAATTACATAACATTAACAAATTCATTTTGCCCATGGACTTTTGTCATGCTGTGGTTAATGTGATTGAACCTTCATCCAAAATATCCTTCCCCAAATCAGATGTCCCTCTCTGTTAAAACAGTTTCCTAAAACTTTCAAAGCAACACCCATGAGTGACCAGTTTTGACCATTTTTTTTTTACTTTCAATTCCTATTCTCAAGTAGGTAGTGCATACAGCATGCTTAGTTGGCAAAACTGTTCATTCACTTTAATGAATATTTCTCAATTGTATTTTTTTTTTTGCTGCGCACAGTTTAGCTTAAAAAAAATTCCCATGATGTGAAAGGGTGACTGTGTAGTTTTTGTGCACTTTGCATACAGAAGTGTGACTACTTAAGGAACTGTACTGGCAGTTGCGTGCATTCAGGCAGTGAGAGTGGCAGACCACTGCTGCCCATATTACGTGTGCTGACTTTGTATTCATCAGGTGTGTCGTTGCTTATTGAACACGCTCTGCTGCTTGCTGTTTTACTTTGTAGGTAGTTTTGATTGATCATTAAATTTGGTATTCAAAGATTTTAGTGTCAGTTTTGGTATCTTAACATTATAAAGAGAGTCAGGCAGTCTTTTAAGACTTCAGATTTGGCTTTTATTGTGCTCTGCAGGTGCAGTCTTGGTTCGTTATGACAAGTGGCTGTGTGGAAGATGTCCACCCTTTCTGCGACTGATATCACTGATGTTGGTCATGGTAAGACTCTCATTTTTCTTTTACTAGAATGTGAAAATGTTCACATACAGAGGGTGGAAAAAAAATCAGAAGTTGCCAGAACATGTTTTACCACTTTAGTCACACCTGTAAATATATGAATGTCAAAGACAAATAACACAAGCTTTACTTTTACAACATATTTAATGAAAGGAACTAACTTTATATATCCACTATGATCACCAGTTATTTAAAAGTAATTGCAATATTCAGGCAGGAATTTGTAAGATAATGTATGAAATTTATTGCATAAATAACAAATATTAAACCTGCTAGACATTGTGTTAGTATTGCATACAGGAACAAAACCTGTATGACTTTCTTTATTCTGTGGAAACTAAAATAAGATTTTTTTTTGTCTCAGTGATTTGTCTTTTAGCATGATTAATATAGCTACCATTTGTGTAAAAGGTATGTTTTGGTATAGCGCCATTCTATAGAATTGATCCAAAGTTGAAGATGTCTTGGAAAAAAAAATGTTTTTCCAAAAAATGTTTATGCAAATTGTATAATGTCCAAGGTACACATTACTAGTAATTGTGCAGTTAATTCTCATATTGTATTTTCAGAAAGTTTTGGAATATTTGTTATCTCCCTGAATTCGTCACTACCGAAACACAGTAATATATAATTTAATTAGAAGGGTTATATTGACCTATTAAGATTTTGCTTGCATCTAAATTGTAAATATATATTTTGCTATTACACTGCCCTTTCCAAAGTTTTGGAGGGCAGTGTATATTAATTTTTTTCAGAGATAAATCAAGAAGTTACATTTTTAGCAATATTTCAAGTGTAATTTGTGAGATTTGTTGTATTTTGAATACAATTTTTCTTTGTAAATGGCAGAAAGTTGATCATACTGATTTCAAAGTTAAGGATTCATTAGTTTGAATATACATTGAACCAAAAACTATCATATCATCTTAGTTGATAATTTAGTATGCTTTATTTTTAATAAAACATCCCATGTTTCGAGTCATGACAACACGTTTTGGTAGTGACAGTAATGCTTTGATAGCGAAAACATCACGTTACAGAATTTTATCTTGCATACTAAAACATACTAAAATACAAAAAATATAACTATACTAAATAAATATAAATATACTAAATGCATAACTATACTAAAATATTGTTTCCCCCAAATAAAGGATCATGTGTTCCTGTTTGTCAGCAATGAAACAATGTTGACGTTTCAGTCGTGACTGTTTCGGTAAGAAACGCCACTAAATGTTTCGGTAGTGACAATTTTAGATGTTTTTTTTTTAACCTAGTTGCTAATCAGTACATGGTTACCTAGCACAATTCTGAACAGTGGTACACTGTACACTGTAAAAACTAAATGTTATGGAATAATTTCCCTAAAAGTGTCATTGACTGCAGAAAAAAAGATGTTCGATAGTGACGTTCCTTAAAGTTACACACAGATTTATTTATTTTTTTTAGACTTTTGAACACATTTACCTCAAAATGATGGTGATCTACTCACAAGTTGTATCTATGAGACGAGGATTATATCCTGATCATTTTTATTTAGGGGTGTAGTCAAAATCAGTCTCAGTTGAAATCAGCAAATGGACTAACATGAAAAATGCATTTTTTACATAAAGTAAAGAAAATAAATATATATACATAGAGGTGTGGTTAAATACATACAAACCATTTTTAGGGTGTTTTAATGTTTGTAAATAACCAATTGATACATAAAACTGTGGGTTATTTGTGTTATATTTATGCGTTCTGTTGTTTGTTGGTTGTAGAGCTGCACGATTAATCGTGAAAAGATCGTGATCTCAATTCAAACACCCACGCGATCTCATTTCTAAATGTCAGTGATTCATCTGTGTCCATTAAACCTTTGAAAACAATTATACCGGAACATTCAGATCTGACACAGAGACAGCAGTCATCATATTTGGGTATTAAACCTAGTCTTTTCAAACATACAGTATTATTCTTATCTTACAATCATTTATATTATCACAGAAATACCAGGATAAAAGTTTATAGTTCAGATATAAACATTGATGCCTATAGTAGCGACTCACCCTTTTGAAAGTAATTGGCTCGTCAAATAATATTTGTGGCGATTACATCGTTTCGCCAAACAGTGGCACCCTATTTAGTGACTTAATTTGATTGTCGTTGAATTATTCTTTCAATAGATTAGTTTAAAAGTGTTGATTCATCCAGTAATGAAATAAGTGAAGTATTTAAGAGTAAGTCATTGAATCATTCATATAAATCAATTTTTCATAATTTTAATATTAAATATCTACGAGAAATATCTCTGAAAAAATCGAATCGTTCCTATTAATTGACTAGTTGGTTGTGTTGTGTGTGTACAGGGGACTCTCTGTGCTGTGGCAGTGAAGAGGGCCCTTCAGCAGCGACAGCAGAAGTGAAACAGGAGACTCTCAGTCAGACGGCCTCATACGGCACCTCACACAATGAGCTGAACGACACGCTGCTCATGGAGCACGGTGACATCAAGATGTACCCCACAGAGGACACACCCGCACCAGGTGAGACTGAATCACCGGAGAATACTTCTGAACTAATTTCACAGATAGGATACTTCACATTGCTTATAGTGTGAAAGGATTCAGATAATGTTCAGTTGAACTTTACCTATTACATAATGTGCAACACTTCACTCATACTCATGTATAAACATGCTTGTCAGTTTGTGATTATGTGTGGATGAACTGGCTCAACTGGTTAAGTAAACACAAATGCACTCATTCAATCTGTGCTGGCTATGTTTGTGCAGAGGGTCAGCCAGTCAAGAGAAAGAAAGGCCCTGCTCCCAAGATGTTGGGGAATGAGGTGTGTAGCGTATGTGGAGACAAAGCATCTGGCTTTCATTACAACGTGCTGAGCTGTGAGGGCTGTAAAGGTTTCTTCAGACGCAGCGTCATCAAAGGAGCTCAATACACCTGCAAGAATTCGGGCCGCTGCGAGATGGACATGTACATGCGCCGCAAGTGTCAGCAGTGCCGTCTGCGCAAGTGCAGGGAGGCGGGCATGCTGGAGCAATGTGAGTAACACTATACAACACAATAAGCAGTGATATTGTGAAATGTGATCTTGGACCACAAAACCAGTCATAAGCGTCAATTTTTTTAAATTGAGATTTATACATCATTTGAAAGCTAATAAATGAGCTTTCCGTTGATGTATGGTTTGTTAGGATAGGACAATATTTGGCTGAGATACAACTATTTGAAAGTCTGTATTCTGAGGGTGCAAAAAAATCAAAATACTGAAAAAAGTTAGCAATGCATATAAAAATTAAGTTTTGATATATTTACTGTCAGAAATTTACAAAATATCTTCATGGAACATGATATTTACTTAACATCCTAATGATTTTGGGCAATACTTTTGACTCATGCAATATATTTTGGCTATTGCTACAAATATACCCATGCTACTTAAGACTGGTTTTGTGGTCCAGGGTCACAAATATTACAAATTAAATAAAACTGTTTTCTATTTAATACATTTAAAAATGTATTTTGTTCCTGTGATGGCAAAGCTGAATTTTCAGCAGCCTTTATTTTAGTTATATCTGATATCTGAGAAATCATTCTAATATGCTGATTTGCTGAATTAGAAACATTTCTAATCATTGATAATCTTGAAAACAGTTGTGCTGCTTAATATTGTTGTAGAAACCATTATACTTTTTTCAGGATTGTTTCATGAATGGAAAGTTCAAACGTACATCATTTACAGTGCCTTGCAAAAGTATTCATACACCTTCATTTTTTTTTCACATTTTATGTTGCAGCCTTATGTTAAACTGCTTTAAATTACTTTTTATCCACATCAGTCTACACTCCATACACAATGACAAAGCAAAAACAGGTTTTTAACAACTTTGCAAATGTATTAAAAAAAAAACCCCTGGAAAAACTACTTTGCATAAGTATTCATACCCTTAACTCAATACTTAGTTGAAGCACCTTTACAACCTCATGTCAAAGTTTGATTGGGTTCAAGACCAGTGTCTGGCTACATAGTTGTCTATACAGGTGATGAGCAGTGCTTGGTTTCCTCCATACATGATGCTTGGAATTGAGGTTCATCAGACCAGAGAATCTGGTCAGTGATGTTTGTCCTTCTGTAAGTTTCTCCCATCTGCATATATGATCATGGAGCTCAACTAGAGTGACCATCAGCTAGGGCTGCACGATTAATCGAATGCGTTTATGAGGCGCGCTTAGTCGGTAAAGCCGGTACTTTGATTAGTAGTAAAGCTCCATCAGGTGCGTTCAGCTGGAGCGGCAATTAATACACAGAGCCGTAAATCACTGACAAGCTACGCCAAATCGCGCTCATAATCGCAGATGAATCGCATTCGATTATGAGCACGATTTGGCGTAGCTTGTCAGTGATTTACGGCTCTGTGTATTAATTGCCGCTCCAGCTGAACGCACCTGATGGAGCTTTACTACTAATCAAAGTACCGGCTTTACCGACTAAGCGCGCCTCATAAACGCATTCGATTAATCATGCAGCCCTACCATCAGCTTCTTGGTCACCAGTATAACCAAACCCCTTCTCCATCAGTTGCTCAGTTTGGCCAGGAGGCCAACTCTAGAAAGTCCTAGTTGTTCCAAGCTTCTTCCATTATGGACAATGGAGGAAACATGCTTCTGTGTATTTTTAATGCAGCAGATTTTTTTTTCTTCTGAATTCTTCCCCAGATCTGTGCCTTGACACAATCCTGTTTCTGAGCTCTACAGGGCTTGGTATTTGGATATGCATTTTCAGCTATTAGACCTTTTCTGAGAGGTGTGTGTCTTTCCAATCATACTCATTCAAATTAATTTGCTGCAGGTTAACTCCACTCAAAGTGTAGTAACATCTACAAGCGCTATGAATGCTCCTGAGCTAAATTTCAAGTGTCTCAGAAAAGGGTATGAATACTTATGCAATAAAATAATTTTTTAAAAAAGTATTTCTAATAAATTTGCAAAGTTGTTACAAACCTGTATTGTGGTTTGGCATTATGGTGTGTGGAGTGTAAACTGATGTGGGGGAAAAAAGGTAATTTTAAGCAGTCTAAAAATAAAGGGGTATGAATACTTTCGCAAGCCACTGTATTTGAAATAGAAAATTTTGTGATTTTATAAATACTTTTACTGTCACAATCAATTTAATGCATCCTTGCTGAATCAAAGTATTCATTTGATAAAAAGCAAACTTTGGAACAGCAATGTAACCTTTTTATTTTTTTTCCACCCATGTCTGCCTTTTTTCATTAAACATGGATGTCACAAGAGGTTTATACAGCTGCCGTCAAATCTCTTATCTGTTATGATATGTTCATGTGGCATTGTAATCAATTAGTGCTTATCATAATATTAACAGCTTTATCTCACTGTCTCTTATAGGTGTGCTGTCAGAAGAGCAGATCCGACTGAAAAAGATGAAAAAACAGGAAGAAGAGACTGCACGTACCTCTGCAGTGGCAGCACCAAGTCCTGCCCCTGAGATGCCCCCTCTGGCTCCTGAACAGCAGGAGATGATCGAAAAGCTGGTGGCCATGCAGAAACAGTGCAACAAACGCTCTTTTCTGGACCGGCCCAAAGTCACTGTAAGTGCATTTAAGTGAGCTTTATTCAACTGCAATTGGCCTTTGCGTTGTGCGTTTACTCATGCATTTAAGGGGTAGTTCAGCCAAAAATTAAACTTCTGTCATTAATTACTCACCTTCATGTCATTTCAAACCCGTGAGACCTTCGTTCATCTTCTTAACACAAGTTAAGATGTTTTTGATGAAATCCGAGAGCTTTTGTGACCCTGCATAGACAGGAACACAACTACCACGTTCAAGGCCCAGAAAGGTAGTAAGGACATAATTAAAATAGTCTGACATTAAGGTTAATGACAGAATTTCTATTTTTGGGTGAACTAACACTTTAATCCTTCAAATATGCAATTATGCATTGTGCAATGTAGAATGAATCTTTCTGAATCTGTAATGAACTGTTCCTAAATATTTACATCAGATCTGTTGTTTTTCAGCCTTGGCCACAGAGTCAGGATCCTCTTAACCGAGAGGTTCGACAGCAGCGGTTTGCTCATTTCACTGAGCTGGCCATCATGTCTGTGCAGGAGATTGTAGACTTTGCAAAACAGCTGCCTGGCTTCCTGGAGCTCACCCGAGAGGACCAGATCGCCCTGCTGAAGACCTCAACTATAGAGGTTAGACTTGGTCGACCCTTAACACACATTGTTTTCGGGTCATGTTCTGTAGCTGTTTTTGTGTGCGCAGATGGAACACTGTTGTTTGGCAGACTTGTTTCTGCTGTTATTTTATAACACAAAGTGCTTTAGAAAAAATGCCACCTGTTGACAAATGTTGTTTCTCATGAAAAACCAAGCACAGCCTGCTTGTTTAACGTACCTGCTAAACTTTCTTTTCTCCTGTAGATCATGCTGCTAGAGACTTCCAGACGTTATAACCCAGCGATAGAGAGCATCACCTTCCTCAAAGACTTCAGTTACAATAAGGAGGATTTTGCCAAAGCAGGTACTGGATGAATTTATGTTAAATACGTGCTCGTTTTAAACTCGCCTGATGTTTACAATAATGGAGAATATTATGTCGTCTTATGTCTTATTATGAAAATAACTATATTATGAAATGTATTCTCATCATTAGTAAAAAAAAAAATTAAAATACATTTATTTTAGTAATACAGTCCACCCCTAGTTCAAGCCTTATGAATATCTTGTGTGGTTTGAGACCTGTTTTTGATGTTCATGGCCTAAAATGATCTCTGTCCTCTCTGGCTGGTCCACAGGGCTGCAGTTTGAGTTCATCAACCCCATCTTTGAGTTTTCAAAAGGCATGAATGACCTCCACCTGGATGAAGCAGAATATGCTTTGCTCATCGCTATCAATATTTTCTCAGCAGGTCAGTTTGACACAAGCACCAGTATTATGTTGTTTGTCTTCTGCCGAGACTTATCAGGAATTTAGTTGGCCATATTCCTGTTCAGAAATACGCCCCATTTTCAGGGGTGAAGAAAAAAAAAAGCAGCATGAAACCTCCCACTATAGAAGAGTATTTGTATTCATCTTGCTATTATGGATTTCTAGTGATTACGCTTTGTATGAGTGCCATGAGGGGTTTAATAAAATGTTATGTTTTGAAAGGGGAAGCCATTTTTAATATATCATTAGGTTTAGTTAAATTCTAATTTGAGACTGGCATCTGCTGTGCTGCTGGTTTATTGTGAGAGATTTTTAATGATCCATCCTACAGTAATTCCCAAGGCACTTTTTCACAAATGAAATGCAGCATCATTCTTATTCATTTGTGTCAATCACCTTTGCTATTCTTGTCTTGTTTGTTCGTGGTGGGGGTCAGACCGACCGAACGTGCAGGATCACGAATTAGTGGAAAGACTACAGCAGCCATATGTGGATGCTCTCCACTCTTACATCAGAATAAAACGACCTAATGTGAGTACAATTTACCTGAGAGGGCAAAAATAACACTTAAACAAGAAAAAAATGAGTGCTAAAAAAATATTAGTGGGTTTTTTTCATAGTGTTTGTTCATTTTAAAATCATATACTACCATTTAAAAGATTTTTTTCATGTTTTGAAAAAGTCTCTAATGCTCACCAAGACTGCATTTACACAGTAAAAAAACAGTAAGACAAAAATATTATGAAATATTATTATAATTAAAAATAACTAATTTGTGTTTTAATATATTTTAAAATGTAATTTATTCCTGTGATGGCAAAACTGAATTTTTAATGTTACATGATCCTTCAGAAATCATTCTAATATGCTGATTTGCTGTTCAGGAAACATTTATTATTATTGTTATTAATATTTAAAACAGTGAGGTTTTTTTTTTTCAGGATTCTTTGAATAGAAAGATCCAAAGATCAGCATTTATTTGAAAAAAAGCTTTTGAAATATTATATACTATACCATTCAAAAGCAAAAAAATTTTTTTCTTTTTTTGGGAATGAAATGATAGAAATTAATACTATTATTTCGCAAGGAAGCTGCAATATCACCTTTGAAATCACAGGAATAAATTACATTTTAAAATATGTTCAAATAGAAAATAGTTAATTTAAATAGAAAAAAAAAATATTTCTAAATTTTACTGCTTTTGCTGAAGAGACTTTTTAAAAAGAACATTAAAAACCTTACTGTTCAAAAACTTTTGACTGGAAGCGTATTAGTCGTTTGTCACAAGACCAGTATATTTTTGCCCTGTTGTGTCCTTTTACATCCATTTGGTGGCACTAGTGATTCTACCCTTGCACCAATAACATATAATAACAATTGGCTATAATCAGTTATATTTTAGTTATAGTATTATTTTATTATCGTATTTTCAGTTTTCAGTTTAATTGTCATTTTTATTAGTTTTTTACATTTCTATTATACATGTATATAGATAGATAGATAGATAGATAGATAGATGGATATTTGGATATTTTATTTTATTTTAGGTTTCAGCTACATACACTACCGTTCAAAAGTTTGGGGTCAGTAAGACTTGTAATAGTCTTTAAAGAAGTCTCTTATGCTCATCAAGGCTGCATTTATTTGATTAAAAATATAGAAGAAAACAGTAATATTGCAAAATGTTTTTACAATATAAAATAATGTTTTTTATTTTAACAAACTTTAAAATAGAATTTATTCCTGTGATGAAAAGCTGAATTTTTCTCAGCTGTTACTCCAGTCTTAAGTGTCACATGATCCATCAGAAATCATTCTAATATGCGGATTTATTATTAGAATGATCAATGTTGGATAATATCAACAGTTGTGCTGCCAAATATTTTTTGGAACCTGTGATTTTTTTTTTTCAGGATTCTTTCATGAATAACAAGTTTAAAAAGTACAGTGTTTATTCAAAATATAAATATTTTATAACAATGTAAATTATTTATTATTAACTTTTAATACACTTTTAATTATTAACTTAATACATCCTTGGTGAATAAAAGTATTAATTTCTTAAAAAAAAAAAAGAAACAATAAAAATGTACTGACCCCAAACTTTTGAACGGTAGTGTAAGTTCAACATAATTTTCGTTAACAGTAGCAACACTGTATAACTGATACAATTTTGTATACTATGTATTCCTAATTGTCTCCTGCTCATTAATCCCCACCAAAGGATCATCTGATGTTTCCCCGGATGCTGATGAAGCTGGTTAGCCTACGCACACTGAGCAGCGTCCACTCGGAGCAAGTGTTTGCTCTGCGCCTCCAAGACAAGAAACTCCCACCTCTGCTTTCGGAAATTTGGGATGTCCACGAGTGAACCGGCACCCCGCCTCCAAGACCGAATGAGCCAGTGTCAGGGAAACATGGGTGGGCAGGGGTCCTCCACAGACAGAACAGAGGGTCATGATGTCCTTAAGGGCTGAAATGTCTCCCACTGTCACGAGAAGCCTGGTTTTATCATTCTCTTCCTTGACTTCTATATTTTGGACCCAGTGGTCAGTGAGCTGCTTCCTTCGAATGTGCTATTGATAGACTGTATGGCCAGAAGTAGCTCAGGGACCGTTCAGAACAGGTAATGGTTATTTGACCATGATCATTTGAGCTTAGGTATCTGGATGGGTTGGGATTCAGAGACTTGCTTGCTAGAGTGAGCAGCCACAAAAAGCGTGGTCATGATTTTTTTTTTTTTTTTAGTTGTTTTTGATGTTTTTACCTGATGTTTCCAGTACCAAAAGGTTTTGGCAATGGTTTCTACTTTCTAATTAACAAAAGAGGCTGTCTTGAAGGTTCTTCATTACAGAAATGTAGTTTGTGATTCCACTCTGGCTGATTGGTTGGAAATGGCTGACGGCCATTTGATTTGTTTTTTAACATGCTTAGATCACGCACAGCAATGAGTAACAGAGTTTTCTCATTCGCTCAATTTTATTACATGATGTCTGACATGCATTTACTTTCTAATTAATGTTAAAACTCAATCCTCGGTTTATATGGACAAAATCAATCAGTGCTTTACCAGTTCAAGCCATTCAGAACCCATGCTACACTGATCCAGCATATCACAACGTACACAAGGAAATTCTGTTTTCTGCTGGTTGGAATATTCAGAAGAACTGACAAACCAAATGGCCTGATTTTATGAGGTCGAACGTACTGCAGATGTATTCTGCACACCAACCCAATGTTTTGGAGTGGTTAAAAGTGCTTATCAGTGTAGCATATGGTTGGCAGGGATCGGTAAGTGTCACCGGAGCCGCTAACCTGAATCAGTGTGCTGCTCAACTCACAGCAACTACTGAGAAACATAGATGGATAGATAGATAACTTCCAAGTGTGAAATCTTAAACCATGATTATTCCTTTTCCATTACATTGTCATGTTTAGTTACTGCAATCTCCAGTTTAACATGCTGTAGTTTCTCTTTTTTGACGCATCGGTTCTACTTGGAGGGCTGATGTTGTTTGACAATTCATTCTTGAGAACATATATACACAAACTAAATCTCAGTTTGATGCCCATGTCTTGATCAGTGTCTTTTTGGTCAAAACAAGATCACAAATGAACAATACTGTAATATATGGAGAGTTTATTTGCAAAAACAGAACTCTGTTTTTTTTTTTTCCAAAAATCATGTTTTTATGTTATCATGTTTTTTTTTTTTTTGTTTGTTTGGGTTTTTTTTTTTTTTTTACTTTTATATCAAAATAACCCAACTACAGTTTGATTGAGATTAATTGGAATGCACAGTGAGAAAACATGATTTTTGAACATGTCTGTTATGAAAGTCTGTTTAAACTCAGATGAACTCTTCATATCATCGAAAATCAGTGTTTGAAATTGTCACAGAAATAACTTGGGCCATTGTTGTATTTCACCTAGATTTTTTTTTCTTTCTTTTTTTTTGCTAATAGCGTTGTTTAGTTCTATATACACCCATTCTTCAATGAGGGTAGTTTTGTCAACTTTTATTTACACATACTAAATAATTTAATTTAAATCCTTAAGATTCCTTTTTTGTGTGATTTTTGCAATATCTAGCAATCTGCTTTAACATTTTTGTTGTACCTCACTTCAGATAGTCTGAATGCACTCAGAATAAAACCTGTCCCGTCTACATCCAGAGAGATCGGCAATGTTTGCAAAACAACCTAATTTTGATATTAAACCGAACGGTATCACAGCAGTAGCTCTGAAAAAAGGGACTAGGCAAATGAGAGCACTTTGTAATGTCTTATTATGGTCCGTAACAATGCAAATACACAGTGTAACCATGTACAATTCAGGTTTTACTGATCTTAAAAACCACTTCTTTGATAGACATGGGTTGTTGTGAATCAATTATAGAAACTAACATAAGCATCATTTCTATGACTGACTAATACAGTTGGTTTCCTGTGGCATTCTTTGCCCTGACTGTGCATATTATTGAGACTTTGTTTGCTGAATCAGATGCCCATGTGTATGTTTTTATACCACCTTTCTGTCAGATGGTTTTCCTCAAGGCTCATTTGATCATTTTGACTTGTCCAGGCTCATTAAAGTCATTTCCAATCTTTCACAAGGGCTTGAAAATACAGTTCACAAACTGAAACCTGGTATAAAACCCACTGAAAGACATACTTTGTTGAACCTCAATGATCTTCCTGATGATTTGTCATTGCATGTCATCTGTTTGTGCACATATGAGGTGTGATGAGGGCATAGACAAATTCTAGTCATCAGCGTAATGAGCGTTTACTCGTTGCTCTATGGTTTTTCTCCAAACTGAAATGATTTTCTAACAATGTTATTACATGAGGCAGAGTGTAATGCAGAGTTGATTGTAGTTCTAATTTATTTGTACCCTCTCGGCTCAGTGGACCTCATTGCTCTGATTAACATTAGTCTTCAATATGGTCATGAAAGGATGACATCATAGAAATGCAACCTTATGTTTTAACGCCTTAAGTCCTTGGATGTATACTGCTTTATATGTATAAATTAAAAGTAGACTAAATTTATTGTTCTGTGAGAGTATATATTTATCTGATAAAAAAATGCTGAAAAACTTAGATGACTCAAAGCCTATTCTTTATACAGAAATACATTTACCTAAAACAGGGAACCTCCGTATTGTTTCTGTCTTTTTATTATTCTGCTGTTTTTTAATAGATCAGGGTTGACCCTGGAAATAAATACTGAATCTGAGCTTACAACAACGGTGTCGGTGATCTCTCTATTAGCATCTCTCAGCATCCTAATTTAAGGAAACATGAGCTTCCGACGGAAGCAGTATTGTTTGTTTACTCAATAAAACGTTGAGTAATGCATATAACAACTGTTTCCAAAAGGAGAGAAACGAGGTACAACCTATGGGTACAACACATGACTATGGGATATTGATGTTGCGTTATAAATGACTAAAATCACGCAAGGGCCCTTAATCACCTCACCTCCATCCACCGCCTCAGAGAGCGGTGAGGGGAGCCTCGATATAAAAATATATAATCAGAGCATTCCTCGTCCGCATCAAGCGAGACAATTGAAGTAATGCTCAGACTCTGGAGCAGGGGCAGCCAGAGGAATCTTATCGTGTACCCTACACCGACCTTACGGCGTCCTAACACTCCATGGCCAGAGCCGCATAAGGATAAGCCCTGGAAGACTGGAGCGGATCGTGCTTGGCCACTGCCCCACCAAGCACGTGCTACACGCTGCTTGAGCGCGGAATGATAGAACTGCTGAAAGAGCACAAACCATCACCTGGTTTGGACAAAGCCAACCTAGCGTGAACAGCTCCCAAACTCTACGGTCCGTGCTTGTGACCATAAACACCCATATGTCATTGGACAGGGGTGAGATCTTATGCTCAAACATTTCTCAGGAAAAAGTTTATTAGCCTTTTGTTAGCTGTGCTAAACGTGAGCTCAAAGCTTTTCCTTCATTGCCTTCCTTATCAACAAGATGATAATGTTCCTAACGCACGTTGAACAGCTGAAGAACGAAGAGAATGACGCATGCGATTGCATTTATATGCTGTGAGCAGGTAGCCCCGCCCACGTCTTCATGCGTCATTGGCCTTTCAGGTGTGAATATAGGTGTCTTCAGCAGGCGGCGCAAAAGCGCGATATCTCATATTCATGTGTTGCACTAGTAAACCGACTGAATGGGAACCCTCTGAGCAATATGCAAACTCCCAGTCCTAGTTCATTGGACATCAGTTTGCCCCTGTGATGTCTTACCATTTGAATGAATCTTTAGCACATAACGAATGTTTTCACTTTTAACCTCGTTTCAACATGTAATTGTTAAACTAATAAAAACCAGAAAACCGTGTCTGACTGTAAGCCTAAACGTGAAGGCGTGTCCCCTCTAGATGACTGAATGGTACAGTCCAGCCTCCGGCTGTATGCGGAACTCACGCTCGGCTTGTACAGTAGTGATGGAAAGTCCGATTCTTTTCGCCGAATCGGTTCTTTTGATCACTTCGTTTCAATGAACCGGTTCGTTTCGTTCGTCGTTTATTTTTCTGCCAAGCGCAACCTGTCGTGTGTGTGTGTGTGTGTGTGTTTATTAATAAGCGTGCTCATTTAAATTGTCGCAGCCATAATTCAGCGAAAAGTCATTTATCCAGTGGTAATTTAAGTTCTTTTATAAGGGATATTTAAGTTATTAACTTTTCACCCTGCCTGTTTGCTGTCCAAATGCTCTTCCTAGCTAGTAATTCAAGCAGCGATTTTCTTTTTATTATAAATCACACATGTCCGAAAGAGGAAGCTCTCTATTCGGTGAGTCTAGAACCGCTCGATTCAGCGAACCGGTTCAACTGATTCTTTGAAAAGAACCGACTCAAGCGAACTATTCCATCACGATTCGGACGTCGCTATAGTACAGTCAGTTTGCAAGCAGAGAGACGGAAAGAGGAGGAGGACGAGCAGCGCTTATCTACAGGCACAATCATCACTGCATCACTGACTGGTCCGCTACCACAGAACACGGATGTGCGATCGTCGCGTCGTGCCACTGTCACATCATGTGTTCGTCATCGCCTGTAACGATGAATGTGTTTTGAGACGCTGTTTCGCCGCAGCAGGGCCACAGATACACGGCTAAAGCGAGTAGCAGTGGCGTTAGCTCCTAGAGGTCAGTATCTCTTTTACTCCCGTTCTCACATCTAACGTTATGCCTTGTAACTGATATGTGGTGTTTATATGACGGTTTGCTCTGAAGCAGTGGTGCAGTCATTGGATGAACGAAGGTGTTTACGTTCTAACGGTGTGGAAATGTACGCAGCTGGTTGTATAAGCAGCTTTGACAGCTAGCTCAGTGCTGCTATTTGATCCTGTTAGCTGCTGCTAGCAGCTTATCATTATTTTCCACTGTATAAATTTGTGTTACGCTACATCTCTGTTTATAATATATGATCAAAGAGTTTGAAATGTCAGGAGTGCCTAATAACAAGGCTGTCGATAGGCAGAGCTCTCATCATTAATTGATGTCCTCATACTCAGTGCGTTTGATGAGGCTTAAGATTCTAAACGGCAGTTTAACATCACCAGTTTCCAAAAATGATCAGATGCACCTCTTTAATCGATTCTTGTAAGGTCCTTTATAGATGCCCATCTGTCTGTTCTCCAGAGGTCATAAGGACACAGAGGGGGTTGAATGTAGTGCTGTAGACATGTCATCGTGTTGTCAAGATGATGATGATAATGATGTGACGCTGGAAAAGCTTGGCTATGTCATGCAGCATCACCTCTCTGAATTAGCTTAAAGATTAACAGTGAAGCTTTTTGCTTTGGGGGGACACTTGAAATAGCTGCGACATCAGGCTGTGCGTAAGATGACTTGGGTGGTGTTGTTTTTCTCTTGGGTGAAATCTGAGACTCTCTTTGCCTTTGTCAGTTCAGCCTATTTCGGGTCACTGTTTACAAAGTATCCTCTTTATTCAGTGGTTCTTGGAAGAATCTGTCCGTCTGAGCTTATAAAATCATTAAGATATTATGAGCACTACTTTAGGTGTAGAAGAATAATTCGGTTTACTGGTTGATAGTATGTGTCGTGATATAGTTCATCACTGCAAGTATCTGTTAAATGTCAAATAATTGGTTCAAAACCTGTACAGGATTAGATCCAGACTAAAAGGATAATTATATTCACAGCCATATGCTTTCATCTAACTTATATTAAAGGGTCAGATAGGGGTAAGTAGTATAAGTGTCTAGATAAATTAAACCTGGCAGTTGTCTCCGTGTATTGATAATGACAGATGGAATTTGAGTGAATGAGTGATTCTCAATTCCAGTTGTAAGTGGAGAGTTTATGCTGCATTATGAATGAGGCTGATGAGTTAAATGTAAGACATTAACTTAAAATATTAAATTTTTTTTTTCTCAATATTTTTCACCAGGAATCGATTTTTAGGGGCATTTGAAGGGGTGTTTATTTATTTATTTATTTATTTATTTACACAAACTGTGTGTTACCTTACGTCAGTTTTTTCAGAAATAACGCCTGCATTTGAATAATCAGAATAATTAAAATAGAATTTTAGGAAATTAAAAAAACAAAGATTTTTAAAATTTGAGAGGGGAAAAACATAAATCAGTAAAATTTCTGGCCCCACTGAAAGACTGAGATAAGATTATTACATCTTCCTTTTTAATAAGGATAGTTCACCCCAAAATGAAAATTCTCTCATTAGTTACCCTCATGTCATTCCAAACCCGTAAGACCTTCGTTCATCTTCAAAATTAAGATATTTTTGATGAAATCCGAGAGCTTTCTGAGCCTGCATAGACAGCAACGCAACTATAAGTATACTAATCGTAATTTTATGAAGCAAGATAATACTTCTTGTGTGCAAAGAAAACAAGAATAATGCACGTTGAAGACTGATTGTTGAATAAAGTCGTTATTTTTGTTTTTGTTGTGCACAAAAAGTATTCTCGTAGCTTCATAATATTATAGTTGAACCACTGATGTCACATGGATTGTTTTATTGATGTCCTTGCCAGGGCTGCCCTGAACTAAATATTTTTCTGGTCGACTAGTAGTTGTTCATTTTAAGCATTAGTCAACTATTAGTCGCACGTTTATTAATAAACCATATAAATCATAATAAGCTTTAATTGCCGACGTAACCTAATAAGCGCTCAAGTGCAGGCAAAAAAGCTTGCCACAGAGCACCGAGCTAAAAATATAATAATTATGAATGTGTCAGGGAAAAACAGCAAGGAGAATGCATTAATGTTTTAATAATTTATTGATAAACTAGGGCTTTCTTTGTTTTCACCTTACGAGATTAAGTCGGCAACACTGACTCGTCATCTTCGCACCTGTATGCATGTTTCGTACGGATTACATATTTGTTTTCTATTTGAATTAGTTTATTTAAAAGTAGACCTTTCACTGTCTATAGATATATTTTTTTATACATGGAGTTTCGAAGTTTCGCACTCAAGTTCATAGAGACCGCAAAAAGCACATCCCATTTGCCTTAATTATTTTACAAAAGCACAACGTTTCTTTGTTATTATGAGTGCACACAAATAAACATAGTCTTTACAGATTTGAAAGATGTATACCTCTTATCTGTATGACCAAAAATTATGGAGTATTTTAAGAGGAAGTGACCGTACCGGTGCCTCCATCTGTCATGCAGTGAGCGTGCTATTGTACAGCTTCCATACTCCACATAGACACTTGAATAGTGCACATTTTACTAGGTGAACATTAGAGTGAGCTGCCATTTAAAGTTGCTACTATACAGCTTTCGAATGAAAAGCAATATTTGAGGTTAATGAATGATAGGTGAGCGTTTGGATATTTTGTCCCATGTACTATATCACCACATAGACCAGTCGTCAATGATCTGTTCGTCACGGCCTGCGTGACTTCCACTTCCTTTTTTTTTCTGCCGCTAAAACATTTTTGGTCGACCAAGCCTCTTCACGTCGACTGTTTGGGGGTAGCCCTACTGTAGTCCTTACTACCTTTCTGGGGCTTGAAGGTGGTAGTTTCTCCGCTGTCTATGCAGGGTCAGAAAGCTCTCGAATTTCATCAAAAATATCTTAATTTGTGTTCCAAAGATGAACGAAAGTCTTACGGGTTTGGAACAACATAAGGGTAATTAATGACAGAATTTTTATTTCTTGCCAGATTGAGTCTCTCTACTTTGATGTCTCATATTTTGAGTTTTAGGTGTTTTCATGTCATAAGAGCAGCACCGGAAATGACTAGATAATGGTTCTAACTAGCATAACTAGCATAGCTATATTTACGTTTGTTAGCTGGAACAATATTAAATTAAACCTGCCAGCTCATCCCTTAGCTCATTGTGTGTTCCCAGTGGTGTCGTGTGAATGGCGCTGTGACTCTGTGCGTGCGTAAGCGTGGAGTGGGCAGACTGAAGTGTCTGTTTCTTTGATCTGATTTGGCCACTAGAGAACGCTGGGTCCTGAATTGATTGAAATGGCCTCTCCTCTTCACACTTAATCCTGATTGATGTTTATGTCCTGTCTTAAACATTTCATCTGTCACTGTGTTAGGTTTCTCTCCCTGACAGAGTGTAATTTAAATGTACATGATGCACAATTACAAATAAGAAGTTGGTGTGAAGCGCATTTTAGAGATTAGAATGCAACTGCACAGTCATTTCTCCTCCTTGGGTGTGGTTCTGCTCTATATCGTCAGAGAGAAAAGATGGAGATCTTTATCAGCGAGTTTTCGTACTGAACTCACTGTACAGTATAGTGGGATTTCATTATTCCTATAAATATTCAGTAGCAGGTGCCTGTGAGAAATCCAGCTCTGAGATTCTTTGAGGGTGGTTTTAGTTATAGATTTAAGAGAAAACCAATGGGATTGCGGTATAATTTGTTTCTCTATTATTGATTGGCTGGTCTGATAGCACTGCCAGAAAAGGCTTATTTTATCTCGAGCACAGCAGTAGCTTGAGGGGTGTGCTGTGAGCATGTGTGCTGCCAACGGGTGGGATGGCTTTTGGCAATCAGAGTCTCTCCTACCACATGAACAAGTCTGAGTAATGCATCGCCACTGGCTTTCACAGTTTACACTGTATTTCACCACAACTGTACGTGAAATTGCAGATAGTCATTGTAAATTGTGCAAACTCATTACTTGGTATGACCATGCTTTTGTCTAATGCAGCTTCCAAATGTATGAGAAAATTGGGTGTACAAAACCAAATTTAAGCTTAGGCTGCCTCTGCAATTTGTTTTCTTCCCCCTCAAAAATGAAAGTTTTTTTTAAAACCGTACGAGTGTTTTCTCTAATTTGACTCAAAGACATTAATCACACATACTGGTGTTTTAGTTTAGCTTTAGCTTTATTTCACATATTTCAGCTTTATTTTAGTTTAGCATTTTTACTAGTTTTAGTTTTTGTTCAAATTTGCAAACTGCCAGTCAAAAGTTTTTGCACAGTAAGATTTTTAATGTTTTTAAAGAAGTTTAAATTCATTTATTTGATTCTAAGTACAGCAAAAACGGTATATTTTTGAAATATGTTTCACTATTTAAAATAAGTTTTCTATATTGAATATATTTTAGAATATAATTTATTCCTGTGATCAAAGCTACATTTTCAGCATCATTACTCTAATGTCACATGATCCTTTAGAAATAATTCTAATATAGCTTATATTGCAACGTATTGTGTTAATTAATAGGTTTATTGTGCGTGTGTTTTTGTGGCTGAGAAATAGTCTTAAAACTGTGCTCTCAGTGATGATGCTCACAATGGTAGTGTGAATATGTGCACCAAAATAAATACATGCGTCACAGATGGATGTGTGAAACAGGCCTTATATACTGTTTGCACTTTGCACCTTTTTTTTTATTTATGTGTGTGTTTAGATTTTGGACTGTGTTAGCTTTTGTGTACCTTGTAGTCAGTAAGATGACTATTGACCATCAGATCAAGCTTGTTGTCAGTGCTAATCTGTTTGAAGTGGCTCCTTTGCTGGACAGTTAAGATCATACCACCTTTGAAGGAAGCCTGCTGCAAACCAGCTGTGAAAACTGGAGGTGCAAAACCTTAAGAACCCTGAGAGTTTTGAAAAAGGTTCAGGGTGATGTTAACTCTACTGAACCCTTTGATATAACCTGTGGTCCATATATGGATTGTTGAAACGTGGAAGCATTTGATGCTAAGTTTGTTAGAAAGGAGCATCCTCAAAGATCAAAGTAAAATGTCATGTTTAGATTCAGACTTTTCAGAGTTCCTCTGCAGATCACAAACCGTATAACCTGCTCCATCCTAAGACGTCTGTCGCTCTTTATGCTTGGTTGCAGTATACATTTCATTATGCTGCTGCTGTATGTGTGTTTAAATGGAAAAGTATTTGTCTTCTAGGTGGAGGAATAGTCTTTTATTTGCTTTATTGTCATGAAGCACATGAAGAACATGTCTTGAAGAATATTTAGCCCTTGTAAAGATAAGACCTGTGAATTGAAACAGTAACTCAGCTTTTTTCCTCATCTTAGTCCGAATGTGAAGATTTTCATTGACTTGATTTTGATTTATCATTAAAATGTCTTTATCATTTTAGATTTATGTAACTATTGTAACTAGATTTAAACTTGTATGAAATGTTTAACAATAACTTAACATGTATAAATACAAATGAAGAAGAAAACCACACGTTAGCAGTAAGAAAGAGCTGCTGCAGTTGCAGTTTCACAGAAACATATTTTATTGGATCGTCCTGCTTTTAATGTATGTAGGAAACTCTTTTATGAACCTTCAAGAGTTATTTAGTATAATTTTGCCAGAAAAAGTTTTAATGTTAATATAAAAAATCTTGTGTAATATAATTTGTTTGTTTGTTTGCTGGTTTTTATTGTATTTGCTATACTTGTTTTTTAAAATTGTTTTTGCCATGAAAATAGCCTAAGATGCTGGCATGACATTTAAATAAAAAATATACTACTACTTCTGCAGATTTCTACTGCTAACTAACGGAAGTAAAAACTTCTCAAGCTTAATGAAGACACAGAAACTATTAATAATAAAATAAAAACAAATTGCAGTAGCATAAATAAATAAAATATAACATAGAAATTGCTTAAAATGTTAAAAAAAGGGCTTCATTGTATAAATCAAATTCATTTATTACATTTATTTATTTTTATTAAAGCCACAGAAGGTAAGTCAAGAACAGTAAGAGGTTTTCTCTTTGTTTGCTGTTGTTTTTGATTAACACAGAACACAAACAACAGCAGGTATATGTGATCCTGGACCACAAAACCAGTCATAAGGTTCAATTTTTTGAAAATAAGAGTTATACATTATCTAAAACTGAATAAATAAGCATTCCATTCACGTATGATTTGTTAGGATAGGACAATATTTGGCCAAGATACAACTATTTGAAAATCTGGAATCTGAGGTTGCAAAAAAATCAAAATATTGAGAAAATCGCCTTTAAATAAATTGTCCAAATAAAGTCCTTAGCAAAGCATATTACTAATCAGAAATTAAGTTTTGATATATTTATGGTAGGAAATTTAAAAAGTATCTTCATGGAACATGATCTTTATTTAATATCCTAATGATTTTTGGCATAAAAGAAAAGTCGATAATTTTGACCCATACATTGTAGGGTTGTCAAAAGGTACCGGGTTCAGTATTTTCAGTACTGAAATTTTAAAAACATCCATTTCCCGCTCACATTTGAGCACTGTTGAGCCAATTTGTAACATCACTGATTGGCCATAGTGTTCACGCACTCACCAGACATGACTGTGATTGGCTACAATGATAAGTGCTTCATGCTCCTCACGGTCCGCTCACACATAAGCACAACGGGAGCGTTTGAAAGCCACGTGTCAGCGGATTCCTAATACATCTCCATATAGACGGATCCGCTGACAGTCGCGGCTTTCAAACGCTCCCGTTGTGCTTATGTGTGAGCGTGAAGTGCTTATCATTGTAGCCAATCACAGTCATGTCTGTTGAGCGCGTGAACACTATGGCCAATCAGCGATGTTTAAAAAACGGCTCAACAGCACTCAAATGTGAGCAGGAAATGGACGTTTTTAAAATTTCAGTACTGAAAGTACCGAACCCGGTACCTTTTGACAACCCTAATACATTGTATTGTTGGCTATTACTACAAATAAACCTGTGCTATTTATGTCTGGTTTTGTGGTCCAGGGTCACACATTAGGTTGCTATCACTTTAGGACCTCATGCATGGATCCAGTATATTGTGACACGTCCAATTGCCTCCCAGCTAGGTACGCTCACTTAAGACTTAAATTTATGTCAATACTTACCAAGACAGTCATTCTGACATATTTACAGTGCCCTCCACTAATATTGGCACCCTTGGTAAACATGAGCAAAGGTGGCTGTGAAAATAAATCTGCATCATTTATCCTTTTGATCTTTCATTCAAAAAAAAAAAGACAAAATTCTAACCTTTCATTAAAGGAAAACAATGGAAAGTGCAACATCCTTTTCCCAAGATAACAGCTTTGAGTTTTGATGAGTTTGGAGAACACCTGAGAGATCATAGACCATTCCTTCATCCAGAATCTCTCCAGAACCTTCAGATTCCCAGCTCCATGTTGGTGATTGTTCTTTTTAGTTCACCCCCCTCATTTTCTATAGGGTTCAGGTTAGGGAAGTGGAACGGCCATGGCAGAAGATTCATTTTGTGCTCAGTGACACATTTTTGTGTTGATTTTGATGTTTGTTTTGGATCATTGTCCTCATGGAAGATCCAACCATGGCCCATTGTAAGATTTTTAGCAGACGCAGTGAGGTTAAGATTTTTTATCTGTTGGTATTTGACAGAATCCATGATGCCATGTGTCTGTACAAGATGTCCAGGACCTACAGCAGTACATTTAACCCTGGACAAGGGGTACCATCTGGAGGGTTTACTGCCAAAAAGCTCTTTTATAGTTTCATCTGACCATAGAAGCCCATCCCATTTGAAGTCTAGTCTAGTGTCTGACAACTGAATATGCTGGAGTTTGTTTTTGGATGAGTGAGGAGGATTTTTCTTGAAACCCTCTTGAACAGCATGTGGTGATGTACAGGTTGCGTTTTTTTTTTTTTTTAAGGATTTCTGACCCTAAGGCTCAACTAATCTCTGTTATTCTCCAGCTGTGTTCCTTGAAGAGTCTTTGGCCACTCAAACTCTCCTTTTAAAAAAGGTTAAAAATTTTTTTTCAAAATGTAGGCTAAGTGTCACTAATTAAACAAGTATATGTTCAGCTAATGGTCAGCTTCTTACATGTGTGCTTCTCGTAAACAGTTAGCGGATATGCATATAAACAGCCTTTTAATTAACAGTGTTGAATAATCATGGCTGATAGTAAGACATGCCAAATTAAAATAAAACCAAACTGGATGCAAGAATAATGCAGCGTGTTTCTAGAATGTTTACATTCTGAGGCAGATTGCTGTCAACAGCCATTTTAGCCCTGCTGAAAAAAAAACAATAGAAACCATAACAGAATTTGTAATGGTTTTACTGGTTATAGTGGGAATTGTACTGGATTTGGTGGTAACTTTAATGGTGCCTGTTGGTCTCTACAGGTAATTGGTCACCTTCTATTGTTGGCTTGTTAAAACCACAAAATCCTAATGGAACGTCCCAAAACACAATATAGGAAACCATTTTTTAATGGTTTTATTGGTTAAAAGTATTTTTTTATTTTTTTATTTTTTTTTATTTTTTTTGTAATGGTATCTGTAGTGGAAACCATTATAATTTCTGTGATGGTTTGTATTGTTGTTGTATGAGCTACTTCTAGCCTTAAGATCTTTTGTAAATACAGACCCAGAACCGTATTCATTGGTTTTACTCCTTGTTCTGGATGATTAAGGGAATTTGGCCTTTGTGTTTCTCATATTTATAATCTTTTAAAACAGGAAGTCATGGCTAGCCAATTTCGTGCTCCTTGTCACCCTGGTGTGCTAAAACAAAATGTACATGGGAATGGGAATATACTTCAGAGATATTTTACTCATCAGAATTTCTAGGGGTGCCAATAATATTGGCCAACATGCATTGGAGAAAAAATGTATTTGATAATGTGAGTTTCCCCCCACTTTCAATTGTTTTACTTCAATGAAAGGTTAGAATTTTGTAAATGTTTTTTTAAATGAAAGATCAAAAGATAAACAATACAGATTTACTTTCACAGCCACCTTTGCTCATATTTACCAAGGGTGCCAATATTAGTGGAGGGCACTGTATGTGAGTACTGGCCCACCATTACCCACCTCTAGTTGCAGAGGTAGATACATGCATGTCAAGACAATGAATGAAGTAACACAAACAAGGCTGTAATATGTAGTACAATGCAATATGTTTTAGTCTGTGTTCATTAGGTTAGTTGTTCATAGGGCTGGGTGATAAGGAAAGGAAAGGAAAGGAAAGGACGTGACGTGTGGCCAAGTATGGTGACCCATACTCGGAATTTGTGCTCTGCATTTAACCCATCCAAGTGCACACACACACTAGTGAGAAGTGATCAAACACACACACACACACACCGTGAACACACACCCAGAGCAGTGGGCAGCCATATGTAACACAGTTATCGCTGCGGCGCCCGGGGAGCAGTTGGGAGATCTGATATTATCTGATAATTCGATAATGATAATTATCGCGATATAATTTTCCTTGATAAAACGATATGAAGAGTTTGATAAATGTTCGATATAATTTTTATGTGCCAAAAGCATAACAAAACAGCGCGACTCATTTGAATCGCGCCACACAGACCGTTTATCCACTCGGACCAAAGTTCAAACTGCGTGAGCTCACTAGAGAAGATGCAATTGTAATGTAAATGAAATTCAAACTAGTTTAAAGCTGTGTGCAACGAGACAGTCAGAAGGCTTTTCAGTCTACACATCACCATAATTTACCATGGATTTACTGTAGTACAACTCACTGCACCCATGGTATTTTGGCAGCAATGTGGGATATTCACATTGAATTGTATTTCAGGAGTAATGGTATATAATTACAGTATGTATGTATTTGTGATTAAGCTATAGCATGTGTGCATTTATACTGAATGTTTTTAGACTCACAGAGGATACAAATAGGCTACCTACAAAACCATGTAATTATATTTTTACCATGGTATTTAGGTACCATTATGTGTGGTTTTAACTGTGTTTATAATAATTTAAAATGTATGCTTGCTACTATGGGAGACCAATGCTTAATTTAAAAAAAAAAGGGTCAGAATAAATTTAACCATATAAAACTGAGATTGCTACAGTTTTTACAGATGTTACTGACTGATAATGAACACAAATTTACTATCAAATGTGCATTTCTAAGAGACAAAAAAGTGATATTATTATTATTATTACTATTATTATTATATTCATCATTATAAGGCATTATAAGGTGACACTTGATTTGAAACGATATTAGAAACTCATTAGAACATGCAGAAATTATTTTTTCTATTTCGATATTTATTTTGTTAAGGAAAATGAATGGTCTGGTTTCTACAACTTTCATTTTGGAGTAAAAATCTGAGTTTAAACTTGAAAGAAATAAAGATTTGACATTTATTGTGATAATTATCGATATCGACTGATATGAAAAAAAAATTATCGTGATAATTTTTTTTGCCCATATCCCCCAACCCTAGTTGTTCGTAACCTATTGCATATTAAATCTCATGTTAATATGTAGATTTCTACCTGTTTTGAACTTTTTTGTTTGTGTGTACAGCAAAACACACTGGTTTTTACTTTTAAAAACAATCAAGAGCAGCATCCAGCCTCAGGCTTCAGAGAAAGCTTTGAAGGGACACATCCCTTTAAAAATAACGTCCTCACTGACTGATCCAAAAGGAAAAACATCCTCTTTCGTTCTTCTCACACTGATCTAATTTGATTATTTTCAGTTGTTTCCTGGTTGTTCAGGTATGGTTCCCTCTAATGCACATCTTAACATCTTTCTCTGTGATCTTTGTACTCTACAGTTTAGTTGTGCTTTGATTATGTAACACAAATTTTGTGTTCCGACTTTATAGAAAGCATGAAAAGTACTAAACTTCAGTCAGACCCTTTTTCTCAGAGCGCACCACTTTGGAGAACTGAATGCAATTGCTGATTTATGATTAGCCAAAGCATTTGTTTGTTCATTTCTCTGGATGGAAAGAAGCAATTAGCCTTGCTCATTTTCGTTTTGCTCATGCTTGTTTTATTGGCTAAAGGCTGTTCATTGTCTTTCTGTGTGTATGGTGATTGGGACAGTGTATTGTCTGTTTAAAATAGCCGTCACAGCTGTGCTCATGAAAAGAGGCAGCATTGGTTTCCACGGCGACCATGTGGAATCTCATTACCCGAGGCTGATTGTAGAGCCATGAGGCAGACACACTATGATTGACAGGGTACGAGATCATGTCACGTTTCCCATAGACACATAAACGCATATGTTCCCTGGAGGTGATGAGGTCTGGGATTTGTTCCACGCTACCTAATTAACCAGGGAGTTAAGCAAAATAGAGGGCACACAAAGTGCGTCATTTATTTTTTTTTAGCTGCGTATTATTGGCTTTGGATTAAATATGTTCTCTGAGATGCCAGGAAAGTTATAACAAGCTAAAGGAAATATGTTTCTTTGGTGTGTGTAATACAGTGATGCTTTGCTTAGCTCTGGGAGATTTTTACAGATCAACAGGATGTATGATTACCATGTTCATTTCAGATGTTTCAAATCATTACCTTATATACATTTGGTAATTGTACCTGGGAGGCTAACCAAATGGTAAACCCTTATTCAACTAATATATATAAATTTTAAAAAAAGAGCCATTGATATGTTCATTTGTTTAGGAAATTTGTTAATTTGTTTTAGTTGATTGACATTTGAATATACAGTTGTTTGCGGACTAATGTCTAAAGACATGTAGGGTCCTATAAAATCTGTTTTATTTTTACCAAATTTCATTGTATTTTTCTACAAATTCTGTTTTTTTTACTGTATTAATTTTTCAAGATTCTGTTTTATTTGTTTAAAAACGGATAATCAAAAAGCATGTCTAATTAATTGAAATCATGAAACACGCAATTTAACGGCAATTTATTAAAAGTTTAACAAAAATGACACTTTTAAGGCCCTTTGAAATACGTTTTATTTTATTTTTACCAAATTCTGTTTTCCATTAATTTTCAAGATACCATTTGAATGATTTCATTCATTTTCAAAAGCATCTCCATTTAATTGATTTATATATATTTAATGTGTGTGTATATATATATATATATATATATACACACTATTTACTATTTTTAATCATAAAAATGATTAAAAATAGTAAATGATGTTTATCTGAAAGTGTAACGATGCAAACATGTTTTCTGTGAGGGCTAGGTTTAGGGTTAGGGTTGGGTTAGGGGATAGACAATATCGTTTGGTCAGTATAAAATCTATAGAAGTCTATGGAAAGTCCCCACAATTCACAAAAACAAACGTGTGTGTGTGTATGTATATGTGTATGTATGTATGTATATATATATATATATATATATATATATATATACACACACACTTTTATATATATATATATATATATATATATATATACATACATACATACATACATACATACATAGTAAAAGTAAAGTAAAGGTCTTCACAGCAACCCGCCAAAATAAGTTCGGTTTAACTTGAAAAAAAACTGAGACAGAAATATGTTACTTTATGTAGTGATAGTTTGTTAAAACATAATTTTGAAAGAAATATTTACTAGACAAATAACTAAAAACAAATTACATATATTCAAGTTAAACTGAACTTTTATTTTGACGAGTTGCTGTGAAGACCTTTACTTTTCTGCTTGTATATGACATGGTGATCATTTTTCTTGAAAGAAACGGTAAAATGCTTATTAAGTGACTCACAGAGCAGTTTGAAATATTATGTTTATTTATGTTTTATTATGTTTATTTATTCTTCCAAAATTTGGCAAATTCTGTGACATTCCACATTATACAGTAAACTCCATTTTTATGACTGGATTCCGTGATTCAGTCCACGTTTTCCGCACTGCGGAAATCATAGGCTCTAGACGTGATTTAGTGTAAGTCAAGTTCACCTATCTTAAGCAGTATGTCCTAACAAGGAAAGATATGTCCCAATACAATTTTTCAGTGAAGTGGTTGTCATTGGCTATTAAACAAATCCATCCAGGCTTGTAATTTGCTTGTCCTGTTAGATTAGTGAAAAGATTCATGTCACAGTGAGCTGCAAAAAAATACTTCGGAGGACTAAATAAGTTTCTGAGAAGTGAAATGTATCAATTTTGCTGTTAGAAATGTAACTGAGTAAGAGTATTCAGTTTCAGTATTCCTCTGGTAAAGTACAAATGTCCAGAAATAAATGAAGAATAATTACTCATGTACTTTACACCCCTGCTTCAATTTAAATGGCTGTTTTTAGGCATCCCATAGCTACTGGAAGCCTCCGCTGCAAGTGCAAGTGATTCATGTTGGGTCAGATGTGAGAGCTGTGATTTAAGAAAAGAACAGCATGGAGGTCCCGGTGTCAAATGAGCCGGGTGATGCTTAGAGGAAGAAACAGAGGCGTTATTGATGTCTTAGTCACAAACCATCTATCTTTTCACCTCCCTCCACCACCTCTTCCTCTTCCTCTGTGAGTTTTTGAGAGTGACGGAGGAAGAGCAGAAAGTGCCACTCCAGCAGAAGGAAGAGGCTACTAATCACAGCGTGAACGTTTCGGCTCCCCTCACACCGGAGATTAATACATCCCTCGGACAAGGCCAAACTTGCTGACTGGACTAGTCATTCAAAAGCAGTTTGAGTCAAGGTTCAAGATAAATATGTTTCTGTTCTTTTCAAAATTAAAATGTTCCAGAGGATCTGGCTGAGTGTAAGAGAAGCATTTTCCTTCAAGTCTTGAGGAATGTTTAGTTAATTCTGATGAATTAGGTTTGACATCATTGTGTATACTGCAATCAAAACATATTAAGCAGCAATTAAAAAGAAAAAACAAAATGAAAATTATATTTAGAAATGCCACAGAGCATGTTTAAAGCTGTATTGCAGAGCACTTCTAACTCTCTCTCTGTCTTTTTTTTTTTTTTTTTTTTTTTAAGTAATCTCTCTCTCTCTCTCTCTCTCTCTCTCTCTCTCTCTCTCTCTCTCTCGCTCTCTCTCTCTCTCTCTCTCTCTATATATATATATATATATATATATATATACTATATATATATATATATACTGTAGCTGGGGTGCATGAATCTTGACAAAGCTGGAGCTCTACTCTGAAGTGAGTGTCTTCTCAATGTTGACCCTGATGAAATGCTGCCGAATGCAGAAGTCCTTGTTTTGTGAGCCATATGCAGTTACATAATATTGCATAACACCATCTCAGCTCTGAAGGGTTCTGCTTTTAGGGCACATGAGTTCTATTTAAAGGGTGCCTATTATGCTTTTTTTTTTCGATTTTACCTTTCCTTTAGGGTGCATTCATGTAAAAAATCTGCAGAGATAAAAAAAAACACAAAGTCCTTGCCAATAGGAGTTAATCTCTCCAACGGAAAACGCTTGCCTGAAACGCTTTGTTTGTAGTCCTGCCATTATTTACATGACTTTGCTACATCTCCCTGTTACACATTTGCCATAATACGCCTACTTGCCTGCTTTGGTCCACCCTTGGTCCACAGTTTGATAAGTGATGTCGAGAATTTGTTTTATTTTTTCACTGCAAGAGCAAAAAACGCTTGTTTGGACTTCCATTATCAAGGTCTGAGTTATTAGCTGTTATCTGAGATATAAACTGTTTACAGATGCTGATGAAACCTCAGGATCTGAAACCTGATAAGTAAGGGGCACTATATTGGATTTTTTATTTTTAGGCTGTGATGTAAAGAAATTACCTCCAACCATTAAACTTTTGAAGCAAAGGTAATGCAGCTGTTTTTCAAATGTAGGGTGCAGGTATCTGTCTGTGTTTGAAAGCTCTCTGCAGTGCGGAGTATCGAAAACGTCAGATAAGCACTGACCCAGTTTTGGGTCAGTATAAAAAAAAAAAAAAAACACAGACACTGCAGTGAGACAGAAGCAATTGCTTCTGAAATACCGTCTGGCTCTCATGTCATAATTATTGTTCTGTTTACAGCCTTTCAAGACTGTCTTAATGCTTGCTTAGCTAACCGAGAAAATTCATCCAGAAAGACTGACATAAGTACATTGCATCTTGATATAGATAATATATCAGTTCTTCTAATTATAAATAGGTTTACTGAATAGTGATGTTAGTTGAATTGATAGTATCTAAGCTAATCCAAGCTTCTTTCATTTGTATTTACATCAAAGCCACTGGAAGGCAAGTCTGCAACCTTTAGCCAAAAAAGCGAAACAGCTAAAGTTAACACTGCAGGGCTGGAGACCAGGCTGCATTTTTTTAATGGATGTCAATAGAGAGGCTTCACTACGCTGAATAAACAGCTTATCATTTAATAAATTGACAGCCTATTGGCCACAAACACCACCTTGGACGATGAAACGCTGAAGTCTCTGTTCTGGATTGGGCCAAACTACCACTGCCCTATTGACCTCCCAGGCACCCACTAATCTAACTTAGATTTATATGTGGACATGCCCACTCTTCTCCCACCATCATCAGAACTATCAATCTACGGCGAACTGTCTGTCTGTCCTGTTGTGACCACGGAGGTCGTTCCCCTGTCCGCTGCGCTTCCGCTATTGGGAGTTGCCATCTGGTGTGTGTGGGCAACACACACCATTTCAACCCTCCTGATCATCCTGAACTCCTGCCTCGCCTCCCTCTCCCACCACCTCTGCACCAGTCCTCACCATTGTCTCCGCTGTCTCCTGGCAGCCCCTCTGCTCATTCTCAGCCCACCATCTGTGTGGTGGGATCGCCGTGGGTCTGCCAGTCTCCATCTGCGTTGTGGCTGGAGGATCCCTTATCTCCACCTCCGGCCTTTGAGTCCTGGACTCCACCTCAGCCCGTCGACCCAGCGGCTCCACCATGGCTCCTAGCTCCCTCATCTCCACCATGGCCCGTCAGTCCACCAGCTCCACCGGGCTCCCTCGTCCCTGCAGCTCCGCCTTTGTCCTTTGTCGACCATCCACCACCTCGGGACTCCACTCCTCCGGCTGCGCTTCGTCCCTCTGTCCCTCCGGCTCTGTCAGGCTTCTCCTTTCCTCTGGCTCCACCTTTGTCCTCTGTCGCTTGTGTCTATCTGCGCCGCCTTGGCCCTCCGGATTTTCAGTGTCACCCTGACTTGTCGGCTCTCTGTGTCCACCTTGGGGTCCATCACCACCTGCTCCGCTGCCATCAGTCGGTCCCCTGGAGTCGTCAGCCCTTCCTCCACCACTGCTCCTCCCTCCGTCTGCTCCACCATGTGTCGCCTTTATGGCTGCGGCCTGGATCTCACCTGGCTCCTCCTGCTCCAAATCCTCCTGTCTTCTCCCTGGCTCCTCCCTTCGTCTGATCCGCCTTGCCTCCTCCTGTCTCTGTCTTGGCTCTTCCCTCCGTCGTCTCCACCCTGGACTCTGCTCACCGTCCTCCTCCCAGGGGTCTGTCCTCCACCCGAACTTCCACCAATATTGTCTGCCTGCCATCCTGCCAGCCCTGTGCCATCCCCTGTCACCATCCCACATCCACTCCTTAGTTCTTCTCCTTAAGGCTGTTTTATACTCGACACAACAAATATGACGTCATTGCGGTGTTGGCAGACGTTCGCTTTGAGTGCGCACGACCTCATTTCACGTGGCAGTGTGCACGTGAAATGCAGCTTTTTTGGCGCTTTGAGGGAAAACAATGCAGTTTTTTGCATAGTTTTTCTAAGGCTTTTTAATTGAAGTATGTTTTATTTTTATTGTATAAAATGGAAATAGAATTCATTTAGATACATTTTATATACAATTTGTTTAAAGTTGTCTTGTGTTTGACATGAAATAAACCCAAAAACGTAAGATTATTTTATTGAGTTTGTACATAAAGAAATTATTAATTCATCAACTCATTCATCACATGAGAAGTCTTGTACCGTCGAATGATTTCGGATGGTTTTAGAAAATTACTCCTCGTCGCCCCCTGTCATTTCAAACAATAGTACAATTGTGAACGTGACATTAGTAATGGGCAATATGCTCAATTTTCATATCGTCCTATCATCAGCTTGCGAGATCGCCGATACACAATGCTAAAAGCAGTCTAATGTTTTTTTAATATGACTTAATTTGTGTTTAACATGATAACAATTTAATAGAAACATTGTAAGTTACTAATGCAAACATTTGTCTCCTGCCTGCCAGTTTGTGGATTTATTAAAGACTATTTGTCTTGATCTTCTTCTTTGTGCATTTATTTTGACCGTAGCATGACAAATATTAAGTAATACAGACCCTTGCATCTCCCAATAGTAAGACAATCTCTGTTGTGACGAGTCGGCTGTCTCCCCCTACTTATCAGCGTCTCCCCACCCCTTAATCGCCGCCCTTCACCAGGCTCCCAACGGGAGTGGGCGTGTGAGAGAGGAGGGGTGCCGAAACAGCCAGGTCTGGTGATGTGTGGTGAGGCACACCTGACCTCAATGAAGCCTCATCACTGCCACTGTTGAAATGCCTAGCGCGCCTCTTCCCTGTGCATGCACGCTGGTGTCCTCGTGGGTCCAGGAAGGGAGCGTTGAGGGGAACATGTGCTGCCGAAGCAACGAGCTGCCGGACCTGCGGTCCGGATGAGTACTGCACCTGTTAGATGAGGATGCCGGGCTGTTGAATCCCCCAGAAGTGGACGTAGCCGCTGAAGGAAGCCGCCGCCCTTGGGCTGCGGACCTGAGAGGGGAGCATGTGCGGCTGCCGGACTCCGCCCCTTACCTGGACCCTTCCCTTTTGAACACTGCCCCTCCTTCACGGAACCCCCAGCACAATGAGGACACCAGATCCCCTGTTTATTTTGGACACTTTTATTCCCCCTTTTTGGACACTTTTGTTCATTTTATTTAATAAAAGCCTCTCCGAGGCCTGACATTACGTCCACTGTGTCTGTCGGTTGCTCATCCTGCCACGCTATTTACATTAAGACATGCTAATATATATGGGCGCTAACGCATGAGGAACACAAATGGCAAATCCATGCAGTGAGGACACAGCTGGGCTCCAGTCCCTCCAGCTTATCAGAATTTGTGAGTGTGTGTGTGTTTACATTTGCTGTTGAGCCTCCTGTCAAGATGTGTTAGAGAAGACTGCTGAGGCTCGGCTTGTACAGTGTGCTCTGATTGACAGTAATGATTGCGGTTTAAACTATATTGTACTGTAATGCAATGTAGCTCTAACTGAATGCTGTGCATCCTCCTCAGTATTTAGTATGTGCATTACTTTTACACTTGGGCACATAAAAATACCACTGCTATATGCATAGCAAACTAATCCAATTTGAATGGCAATTTAACACAAAAATCACTTGTGGTGCCTTAAGCTTTGCAGTAGTGCAGACATCTTCATTTCACTGCAGAACACTTGCTGTGTGATGAATTCCTTCTATAATGTTCGCTGTTACTTTTCCACAGACCCTGTTCCTGCATGCCACAGACCGCAATGATTGGACGCCGCCTGCCTCGATTAGCCAACTCCTAGTTCTGCTGCACCTGATTGGACGACTGCCTGCCTGAGAACTGATTGTTGCTACAGTTGCCATGACTTAGAGACACTCCTGATTCAGAGATGGAGAAAAAGAAACTGTGTCCCCGCCTCCTGGACTACCTGGTGGTAGTTGGAGCCAGGTAAGGAACGTTGTTGAATGGGATGTGGATGTGTTTGTGTGTATATGGCTCAGACATAGGTTCTATAGGTGCTTAAGTAAATTGTTGACAGAAGAATTGCATCACAGGTGAACTGATTGTGTGTTTTGTTTGTATGTGGTTGTATGTTATCATGATGAAGTTTGTTGAGGTTTTGACTGCAGATCTCAATATAATGGATAGGGAAAAGGTGGAACATATGGGAAATATGTTTGCAGAGCAGCCCTTCTCAAACTTCCAGCCTTAATTAAAGGATTAGTTCATTTCCAGAATAAAAAATTCCTTATAATTTCCTCACTTCCAAGTCATCCAAGATGTTCGTGTCTTTTTATTTTTTCAGTCTAAAAGAAATTAAGGTTTTTGAGGAAAACATTGCAGGATTTTTCTCCATATAGTGGACTTCAATAAGCGCCAATGGGTTGAAGGTCCAAATTGCAGTTTCAATGCAGCTTCAAAGGGCTCTCTACGACCCCAGCTGAGGAATAAGGGTCTTGTCTAGCAAAACATTATGTCGTTTCCTAAAAAAATAAAAACGTATATACTTTTTAACCACAAATGCATGTCTTGCACTAGCTCTACGATGTACGTTTCTGACTTTACACATTACAGAAATAATGTTGGAAAGGCCACGTGCGATTAGTTCTTCGTCTATGTACTTTGAAAAAGGTACGGTAGGGCGAAAAACAGCAATTTTCTCCTCGAACTTCAAAATCGTCCGACATTGTTTTATTTAAGGGCGTTTGACTTTTCTGTGTAGGTTTGCTTTGTAAACACTGGGTCCTTTCAAACGCGACTACGTAATGTGTGAAGTCAAACTAGTGCAAAACATTTTTTTTTAGAAAATGACAGATCGTTTCGCTAGATAAGACCCTTGTTTCTTGGCTGGGATTGTGTAGAGTCCTTTAAAGCTGCATTGAAACTGCAATTTGGACCTTTAACCCATTGGCTCCCGTTGTAGTCCACTATATGGAGAAAAATCCTGTATTGTTTTCCTCAAAAACCTTAATTTCCTTTTCGACTTAAGAAAGACATGAACATCTTGGGTGACAGGGGAGTGAGTAAATGATCAGGAAATATTTCAGAAGTGAAATTACAAAGTGCTGAATTTTCAGCAGCCAATACTTCAGACTTCAGTGTCGCAATGTTGAAAACAGTTGTGCTGCTTAATAACTTTGTGGAAATCATTTTTTCAGGATTCTCTGATAAATAGAAAGTAGTATAGCCATTTTACAATACCTGACACACAAGGTGCATAAAAGAACAAGCACTGGGGGTGAGAAAAGCCAAAGATCTGTCTCTTCCTGTCTCTCACTTCAGTCTTTTTTCCATTAATCAGACAACCCAGCAGCGACAGCGTGGCACAAACACCTCAGCTGCTGAGGCGCTATCCACTGGAGGACCACAATGACTTCCCTCTGCCCCCTGACGTTGTCTTCTTCTGTCAGCCTGAGGGCTGCCTAAGCATCCGTCAGCGCCGGGTCAGCCTTCGTGACGACACCTCTTTCGTCTTCACTCTCACGGACAAAGATTCAGGCGTCACTCGCTATGGAATCTGCCTCAACTTTTACCGCTCTTTCCAGAAGGGCCATCACCGGCCACGAACTGAAGGAAAAGGTCAGAGGTCATTTTGTAGCAGTTTTATAAGACAGAACAATTTTATAATCCTAATTTAACTGATTAGTGGCCTGGTGTTGACAACTAACCATATATAACCCATCTTGAGCATCAGGAATTTCCTGTATGATGTGGAATGTCACAGAATTTCAAAACGGAAACCAGAAAAAGTAAATCGTAAAACGCCAAATTTAGGTGAAAGTAAAATTTAATTTTGGGGAAAAAATTAAACTGATTTCAAAGGGCCCTACTTATGGCTGTAAGGATGCGGTCATTACATAATTTCTTCTTAATATCTTTCTTTATACAGGAGAAAAGCCCCCTCATACAGACTCTGCTGTGGAGGCCACAGAGAAATATGACCCCTCCACATTGACTCTTCCAGGGGAATCTACGCTGCCCCCTGCAGGAGATGGGACTTTGCCACCAGGCGAGCCAGGCAGCAGCGGAAAGTCTCCACGATCCAAACGCAGTGGTCGACTGGCGCCACAGAACCGGAACAGCACGTTAACGTCTCTGTGCATTCTGAGCCACTACCCCTTCTTTACTACGTTCAGAGAGTGTCTGTACATCCTCAAACGCATGGTGGACTGCTGTAGCCAGCGGCTCAACCAAAGACCCGGTGCTGCTAAGTCCACACAACGGTGAGAACAGTCTTATTTGTTTCTGTGAAGTATGCAGTTGCGTAACATTACGCTGAGATTCAGCAAGATAATAATTGTGCAGAGAAGTGATACATTATGACTGCAATGTTTTACAATATCGTACAGTAAGTGTCAAATACTGTGGTGCTGCCAGAAGATGCTATCTCTGCATCACACTGTCACAACTGGCAACATTCTCCCTCTCTTTTTTCAAATGTTGTTACTATCTCGAGGTTTGTTTATTCCTTTCAGTTCACTCGCACAAAAAAATTAATTATACTTATGCAATGAAATAATAATTCTTAACAGAAACGCAAAATCCCACTGCATTGAAATCCAAAACGTGAAGGTGTTTTGTTTTAATATTAACTGAGTGATTTACACTTACTTCCCTCAGTTGACTTTACAATATCATATTGGCTTAAAAATTAAATTGTCTTCAAAGAATGTTTAAATATTGTTTACATAAATGTATTTAATATAATAATATAATAATATAATAAATATATAAATTGAAATAGTAAGACACTACAGGGCTGTTACCAATCTAATGAAATCCGTATCAATAAAATTTGATACACTCTACAGCAGGGGTCACCAAACTTGTTCCTGGAGGGCCGGTGTCCTGCAGAGTTTACCTCCAACTTTCATCAACACTCCTGCTTGGATGTTTCAAGTATACCTAGTAAGACCTTGATTAGCTGGTTCAGGTGTGTTTGATTAGGGTTGGAGCTAAACTCTGCAGGGACACTGGCCCTCCAGGACCGGGTCTGGTGACCCCTGCTCTACAGTGTGACCATTTCCGTCGCGACTGACCCGATCAGCATAGTTGAGGAGAACTTCAAAGGTTTCTATGTGTTTTTGCAACACTGAGCAATGTGTCACAGACACATCTCATGAATACTTTTATAAACCAAGTGTAGAGAGAGTGTAAAGAAGAGATTCATTGTGCAGTGCATGTTATAATGGAGTTTGTAAATGAGATATTGATTTAATACAACAGTTAAACAAGAAGTTAATATTAAGTGACTTACATTGTCTGACTATAACACTACTGATTTTGCTCTATTCCGTCGTCAAAAATAGTTTGAAACAAGTCACAACTGAGCTGCTGGGCATCTCCTTTCAAACACAAAGGTGTTTCGTTTATGAATGAACGTGTGTTTTTAAACAAGTCTAGTGAGTCAGTGATTCAATTTCCCAATTATGAAATTATGAATCAGCCGTCTAAATGAATCGAATGATTCATTAATTAAATCAGTGACTTGCCACCACCTACTGGCAATTTTAGTTTCATTTTTAAAGTATCTTTTTAGTTAATTAAATCATTAAATATTTCTGTATTCAAAAGTTTAGATTTAAAACATTAATCTCAACATGAATTTAATTGCACACATGCACCTATGAGCCTCATTAAATGATGTTTTATTAACAAGGTTCGGGAGGAGCATCAGATACCTAGCCTAATTATCACAAGAGGAGCTCACTCAAGTTAATCAATGCTACAATTTAAATACAGCTGAACTTGCCTCTATCCATTTGATGGTTTATCAGCATCCCACCACCACCCCATCTCCTCACTCCTCACACGAGTTCTCACTACACCTAGGGGGGTTCTCTGGGTTCGGGCCATTCCCGAGCTCGGAGCCCTTCCCCGGACAGCACGCCAAATATGCATTACTATACTCCGGCTAATTATATGTAAGCGTGAACTTGTGAAACACATAAAAATACACCTACAGGCCACTTTTGTGTTCTTCTGTGCTACCTCTGTAGTACAAATTAATTTTGTTAATACTGATTTCATTTAATTGGTTACTTATCCTTTTCTACTTGTTCTTATTCTGTTGTTTTAATAAAAAGCTTATAAAATATAATTTTTTGAAAATTTTACATAAAAGATGACATACATTTAATAAAGTTAGAAAAATGCCATGACAAATGTAAAAACAAAATTCCCCTTTAAATCACTTTAAGGAGTCAAACATCTTGTAATGGGAAGGCTAATGTTTTATCAGATTTTTTTATTATTTATTAGAAGGTGCTCCTAAAATTTTGAGTGCTTCTAAAAAGTAAATGTGGAGCCCTGTGTTTGCATTTGGCATTTAGATGCATTTACACAGACTGTTTGATGCAGGACATGAATGGACAGTTACAAATGTGTAATTTTGTAGTTAAAAAAAAAAAAAGTTAAATACTGATATTTGAAATGATTTTGGGGGAAAAAAGGAAAATATTCTTTAAATATAAACCTAACATCGCCAGTAGGTGGCGGCAAATCGCTTCATGAGCGAGCCATTGAGTCATTCATTCAACTGATTTGTTTAAACGTCTGATTGATTCAGTAACGAAATGCCAAAGCAGTTCTGCTGTGGCTTTGTTTAAACTATTTTCATTGTTGACGCAAAACAGGAACTTGTCTAAAGTGTAAGTCTATTAGTATTAACTTGTTTATTGGACTGCTTTATAATATCAATATCACATTTCCAATCATACTGATATTTGGAGAAAAAGCTGTACTCTTTGTGTGATATTAACTATATCAGATGGTATATTATTATAAAAGACCTTTACCGGTCATCAGGGAGCATATTTGTCCCCGTATCTTGAATTTTGGGGAAATTTTAAATGTTTTTCATATATCGCACACCCTTTATCGCTCATATTTGCTGTCCGTGTGTAATTCTGTTTATGCATCTCATCATCCATAATCCACTTATTTCCTTCAAAATATCATCATTCAATATTTACATGAATTAAAATAAATTTGTCATTCGCTGAGAAAAAAATCTCTCTGATCTCACTCATCTTACACACTTTCAAACCTGTTATGTCTTGATATATGTGAGAACCAGTTAAAATTGTTGCACAGTTTCCTCTCTTCCATGTGTTGATATTGCATTTCAACCAACAAATAGCCCCTCACATGTATCATAATCTAGCAACATGAATATGAGCAGACAATGAGTGATTTCTAATTTTGGGGGGTGTATTGCCTCTTTAAATATGTAATGCTTGGAATGCCAGAAGGGCTCCACGTTGTTCGATCCTTTAGTGTCATGGTTGTGATTAGACTGACAAGTAACAGGGTGCTGATGATTTTATAAAAGGAAGTCACAAGTGGAAGGATGTGTGATGGTGTTTGTGACTTAGAGAGAGGGACGAGCGAAAAGGAAGTCGTGTGAAGAAGCGTGTGACAGGGGCTGAGATTGTGTGAACGAGAGAGAAGGGCTGGTTTTCTTCCTGAAGGGTTGTGCAAGTGGTCTTATAGTATGGTGCTCCACCCAGGAGAGGTTTTAACTAGATCTTCTTCACATATCAGAGTGGTAACGGTAACTCCATCCTTGAGTGTATATTGGTAAACAATCTGCACGATAGCACTCTGCTGCAGATCAATAAGCATTGAGTAGAAGGTTTTTTATCTCTGTGATTTTTCTCAGCAGACTCTATTCTTGTGTAACCTAGCAACCACATCCACCATGAGCCACGGTCGCGTTTGCAGGCCTCAATTTGTTTGCAGTTGAATTGCCCTGCCAAGCCCCTTTTATTTGCTCACAAGTGTGGAGAATAATTTAACCAGTTTCGCAGCCTGTGTTCAGATCTGAAGTCTCCATATACTCCATGTAAATGCAGTGTTTTCTCATTTTACTTTCATTTTCTTGTGGATTTAGTTGAATATTGAACTGAAAATATATGTTTGCATAGCTAGGAGTTAGCTGTAGTTGTTGTTGCTCCATAATCAGCTTGTTGATGTACCTAAAGGGGTCATCGGATGCCCATTTTCCAGTTGATATGATTCTTTAGGGTCTTAATGAAAAGTCTATAATATACTTTGGTTAAAAATTTTCATTGGTTGTGTAAAACAACACCCTTTTTACCTTGTCAAAATCAGCTCTGCAAAAATCAACCCATTCTGATGGATTATTCCTTTAAATGCAAATGAGCTCTGCTGGCCCCGCCCCTCTCTTCTCGCTGTGTAGTGACAAACTGTGCTCTGAGAGATTGTTTACTTTAGCCACATTTAGCAAAACTTGCTAACTAGCACGTTATTAGGAAAGGTGATTGCAGAGATTCATAAAAAAAAACCTTATACATACTTCTGCTGTAGGTGAAGCTGGATCACGAATGATTTGCACGAACACAGACGCATTTATTTAGATCGGGAGGTGCATTCCCTTCACAAACAAATGTAATCCACTGCATCTTCAGCGGCTCAGATGTCGGGAGTAAATGACAACCACTATGTTCATTATTAGATCCAGCAACACAACACCTCAGTCACTCAGTTGGAGATATTCTTGTCTAACTTACATCCCTGCTCCAGCATCGAAACGGTGGAGGTCGGACTGTTACAGCTGATTTAGGGCGGGTATGAGGTAAGATGCTCATGTCAATCAACTATCGTGGGAGCGGCCTCTGTCGGTGTGATGCCTGAAGTTATCTTAATGGATTTATTTTTTTACAAACATGCAGCTTCTCGATTACTATGGTTTGCTTGTGAATTATTGTGATGTGTTTATCTCTTTGAACTTTCATTCTGATTTTTTCGTTCCGTTTTTTTTGGGTGAACTGTTGCTTTAAATTACTGATTTAGAACCAGATTGTACCTGTGTTTAAACTCCTCTTGTTCATGAAGTTTGCGTAAAGCATGAATTTGTCTATTTTTATAGAATGAGTCAAACGTAGCTTTTAGCTGTTGCAAATATTAATGAATATTAGCTTGCCAGCCGTAAACAGCCTACAATCTGGCTAATGTTGCCTGGTGAAAGTGTAGTTTATTGTAGCTTCGTGCCTGAGTACACCCAAACTTATTGCTTTAATCAGTGCACCTACCTACTTGGCAGCCTCAAACGTATGACCTTATGTCACATTACAGTGAAAATTTCAAATAGAAATGACTCAGAGAAAATTAGAGAATATACTCTGTATATGTGGCTTTGCAGTAAGTGTCTTTAAAGGCCATTTCTGACTCAGTCATCATGTTCTCTAAGTACTGCAGTGACCTTGGCTTTACCCACGTTTGTAGCCTTTCAGTATGCACGACTCAGCCTTGTAATGGCAAACCACCATGCGTCATACTGCTCTCAACTGGGTTGTTCTGTGTGAGAAAAACCATATGCCAGTCCAATGGCCTAATGAACAAACCAGAAGTCAGTTTTCACTTTATCAGCACACTCAAACCCCTAAAGCAACTCACTATTTCTCTATTGTTGTCCACGTTTAATGAAACACAGGACACCTGTGGTCATAGAAAATCAAGAAGTAGGAGGGAATATGTATTAAATTATTTTAATGTATTATATTATTTAACTAAAAAAAAACCCAGTAATATGAATTACAGGAAAGATGGAAGTTCAGATGCAGGAACTCAATACAATAATTAAATTGTTTTGCATATTATCATATCACCATAGCATTTTCATATTTCGATGCAGAGCTGTGTTTGACTGGAGAGTCATTTTCATTAGCGTTCGTGTCCCTAAACAGGCCTTAATATGCCACAATTTAACTATGCAGCAACAGTACAATTAATAAAGATGTCTCGGTGGTTTTGACAGCACAAATTGACAGTTGAAGGAAAAAGACAGGTAGAGTTTGAAAGAACAAAACATGTTAAGAGCTGGAGTGAGTGTGTGGAGCTGGTGGAGACAGGCTTTATGACAGATTGAGGCCACTGACTGTTCTCAGAGAGCAGCTGTGAGAAGTGGGAGTTCTCAGATGAACCAATTATGACTTACTGCAGTACCTCTACTCAGCCCACACAGCCATAGTCTGGCCTGTCTGGATCTTTAGAAGAAGACACTCTGCTTGTAAGCTGCAGTGAACTGATATGAACTGTTATGTATGCCTAAACAAGTGACCTGAAAAGCCTTCACAACTAAAACCATCATAATGAGCGGAATGAAAATCATTGTTTCTGGTCTTCATTGATAATTGCAAGTTACTCTAATGCTGTCAACCCTTTTGACATAAAGGCCCACCATTTTCAAACACAATATTCAAAATATAAACTGAAATACATATTAAATATTTTATGTTTTATCATATACACTACCAGTCAAAAGATTTTTTTTTATGTCAAGTCTATTATGCCCACCAAGCCTGCATTTATTTCATCCAAAGTACAGCAAAAACAGCAAAATGTTGAAATATTTTTACTATTTAAAAAAATTGTTTTCTATTTGAATATATTTTAAAATGTGATTTATTCCTGTGGTTTCAAAGCTGAATTTTAGTATCATTACTCCAGTTGCATGATCCTTCAGAAACCATTCTAATATTCTGATTTGCTGCTCAGAAACATTTATTATTGTTATAATTATTATTATGTTGAAAACAGCTGAGATTTTATTTTTAGGTTTCTTTGATCAATAGAAAATTCAAAAGAACAGCATTTATCTGAAATAGAAATCTTTTTTAACATTATAAATGTCTTTATCATCACTTTTGATTTGATAATTTAAAGCTTCCTTGCTAAATAGAAGTATTCATTTCTATATTTTCCAGATATTCTGACTCCAAGCTTTTGAATGGTATAGTGTATAATGTTAGAAAAGGTTTTTTTTTTTTTTTTTTTAATAAATTCTGATCTTTGGATCTTTCTGTTCATCCAAGAATCCTGGGATATGTACTTAACTGTTTTAAATATTGATAATAATAAAAAAAGGTTTCTTGAACAGCGAATCAGCATATTAGAATGATTTCTGAAGGCTCAAGTGACACTCAAGACAGAAGTAATGATGCTGAAAATTTAGCTTTGACCACAGATAAATTTTAAAATATATTCAAATAGAAAGCAGTTATTAAATAGTAAAAATATTTCACAATATTACTGCTTTTGAGATATTTTGTATCAAATAAATGCAGTCTTGGTGAGCAGAAGAGACTTCTTTAAAAAAGCATTAAAAATCTTTTGACTGGTAGTGTAATTTCTGTTAGTATTAGATTATTATATAGATTAACATATTGATAACAATACATTAATTTGATTATAATATACCACTGTTTTTAAGAACCACTGCTCTAAAGCATTCATGGCAAGAAATCATAAAGATTTATGCTGATATTAACCAAAACCCTTTTTGCTTAAGCCTCTTCTGAACTTTTAGAGGGCACTGTATGCATTTTTGTAGAACTGGGTTGAACTTTGTCTGAAATAATACTTGGTGATGCACTGTTGTTACTGAATGTGCCAAGAAAATATTCCCCAGAGCCTTCGCAGCTAGTTTGATTGACAGGTGATCTGACCTATTATAACACCAAATCTGCCATTTTTGTCCAACAAACAAACAAGACAGGAGAACAGATTAACACTGGTGGACTTGATCTTGCAAAATGGTGTGTATAGACGTCTTTCCACAGTTAAAACAAGATACCTTCTGATGTTCATTCATATTTATTTTGTGCAATAACTAGAAAAGAAGAAGCTAAACGATTCACATGCCACTTGAACTGAGGCACACAGTGATCTATCACAACACATTGAAGAGTTTTAGAATCATGATTTTTCGGATAAAAATTGTGATTGTAATTCGAAATGTACTTTCTTCCTAATTCTGGTTTGCACAGTTCAACCTATTGATCTGGTGCTGTGTGAATGGCCAAATACATGTTTGCATTAAGAATGAAAATATATGGTAATGTAAATGGTCAAGTGACCACTATGTGTATGTTATGGTGTGGTCTAGTGCTTGGAGATATTTTGAACTGTGTGTCTGGCCACTGCAGTGTCATTTACTTGAAGTGATTAGTAGTTTAATCCTGAACAGGTGATGCCAGCTGCCACTGTTTTTGTACTATTTCTGTTTTCTGTGTAGATGCTTGAATAAATCATTAAATTAAGACAATCCCTGAATGCACTCGACAGTTCAAAAACTAATTAATGAACAAAAAAATTTACGGAATTAATTAGAAATTATAGAACTGAACAGCAGTATAAACAAAGACAAAATAATGGAAAGAGAGCTTGTCATACTCGATTGTACTTTTGAACCCAAGCCGAACCTGATTCTAATCGAAAACATTACACGTGTGTTTGTATGTGTTTATTTCTCTCTCCCAGGGACACAATGTGGCGAGTGTTTACAGGCGCTCTCTCTGTCGAGGAAAAGGAAAAGGGTAGTCAGGTGCTTCAGGACCTGAGGGAGATCGAATCATGGGTGTATCGACTGCTGCGCTCCCCGGTGCCTGTTGCTGGTCAGCGACGTGTTGACGTGGAAGTGCTCCCCCATGACTTGCAGCCTGCGCTGACCTTTGCCCTTCCGGACCCTTCCCGCTTCAGCATTGTAGACTTCCCTCTCCACCTGCCCCTGGAGCTGCTGGGAGTCGATGCTTGTCTACAAGTCCTGGCATGCATTCTGCTGGAACACAAGGTATGAATAGCCAGAGGAACAGAACCGCAGCTCGATCAGATGGCAGAGACCCATAGATTACTATATGTGTACTATTTTAATGGTACTCCAAGATACGTCAAAGAACATGGTACTACCACAGTAAATGTCCAGAAGTACACTAATACTTTTTTGTTAGTGCATCTATAGTTCGGCTATGCTTACATGTTCCTCACTGTATAAGCATGCACCATGTACACATATCAGTTATCAGCCGATTTAAAGGGATAGTTCACTCAAAAATTAAAAATGAATTCTGTCATTAATTACTCACCCTCATATCATTCTAAACCCGCAAGACCTTTGTTCATCTTGGAACACAAATTAAGTTATTTTTGATGAAATCCAAGAGCTTTCTGACTCTGCATAGACAACAACACAACTACCACGTTCAAGGCCAAGAAAGGTAGTAAGGACATCGCTAAAATAGTCCATGTGACAACAGTGGTTTAACCGTAATGTTATGAAGCTACGAGAATACTTTTTGTACACAAAGAAAACAAAATAATGACTTTATAAAAAAATTTTAGTCTTCAATGCTCGCTCACAACAGTACCATGTTGTGGTACTCTCACGAATGCATGTCAAAGGCTGAGACGGAAGAGAAGAAATTGTTGAAAGAAGTCGTTATTTTTGTTTTCTTTGGACACAAAAGTGTGCTCATTGCTTCATAAAATTACAATTAAATGTCACATTTGACTAATGTCACATGGACTACTTTATCAAAGTTTATACTTTCTTTCTGGGCCTTGAACGTGTCAGCTGTGTTGCTGTTTATGCAGAGTCAGAAGGACTTACAGGTTTGGAATGTATTTAATGTAGTAATTAATGACAGAATTTATATTTTTGGGTGAAATATCTGTTTAATAATCGATATTGGTCAATATTTCTTGGTTTATTTCCCCTGTTATTACAATTCAATTACTTTTGCTGATTTAATGCTTACTTAAAGTTTTAAAAACACTACTAATTAAAAAAACAATTTAATATAATTTTTTGCAAATCTCAATGAAAATTAATGTTTTGTATTGTGCATTTTAATGTTGTAAATTCACTTAAAATGCATTTTCATTTATATTAGTGTTTATTTCTGTATTTATTTTGACAAAAATATTCTATAACAATAATAATCTATATATCTATATATATTAAAATATCTATCTATACATATATCTATCTATCTATCTATCTATATATATATATATATATATATATATATATGTATATATGAACATTTTAATATTCATTATTTAGCATGAAAATGATGATCAGCCAAATCTTTAATAATGGTATATATAACTTTTTTCTATTTTTAATACAAAATCAATACAATTATTGACCCAGATATTTATATATTACTATTTTTAATTGGTATAGCAGTAATGTAGTTCACAACGCTCTTTAGAGCTTGTAATATTTTGTCACTATGTTTCAGAAATATCTTTTAAGCGAAGTGTTTAATTTGACAGCCATGCATAGTGAGAAGTACCTGTGTTAATTATTTAAAATATTTTATGCTGCATTTACTGAGAGTGTTGGAAAGGCTGACACTTGAGAAAGCAATAACTGCAGTCTGTTTTTTAAAATATACACTATGTCTGTGTCATAGATAAGGCTAATAGTTGTCTATAGATCTGTTGTTTCAAATGAAGCTAGTCTTCATCATTTTGTTTATGCGGGTCATGCTAATAGTGACAAGGAGACTTACTCTCACCCTCTGCTGTCTGTAGGTGGTACTGCAGTCCCGAGATTATAACGCCCTCTCGATGAGCGTCATGGCATTTGTTGCAATGATATACCCCCTTGAGTACATGTTTCCTGTCATTCCACTGTTGCCCACCTGCATGGCCTCTGCAGAACAGGTAACATGACATCTTTTTTGAACACTTGGTATATATGCAATGATGCTCTCTTTATTTCCGTCACACACATATCTTCTTTTTCCAGCTCCTGCTAGCACCCACTCCATATGTCATTGGTGTGCCTGCCAGTTTCTTCCTGTACAAGTCTGATTTCAAGATGCCTGATGATGTTTGGTTAGTGGATCTGGACTGCAACAAGGTATGTCTATCTGTAACTACCCAGACAACAGGTGTTTGTGGATTCTACCATGCTGTAAATCCTTTAGCAATGAATTATGTGTATACTATAGTGGTCTTATGTTGCTTCCATGTCTTTATCAATGTAGGTCATTGTTCCAACCAACGCAGAATTGCTCCCTCCCCTTCCTGAACCTGAAGCCTCTGAGCTGAAGAAACACTTGAAGCAGGTAAGCGAACCAGATGTTCTCTTCTCTCTAAGGAGCCCTACCATTATCTCTGATGTGAATACTAACTGGATTCCAGAAGCAATGCATAGTAATTATCCTGTCTTCTAACAGCTGCTGTAAACATGGCCAATTCTAATAGCGAAGGCTGACAGTGCAAAGATATTTTAAACCCTGTCATTTGAAGCCAAATACAGACAGAAAATTAGACATTGTCTGTTATTTCTAAAGTTTATGTTGACTGATTCATGTTTTGTATTGTAATGACTGTATATTCTCCTCCTTTTTTGTTCCAGCTCTTGGAGGTAATAAGTTTTGAGTTTCCCTATCTATAGACTCAGTAATGGTTCTAGCTTTCTCGCTTAACCCTTTACAATCCCTCATAGACCCTAGAGCTTCTGACCTGATTCTGGGCACCTTTGAGCTTAATCAAACCCCATTAATATCAGCTGTTTAAACATTTCACTGTGTTGTCATTAATCATTGTCATATACTGACCAACTCTGTCCTTCCTCATGTCTTTTTAATAGTTTGGTCACAATCTGTTGTTTTTGTTTTTGCTGGTCTGCAGCAGAATTTCTCAGCCAAATTGATTTACCATTTTGCTTCATCTTGCATCAAACATAATTATCATGCTGTCATTGTAATAACTCAAGCCAAAATAGTCAATACTGTGAATCATCAGTTATGTCTCACAGACCATGAGTCATGAATCTTCATTCGCCATTATGAATCACCACGATTCAGGTCCTCGTCTTTAGATCATGGTTGTTCTAAACTGTTCTAAGCTGATTAAGATTGAAGGTCATCTTTTTAGTGGAGAACAGATGTACAGTATTTCCTTATCATTCATGAACCACACGTAGTGGTGCAAGAGGTCCATGAGCCAATATGGAAATTCTTTTCTTGTGACTGTCATTCAGTTGTGTTTCTCACTCAATTTAGCTTTGGATTTTAAGGAAATGTTATGTAACATCAACATGAAATCGAAATCTGTTCACTTCCTTAAAGGGAACCCTGGGTATTAAAACTTGTATAGCTTAATCTAATGTATATGATGTCTCTTACTGAAATATGTAGTAGGAAACCCATCGTTTATACATATTTTGAACTATGGGGGGTGCCATCATTTCAATAACATAAAATGGTTGCACTCGGTGAGATGCTGGCACTACCTGTTGCTATTTTTACCACAGCACAACTCTGAAAGTAAAATACTGATACGATGACCACAGCTACTTGTAAGAGCTTACAGGTGGCGACGGATATAAGCGTAGGCTCAAACCAAATGCCGTACCATCGATTCTCCCCACAAGGACTCAAAACACCCCCGGATATATGAGAAATGTGCACTGAGAAACTCCTTCAGTGGCTGCGGCATCATGACAGGCATCGGCATGTTTACATTCTGCCAGGATGCCATTTAGCATAAATATAGCAATATAGCAACAGGTAGTGCCAGTAGCTCACTGAGTGCAACCATTTTACATCATCGGAATAATTTTTTTTTTTAAATTTGTATACTTTTTAAGCACAAAAGCTCGTGTAGCACAGGCTCTGGGATGCACGTTCACGTACTACTGAATCATGTCGAAAGGTCACGCCGAACGTAGGCGGAACAAAAGGGTACAGCGATGTCAGGCGATTCTGAAGATGTAGGAGAAAATAAGGGTGATGGGAAGTTCGGATCATTTTACCCACTCGGACCTTTGAGTCTTGTTCAACAAAATGAACAGATCTTTTTTCGAGTCATTTCGTTCATTTCGTTCATTTTAGTAAAATATAATTAAAATGTTACCTGTTACTTCACCAACACATCTACTGTGTACACAAACATTGATCACACTACAAACAAGACAAAACTATAATGCTATAAGAAACAGAAAAGATTCATTCATTGTTCACCTGGGTCTTTAGTCTACAATTAGCTCACCTCACCTCCTATCTGACAAGTTTTCGCCGGAAAGAGAATTGATTAGTTCACCTCTCAAGTCTTCGGGTTCTAGTTGTTCGTTTATCACATGACAGCCACATAAGATGAACGAACGACTCAAAAAACCGAAGACTCAAAACAGGTGAACTAATTCCAGTACAGATCCTAATAGGATGTAGCGCATGCGCGACTGAACGAATCACGAATAACAATCAAAATGAACGAATCGTTCAAGAACGACCCATCACTAATTCGTAGCATCGTGAACGCGCATCCCAGAGCCTGTGCTACACAAGCTTTTGTGCTTAAAAAGTATACAAATTGTTATATTTCAGAAAAAAATGACAGATCATTTTACTAGATAAGACCCTTCTTCCTCAGCTGGGATCGTTTAGAGCCCTTTGAAGCTGCATTTAAACTACATTTTGGAAGTTCAAAATTGGGGCACCAATCAAGCCCATTATATGAAGAAAAATCCTGAAATGCTTTCCTTAAAAGCCATAATTTCTTTACGACTGAAGACAGAAAGACATAAACATCTTGGATGACAAGGGGGTGAGTAAATTATTTGTAAACTGTTGTTCTGGAAGTGGACTTCTCCTTTAAGCTATACAAGTCTTAATTCCCGGCACTTTCTTTATTGCAGATTGCTTGTGTGTTTGTACACAAATAAATTGTCATTATATTTCCACAAAATCTCACTAAAACGTCTTTTCTGTTTCGGTTACGCCACCAAAACGAATAACCTGTTTCACGTTACGTTTGTTGAAAATCATGTTTCACTCTAAAAAAAAGCATCACATTAATGAAGTAAAGATAAAATAGTTTGAAAATGGCATTTTGTGTTGACTAACACCTACCAAATAATATTTGCAGTCAAATTTGTGCACATTCTCCAATGATAAGTTTGTGTGAGATCTGCTTTCCTTTCCACCTGATAACCCACTAGTTTTCTTCGGACTGGTGTGTTTTATTTCCTGTTTGTACTCATACTGTCCAGTTCATGGTGTGTTCTGTCCTCAGTTTCTCTCTATTTGTCTCCCTGTGGTTTCTTCCCCTCCTCTCTCTTTCTTCCACTCACGTTTGGTCACATGATTTCCTAATCTTTCTCAGTGACAGGTAGTCATGTGACATTTCCTGCATTTTTTTTCTTGTGTCCTTCAGTGTCTGGTAAGGTTGACTGTGATCACCCAAAAGCAGATCTTCGCCTCTGATTCCAAGGTTCACAAATCTTTGCATTTTGAATGTGCATCTTTCCCCCCATCGTCAACACCCCTAGCCCTACACTCTCTGTAAACTTAACAATTAAATTAAATTGAAACCATACAGATACTTCTTTATTCCACACCCTTTGATTAAACATACTTACAAATGCACACACTTGCAACTCTGTTTGCCTCCATAGCCTCTAACTCTTTGCACTCTTCCTCCCTATCTCTTTGTGTGATGAAGGTCCTACAGAAGCCCCCTGTATCTCATAGCACTATGTTTGGCTTGAGCATGTTTCAATGCAACTTCTCATTTACATTATGCTCATTAACCTAAAGCAAAAAAATCATCGTAATCAGCAGGAGCAGATGATGCGATTGGTTTGGTAACGTGCCGGCCAAATGCCGTGGCGAGCGCAGGGTCTGATGGAATGCCGGCTGAGAGGCATTGAGTGAGCAATGGCAGAATACCCAGAGTGCTTTGTTAATGGCTCTGAGTGATGACCGCACCCTTCCCTCTAACATTTTTTGTCTATTAAATCTTTGATGCAACACCGTTGCTGCAGGCAATAGCTTTCTCTCTTATCCCAATGTAACATCAAAAAAAAAAATGGTTCACTCAAAAATGAAAATTCTGCCATCAGTTATTCACTCTCATGTTGCTCCAAACCCGTAAGACTTTAGTTCATGTTTGAAACACAAATTATATTTTTAATGAAAACTGTCGTTCTGTTGAAAGTTCATTTCACCAAAATTTTAATGCTTTAAATAAGTTCATAAAAATATTGTAAAAGTCATCCATATGAATCTTCTAAAGAGATACGATGAACTTATATGATGAACAGATTTAATTTAGGCTATTATTCATTGATAAACATCATCAGATATGGAAAATCGAAGCTCAAACGTGCTTGTTTTTGACATACATAAACCAGTGAGGTTTGTTCACATTTACCATGTTTGATGTGCTCTGTGTATGCAATTATCAGTGTTTTTATGAATTAAAAGTCTAAATATAAGTTGATATTAAATATACTTTGTTTGAAACAAAATCAAGGTACACATGACAGAATTGTCATTTTTGGGTGAACTGTTTTTTTTTTAATTATGTGCATCGTATTTAAATAAAGAGTGATTATGCTTTTGCCTTTGCCATTTGGTAGATTTTTAGACAGAAGTTTGTAACCGTAGGCCTCCAATGTGAGACATGATTGCCTGAGGCGACAGTGCTCTTACATCAGTCTCCCCTGTCTGGATTCATTGTTAAATTGATCTCTCCTGTATCCATCTTCCTCCTCCACTTTTGTCTCTCTCTCTCTCTCGCTCTGTTGTCGACTCCTCAATACAGGCTCTGGCCAGCATGAGTCTAAACACGCAGCCTATTCTAAACCTGGAGAAGTTTCAGGATGGACAGGAGTTGTCTTTATTGCCCCCTGGTCGTGACAAAGCCTCCCCCTCCTCCACTGAGTTCAACCCACTCATCTATGGCAATGATGTGGACTCAGTTGATGTTGCCACAAGGTATAATTTATTGTATACTGTATTAAATGTGATGGGAATGCTTCATTAATAGTGTGTGATTTAGGTATAATTTAAGCTACCAAATGGAATTAAAACAATGATTCTTTCCTAATTTGTTTGTAGGCTTCCATGAATTTCTAAACAATCATTGGGTCTCATTTACTAACCATGTATATGTACAAATTTGTGTGTGGTGTGTTTCATAAATCGTGATTCATCAATAATTTCCGTACTGAAATGTATTCTCTTTTTTTAATGAAAATGTACTGTTGGCCATGTTTTATGCAAATTACTGTCCTTGGGTATGCTGTCGCTCGTTTGGAATACTTCAAGTTCATTAACATTACAGCAAGGTTAAGAACAAATTCATATGTGGATGTACGTGTTGTGAATTAGGCAGTAATTTTTCATGAGAGGTTCTTCTGTGTGTACAAATATGAATAATCTACACAATTATTTCTGAATGAGACCCATTATTTTTGTTAGTGGTACAGAAAACGTGAAATCTGTACCAAGACAAACAAAAATATACTAATATTTGTACCATTCCGCCCTAAGCACGTAATAGAAATTATTTTGATCTTGCTATTAGGGTGGCGATGGTGAGGTTCTTCAACTCTCCAAATGTGCTACAAGGATTCCAGATGCACACACGCACTCTGCGTCTCTTCCCCCGTCCTGTGGTGGCGTTCCAGGCCACGTCTTTCCTGGCCTCTCGGCCACGGCGGAATGGATTCACAGAAAAGCTCTCCCATACCCAGGCGGTGGAATACTATGGAGAGTGGGCTCTCAACCCCACCAACCTGGCTTTCCAAAGGATTCATAACAGTGAGAGACATAGATATATCTCATCAAACTCCAAAGTTTACTTCCAGAATGAAAATTTCCTGACTTTACTCACCCAACTGTCATCCAAGATGTTTATGTCTCTCTTTCTTCAGTCGCAAAGAAATTAAGTTTTTGAGGAAAACATTCCAGGAATTTTCTCCGTATAGTATGTTCTGTGGTGCCCAATGGTTTGAAGATCCAAACTGCAGTTTTAGTGCAGCTTCAAAGGGCTCTACATGATCCTAGCCGAGGAATAAGGGTCTTGTCTAGCGAAGCAATCTTTCATTTTATACAAATGCTCATCTTGCACTTGCTCTGCGATGCGCATGTGTGACTTCACACATTGCATAATCACATTGGAAAAGTCATGTGTGGTTAATTCTTCGTCTGTGTACTTCGGTAGAGTAGGGCGAAAAATTCAGATGTTCTTCTCCAACTTCAAAGTTGTCAGGCGTTGTTTTACCTTTTTTGTAAAGGGTGTTTGTCACACGTGCGTGATTATGTATGGTCACACTAGTGCAAGATGAGCATTTGTGGTTAAAAAGTATATAAATTTCTATTTTTTTTGGAAATGACCAATTGTTTTGCTAGATAAGACCCTTATTCCTCAGCTGGAATCACGTAAGCCCTTTGAAACTGCAAAGAAACTGCAGTTTTCATCTTCAACCCGTTGGCCACCATTGAAGTCCACTATATGGAGAAAAATCCTGAAATGTTTTCCTCAAAAACCGTAACCCTTGTGCAGCTAAAAAAAAAAAAAAGTTATACATAGGTCTATAGTGGACAAAAATGTCAATTTTTCAAGCACAGACTTAAGTTTGGTCTCATTTTAAAGAAGACCCATGGCAGATTACTGATGGAGTAGAAAAAGTTTGAAAAGTGAAATAAAAAAAAAGTTATAGAGGTTTAATTTTATGAAAATGCTTTTATATAAAGCATACTTTATATTTTATATAAAATATATATTTTATGAAACAATCAAAGCCATAAATCTAAACAAGCTGTTTTCTAAAATTGAGGTTGATATCTCAAAAAATTAGCTTTCAGGAAGATTTTGTTTGGGGTGCAGTGTCAAATTTTCAAATAAGATTCCAGCTGGTGCAAACAGTGGTTGGATATTTTTTATGACACACATACAAACCACACTCTGACATCCATACCAACACACCCACACAATGATAGCTGCATAATATATCCAGTTGGCTCTATAATATGCAGAAGCAAAAAACAGCATCATTTTACAGTTAAATGGCACTGCAATAAAAAATAGCAGTTTTAATGGGTTTCAATGGGGACATTTTTGTCCAAAAGGTGCTGAGAGTAACAATTTTTTTTGTACCTAGTGCATATAAATTTTAAGCTTGGGAGCACAGAGTTAAGTTGGGTCTCATTTTAAAGAAAACCCATGGCAGATTATTGTTGAAGTAAACAAAGTTTAAAAATTGAAACAATATAAAAGGTATAGAGATTTAAGTTTATGAAAATGCTTTATGAGCAATATTTTATGAAATATGTTGAACTCTAAACCTGCTAGAAAATCAAAGCCATAAATCTAAACAAGTTGTGTTCCAAATTTGAGGTTGATATCTCAAAAAATGAGCTTTCAGAGCTTTATGTAATCACATAAGATGCCAGCAAAACTCTGCTGGTGCACACAGTGGTTGGATTTGTGATTTGCAGTAGAGTTTTTCTCTCTCAAATATCACAAGCAAACACACAATTTTTTTTTATGACACACGTACAAACCACACTCTGACATCCGTACCAACACACCCACACAATTATAGCTGCATTATTTATCCAGTTGGCTCTGTAATTTGCAGAAGCAGAAAACAGGAATAAAGCGAGTATTTGCTTTATAGGCCAAACCTGAAAAATGGCACCATCTGGTAAAAAATGGTAAAATTTATTTTGATGCCTTGCCAACAGAATGAAAGTCTATTAACAAAAATAGCATCATTTTACAGTTAAATGGCACTGTGATTAAAAATAGCAGTTTTAATGGGTTTCAATAGGGACATTTTTGTCCAAAAGGTGCTGAGTGTAGTAATTTTTTGTACCTAGTGCAAAATAGTTTTATTAAAGGAAATGGAGGTGAAATAGTAATACACACCTGTGCCAAAATGAATGCAGCTGGAAATAACATGGGTGTAATGATCACAAAAAACAAGACTGAAAAGGACAAAAATGTCCAAAAGGTTGCACAAGGGTTCATTATTATTATTATTTTTTTTTTTTTTTTGACTAAAGAAAGAAATGAACATCTTGGATGACATTAGGATGAGTAAATTAATTAGATTCGATTGTCACAGTTTGCCCCCTAGTGGCAGTTATAATGTCTTCTCAATTAGTTTTCAATTTCAACCAACAGTAAGAGAATTTACCATCTGTTTATTGACCGTGGAGGAATAAATGAATAATGTATGAATAGTTGCCCATGATTGCCAGCACTTTTAGAAGGAACATATTATGGGTTGCGCAATGCTAAAATGACGAACAATATGAATAATTATTCCTGACTTTATTCATATCCACCCATATGCAAAACTAAAAGCAAATCTCACATCTGCAGAGGGATAGAGCTCCACTCAGGCCCCTCTTCAGTTGTGTCTTCCAGTCTTTCCACTGTTGTTTGTTGCATTTTAAATGCAGCTTTACTCTTACCTGCATGTAGTTTCACTATAAAGACTGTCCATTATGTGGTTACCATTTTGTGTGTAGTCAGTAATTATACTGTGTGTGTGTTTCAGATGTCTATGACCCCTCTCTAATAGGCGATAAGCCTAAGTGGTATGCCCACCAGTTACAGCCAGTATTTTACCGTGTGTATGACGGAAACTCTCGTCTGGCGGAGGCGTTGAGTGGACCCCTGCAGGATGAGACCAATGATTCAGACCCAACAGATGACAGGTTGAAAACACCCAACGCTCATACTTGCAGTACTCACTAACACACACAGACCTTTTAGCTTGTGCTCAATTGCTATTGATTCTTTGTTACATTTACATATATTTATATACACATTCAAAATTCTGAATTCAGTAGGTTTTGTTTTTTTGTTTTTTCAAGAATTGAGTTAATGAAATAAATAGTTAGTGTTTTCAGTTGATCAAAAATGATCAGCAACCAGATCAGCATAATGAAATGATTTCTGATGTATCATGTGACAGTGAACACTGCAGTAATGGCTGTTAAAATTTAGTAATTGTAAAATTGTAATATTAAATTCTAAAAACAATATTACTATTTTCAACTGTATTTTTGATCAAATAAATGTAGCCTTGGTTAGCATTTCAAAAATATTACAGAAATCTTTATGCACATGCATTTTTGACTGCTTTTGTCTATTTTAAGTTGTATTTATTTATTATTGGTTATGTTTTTTTCAGTGGCAGTGACAGTGAAGCATACGATGACTCCAGCTCTTCCTACTCGTCTCTGGGAGACTTTGTGAATGAGATGATCAAAGGGGACATACAAGGGGACACACCAAGTGAGCTTCTCCCTTTTTAATTTCTTTTTGAATTGATGTAAAGTGTTTAGAAGTTTAGCTTCATAATTTTTATATTTACAATCGTTTTTTAGATGTTGACCCCCTGACCCATGCTGCTCTGGGAGATGCGAATGAGGTAGAGATCCATGACTTCCATGAATATAAGGGGGACAATGGTGACCCAGACCAAGAAGGCCCCCCAGAAGCAGCGGACAGCCAACCACTGCGGTCCAGCTCCAGCACGACAGCCAGTTCCAGCCCTAGCACAGTCATACAGGGAGTCAACCATGTCAGTGCTCAAACTAAATGTTGTCTGAATCTAGAGGTAAGCATCATCTGCTGTGATCTCTAAAGTGTGTGTTTCTTTGTGTAGGAACAGAAGGAACCTGTTGAGATGGAGGCGACAGCAGGCGTAACCCTCCCTAACTCTGTCCCAGGATTGGTAGCTCCACCTTTTACAAAACCCCCTCCTGATCCGGTTCCTGTTGACCCAGCCAATAAGAAGCGAGAGTACGATAATCCTTACTTTGAGCCCCAGTATGGCTTCCCTTCAGAGGAGGATGCTGAAGTGGATGAGCAGGAGGAGAGTTACACACCAAGGTTCAACCAGAATCTCAATGGCAACAAGTATGTGCTCAGTCAATACTTGGAGATAGTCCTACACAAACAGACTGAATCTATATCTGAGTTGCACAGACCAGCTCTTAACATCCTCTCCCTAAATTGTGTGTGTGTTTAGACCATCTCGTCCATTGAGACCCAGCAGTCTGAAGCTTCCGGGTGAATCTGATGGGGAGGGAGACTCCAGAAATAGCTCTCCGAACTCCACCATCTCCAACAATAGCAGCGATGGCTTCGGGGGACTCATGTCCTTTGCCAGTGAGTTGCCAGCCTAACATAACCTCTATTCATTCGTTAGCAGGTCATGCTCGCGTTGCAAATTTGGACCTAAAAATACTGAAATCACAGGAATGTTTGAAGATGTTTGCTTGAATTTTTGACTCTGTTTCTGTCTAGACAAAAGCTTGAAATAAAGTCAACAGAAATGAGAAGTGCTTAAAGGTTACATAGCATTCTTTCAATTTTGTTAAAGGGATAGTTTACCCAAAAATGAAAATTCTGTCATTAATTACTGTAAGAACCGTAAAACCCTCGTCCTTCTTCAGAACACATATTAAGATATTTTTGATGAAATCTGAGAGCTTTCTGCCCCTGCATAGACAGCAATGCAACTGACTCTTTCAAGGTCCAGTAACATAGTAAGGACATCGATAAAATAGTCCATGTGACATCAGTGGTTCAACCATAATGTTATGAATCTACCAGAGTAGGTTTTCTTTTCTTTTGCGCAAAGAAAACCAAAATAACAAAAATAATATTTATTCAAACGCTCATGAATGCGCATCCATCTACACGGAAGAGAAGAAATTGTTGATTGAAGTTATTTTGTGTTTTCTCTGCACACAGGAAGTATTCTTCTAGCTTTGTAAAATTCAGGTTGAACCTCTGATGTCATATGGACAGTGTAAGAAAGCTCTGGAATTTCATCAAAAATATCTTAATTTGGTCTTATGAGTTTAGAATGACATGAGGCTGAGTAGTTACTGACAGAATTTTCATTTTTGGGAGAACCCTTCAATATTCGTTTAAAAGTTTGAATTGTGGGAGTTGATTAAAAATTTTTTTTTTTTAAAAAGTAAACAAAAAAAAAGATGTTTCTTGAGCACCAAATCAGCCTAATAGAATGATTTCTGAAGGATCATGTGATACTAAAAACTGGACATTAACAGCTTTTGAAAGTTCAGCTTTGTCATAACAGCAATGAATTAAATTGAAAAGTGTAGTATTATATTTAGGGGTGCACATAAGTGGTTTGAGGGGTAAAATACATTTTTCTGGCAGGATACCCCTGGTAAAATTCACATGTCATTGGAGAAATATCATGTTATTGGCAACCTGCGGAGATGAAAAACAATTTGTGGCAACCCACCAAAATAAAAGCTTGATAATTATATATATATATATATATAATATTTTTTTTAATTAAGTTTACTATAAAATAATTATATTTTTATTTAATACTCCTTTTTATTTTATTCTATCATCACACTTTATTATTTAGTTTATTATTTTATTTTTAAAAAACTAAATGAAAAAAGCAATAATATTATCACTATTATTACTTTACTTTATTATCACTATTATTACTTATATTTAATGGGTCACACTATGTGAAGTGTGAGGACCAAACCAAATCTCCAGATGTTCTTATGAGAACCAGGCTGGAAAATTTATGTGCACCCCTGATTATATTGTTTTTAATTATGAATTATATTGTAACAATTATTTTACATCATAAAATTTTACATAATAATATTTCACATAAACCATCAGTATTGGTCCTCTGCATGCTATTTCCGATATGCTTATGGCTTTAAATTAATCAAAAATCGTCTGATAATTATTGGTGGCCGATACATTGGTTCATCCTTAGTTTTTACTATTTATTAATGCAGATTTGGTGAGTATAAGTGCTTTATTTCAATAACATGAACAAATTTTTACCAACCCCAAAGCTTTAGTTTGTAGTGTATATTAATATTTAATCTATGAATATCAGAATTAAGAATATTGGCTTTTGTTAAGGGCTTGAAAATTGTACAGTTTCACTGCTATTGACACTGACTCTGGAAATTTCTGGTACCGGGGTTGCATTACACACAAACGTGTTCCCTTAATCGTATGTTTGCAGGTAATCTGTATAAAAACCACGGCACCAGTTTCAGTCTGTCCAGTCTGGCTCTGCCTAATAAAGCGCGAGAGAAGAACACGCCGTTCCCCAGTCTCAAAGGTACTTACATCCCCTCTGATCTCTCCATGTGACCTTCCTGCTCATCCACCCATCTCTCATTCATTTCTCCAGTCTAGTCCAGTTATCCTCTCTTCTTCTTCTTCCTCTTCCTCTCTCCAGAGCCTTTCCTTATCTTTCTTTTCGCTGTCTACTTCTTTTTTACCTCTGTCCTCACAAAGGCAGTGTGACTAATGGTTGAGTCACTCCAATTAGACTGATCTTGTTGTATTACCTCCACTGAATTCAAGTAATTTAAGGGTCAAATAGATGTTAATTCTACAACAGTAATTCCGTAATTTAAGAAAGAGTACGCCATGTCTGTTTAGCACATCCATTAGACTCCAACCTCAGCTGTTTAAAAGGAATATTTCTAAGTTGACTCTTTTTCTATTTTCCACTTTCTTCTCTTCTTCCTTTATAATTTGTTTGATGTATTTCTTTTGAAGAATATTTTCATTTCGATTTAACAGAGGACACAGATCAAGGTTTGTGGGAATGTTGCCTGATTTCTTTGCCCCAACCCACATGTCTTTTATCCAGTGTTGCTGCCTTCTGTGACAAGTACCTTGCCTCCTTTTTGCACTGTTCACTGATTTCGTGGAAAATGGTGGCATAGACATACAGTCATTTTTTAGGCTAGCAACCACAGTTCTTATATCTGTTGTTGTTATTGTTGACTTTTATTTTCTGTTTGTTTATGATTTTGGATGATTGTATTGCTCAGACGATGGTGATGACAGTCCTGAGAGTCCTGGTATGTCCTATATCTGTAGTCTGCCCTAATGATGAAACCAGTTGCTGTTTATAGTAATATAGACCCTTTGAGTCCTGAGAGAATGACAAACTCTGCCCACTTTTCTCACTCTGAACCTGAGTGACAGACTTGCATTGGTTCCTAACTCCTGTCCTTCCTTTTACACCCCTGAATCTCAACTATAGCGTCAAACAGCATTTTTCATGAACTGATAATGTGTGCTATTTTAAGGTTGGAAAGTAAATCGTGTAGGACAGCAGTTTGGAACCTCTAAGATAGAGGATATATCTGTGCTTACATATATCCACTATGCCTTTCCTTCTCCTCGTTCCTATTCTGTGATTATTAGCAATGAACATAAAAATGGTGCCATCTCTTAAAAGACAACAGCCAGTTTGTGGTTGCATTTCAAAACATTTCTTTCTATACAGAAAGGATGTTTCTGTAGGAATGGAATGATATGATTTTTGACTGCTCTGTGTGTCGTGTGTGGTGTTTTTGAAGTGATCTTTCCTTCATTTGTGTGTCATCTCAACTGGAGACAGAACTGAGGTCTGTTCCATTTCAATTCCACCTGAACTCCCTGGGTGAATTGAAGATAGCAAAACCGCACTGGGAGAAGTGCAGCCACTCGGTACATTTCAAGCTCTGATCAACTTCTGAACTGAAATGTAGTTTCCACTAAACTTGGTTGAAAGTCTTGATGAAGAAGACTTTGAAGTCTGGTGGTTGTGTACTTGTTTAAAATAAATCGATGATATGTCAAGGATTGTAGCTTATACGTACAGATATTCTTCAGCTTTAAGTAGAGCAGTAGTAATGCTGCTTTTAGAGCTGGGTACAGGAGAAAACCAATAGAGCACTCCAGGGGACAAAACCACACTGCATTCCAGCTAGCATGTCGACTGGTAATGATTTTTTTCTTTTAATGTTCAGTGAACACACACGCACACCCTTTTTTCACTGTTTCACTGTCTCTATTGACCAGACAATCCTTTCAGCAGTTTTACCTTGTCAATTTGTAGAAGGTGCTGTTGGGCTTGTTTTCTTTAACAATACAAAAATCAATTTAATGTAATGCTGTTAAAAAATGTGCCCCCTTTGCTATTTCCTTAAAGTCATTTTTTTGCTCTTTTCAGAGTTTATATTTCTCATACGGCATCAAAACGCACAGGATATTCAAATAATATATAATTAAAAAGAGTTTTGAGTATCCTGATTTGTTAGAACTTCACATCATGTGGTAATTCCTTTAAATTTCTGAAGAACCTAAAGTAGCTGCATCTTTTAAAAAACTAAAGAATGTTATTGCGACTTTTTATCTGACAATTCAGACGTTTTTCTCAGAATTGCATGATACAAACTCGCAGTTCTTACTTTTTTCAGAATTGTGAATTCGTGAGATATGAAGTCACAATTCAGACTTTTTCTCAGAATTGCTTGATATAAACTCACAATTACAAGAACTAAGGGCAAAATTGCAAGATAAAAATTCTGTTCTTTTATTCTCTGAACTGCAAGTTTATATCTCGCAAATCTGACTTTTTTCTCTGAATTGTGAGCTGTAAACTCACAATTTGCAAGAATGTCCAATTTTGAGATGGAAAAAAATGATATGTTCTCAGAAATGATCAAGTTTATTTCTCAGAATTGTGAGTTTACATCTCAGAAGTGAGAATCGCAACTCTGACTTTGTAACTCACAATTGCGAGTTTATATCTTGCAAGTGTGAGTTTATATCTCACAATTCTAAGAAAAAAGTCAAGATTGCAAGATGTAAACTCGCAATTGCGAGAAAAAAGTCAGAAATGCAAAATATAAACTCACAATTGTGAGGAAAAAAGTCAGAATGAATTGCGAGAAAAAAGACAGAATTGCAAGATGTAAACGCGCAATTGCGAGAAAAAGTCAGAATTGTCGATGTAAAATTACAATTGTAAGAAAAGGGTCAAAATTGTGAAATAAAAAGTCGCAATTACCTTTTTTTTATTCAGTGTCAGAAACGGGCTTCCTCACTATTGAGTCTTGAGTACAAAAAAAAAAAAAATAATAATAATAATTAAAACATGCACAAATGATTAATTCAAGTTAAGATGTATAACATGCATTGACAATAGATTTCATGGCAATTTAAAAAAAAAAATATTTCAGTTCATTTATAAATTATGTATTTACTTGTTTAAGGCTGAAACATTTTTAGAATATTTCTGACTATTATTTTATGAATGGAGTTTTATAGAATAGCTTTATTCATTCATTAATCACATGTATTCACAATTAATCAAGACCTCCCAAATCACAAGCTGTTCTGACCAAATGGAAGTCTGAAATGCTTATATTTTTCTGATTTCCGTCTTTCTCTCATTTTATTCTCTCTCTTTCTCTTTTTCCTTTCTCTCTCTCTCTCTCTCTCTGTCATATTCCATGCTCTCTGCTGGGTTTCTCTGTTGTATATGTACATGTGTCCGGTGCTTGTGGTTGTGGGTTGATGTTTGGACTGGTTCTGTCTGGGCCGGTGTTGTTCTCTGTCCCCTCTTTGACCCCCTGCACTAATTCTGGCTTCTGTGTCCAGTATTTGGGCTAAATTCTCTAATGGAGATTGTAACAGAGATCGGCCCGGGGAGCGGAGAAGGTGGGTTCTGCCCTTTGCTGCGTGAGCTGCATGCTTCTCCAAAGCCAGTCAGCTACATCTCCCAGCATCCTGTTCCACCATTGCTTCCTCATTCCTCACATTCAATAGTCACCTGATGTCAAATGTCAGTCACTGTGATTGTAACCGTTTGACTCTTTTGTTCACATGTCATGTCTTCTTTTGATGGGCCTGTAATGTAGAAAGAATAGGACTTGTGCTGCATTAAACTTGGAAAAGTGTTTGGGAAAAGCGCAGGATAGAAAGATTGATGTTCTCAGTGAGGCTTGTCTGGTAAGATCTAAGGATTTGAGATATGGATTATTTTAAAATGAGATGAAGATGAAGTTGGTTAAGAAAGTGTGTTGATCTAGGTAGAAAGATCTCATTGTTATTGAAGATTGTTCTGTGCCACAATGAGGTCCTGATCATCCCGTCTGTGTTCTTCCAGTATTGACTTACTGACTGTCCATTGTAATTTACGGTTGGTAAGATTTTTTAATTGGTCACCAAGGCTGCATTTATTTGATCAAGAATTCAGTAAATACACTATATTTACACTGCCCTCCAAAAGTTTGGAAACGCCCTAGAAAAGTGGAGTTTTGGACAATATTGGCATGAATCCTTTTTAATTTGTGATAATTTTGCACTGATAAGGGACAACACAAACTACGAAAACATATTTTATTACATAACCAATTTATACGTAGAAAAATCGTAAATTTTTGATTCATCAAAATATCCAGCATTAGCAGCTATTACAGCTCTGCATAATCTGGGCCTAAATTCATTGTATTCTAAACTTAATTGTCAATTGTTGAAGCTATTAAGGTGTGCTGACCCAAAAATCTTTTAAAAACCTGAGCCAAGTTTAAACCAGTAACCAGGCATCACAGCTGGCAAAGGGGCATGTCTGACTTTGACATGTATATATTTCCATAATTATGTAATCAAAATTAAAAAAATTTTATTGCTGGTCTTCAATGATAATGTTAAGTTACTTTAATGTATTTGCACCAAAACATTATAAGGATTTATGCTGATATCATCCAAAACCACACTTTGCCAGGGGTGTTTCCAAACTTTTGGAGGGCAGTGTAAATATAGTAAATACAGTAATATTGCAAAATAATATTAAAATTTAAATGAACTCTATTTTATTGTTATTCAGAAATGATTCTAATGCTAAAAAAATGGTGCTCAAGAAACATTCCTTATTTTTATCATTGTTAGAAACTGTTGCACTGGTAAAAATTTGTTTATTTATTTATATTTTTATGAAAACATTTTTTTAAAGGGATGTTCACCCAAAAAAAAAAAATTCTGTCATTAATTACTCACACTCATGTCGTTTCAAACCAGTAAGACCTTCTTTCATCTTTGGAAGACAAATTAAGATATTTTTGATGAAATCCGAGAGCTTTCTGACCCTGCATAGACAGCAACACAACTACCACGTTCAAGGCCCAAAAAGGACATTGTTAAAATAGTCCATGTGGAACGACATGAGTGTGAGGAATTAATGACAGAATTTTCATTTTTGGGTGAACTATCCCTTTAATGGATTTTTTTAATCAATAGAAAATACAATTAGAAATTGTTCGTAACATTTTAAATGTCTTTACTGTCACTTTTGATTAATTTATTGCATCCTTGATGAATAAATTTATTAATTCCTTAAAAAAACTTACTTTTGAACTGTCTTACCCTATGCAACTAATTACAGAAGAGTGCACACCAAACAGCAGATTAGATTGTATTTAAATGTCTGCACCTTCCTAGCAGCCTTCAATTCATAAATCATGCATTTCGTCTTTTTTCTTATGGTTTGTTTTAAGTTTTAGGTTTGTAATGACATATAGTTATTCAGACTTCGTTATGAGCTATGTAAGTCTTGACTAAAAATATATTCTCTGGCCCAATTGAACGTGTAATCTAACCACACAGTGTGAAATCTGTGAAAAGATGTCCATCTGTTAATGCCCTTCTATGCAGCACAAACCATCCATGCACCGGTTGTGCTTTACGCATGTAAATGTTCAGATGAATGCACAGAGGCTGGATAGACACACGCACTGAATTGCTTTTTGTGTTTAGTGTATGTGCTGTTGCCATACACTCAGAGCTAAGTGTGTAATATGATCATCTGAACTGACAGGGCTTTTTTTCATTCTTTTTTGTGTTGTTTCTTGTTGCCATGCAGTCTGTTTCTCACTCATCCATTCTTCCACTCATCTTTCTCACTCTGTTCTTTGCCTGTGTGTATGCGTGTGTGTGTGTTGGCTCCAACCAGCGTCATTGCTCCTGTAGCTCTCCTTACTGCTCCAGTCCTTCAGTCGCACCTCTAACTGTCAGCATTAGCATCATTAGTCATCTAATACCCCCTTACTGCAGTGTCCAAAATACTGAGGTGCAAATGAAAATTTGCAGGTTGCTAAAGTGGGTGTGAATCTTTTAAATGCTGTATGTTACCCTTTCTATACTATTACCAGACACGGGGTTAAAACATCGGTGTGGAGGTCTTAGACTACACTGTGTTTTAATGCTGCAGTCATTGTGTTTCTGCTGTGGTGTTTATTAGATGTGTGTTTTCAAGTGAATTGTTTACTGAATTTAAATGATTTGTGTGTATAGAAGTGGGTAATTTGGTGGATAAGTGGGTGTTGACACATGGAAGCTTCATGTGACACACGTGCGTACTTATGAGGTCTATATCCAGTCTGACAAAGTGAATGGTCTGTTGTAGGTGCTCGAGCCCCCAGAGCGTTGGTAGATCAGAAATCCTCTGTTATTAAGCACAGCCCCACCGTCAAGAGAGAGTCTCCATCTCCTCAGGGCAGAGCCAACAACACCAGGTACTGCAATGACGCTCATATTTATTCATTAAGGCTCTTTTATCTTAAGGATCTTGCCAATTAGAACAATACAAGCAGATGTGATTACTCCAGAACCAGTAGGGCTATCGTGCATATATCATTTGAATACAATGATGACTGCCCAATTGTACTTTTAAGTACAAATAAAAATACAATAAAATACTTTTTTTTTTTTTTTTTTTATACATATATTATTCATTTATACATGCATACATACATACACACACTTTTTTAGGTTTTAAAATGTTATTTATAGGGTGCAAAAAAAACAACAACACATATTAAGAAAATCTTCTTTAAAGTTGTTCAAATGACATTTTAGCAATGCATATTACTAATCAAAAATTAAGTTTTAATATATTTATGGTAGGAAATTTACAAAATATCTTTATGGAACATGACCTTTACTTAACATCCTAATAATTTTTGGCATAAAAGAAAAATCAATTGACCCATACAATGTATTGTTGGCTATTTCTACAAATATACCTGTGCTACTTATGACTGGTTTTGTGGTCCAGGGTCACATATGCTGATTTTAATCTTTAATGTTTAAAAGACTCTTGATGAATAAAAAGCTCAAAAGAACAGCATTTATTTTACATTTAAATCCTTAGTAATATAATCCTTGCAAAATAAAAAAAGACTTACGTTATTTTAAAAAATCAACGTTTGTGCATATTTCAAATTTTGGGGGACGCCATTATTTTTGATGACATTAAATGGTTGTACTTGGTGAGCTACTGGTGCTACCGGTTGCTATTTTTAATGCATCACAACTTGGAATAAGCATCTCGGAAAATAAAATACTGATACGATGCCACATTTTTACAGCTTTTGGTTGTAATTTTCAGTCGAAGGGCAACAAGAGAAGCGATGTAAGTCTTCACTACTTTTCCTAGTGATAAGAAGAGGAGAAAAGAATGGGAGGATGCCTGTGGACGAATAAAACTTTCTAAAGACCAGCGTCTTCGTTCTCTCCACTTTAGCCCTGATGCCTTTGAGGGTTTTATTAGACCATAGCTACTTAAAGAGCTTATAAACTGCAGAGGTAAGAAATGCTAGATGGCATCCTGGCAGGATGTAAACATGTTGACGCGTTTCATAACGCTCAGCCACTGAAGGAGTTTCTCATTGCGGATTTCACCTGATATCCGAGGGCCTTTAGGGGCATTTGTGGGGAAAACTGATGGTACGGCATTTGGTTTAAGCTTACGCTTATATCCATCACCACCTGTAAGCTCTTTCAGTAGCTGTGGTCATCGTATCAGTATTTTAATTTCCGATTTGTGTATTCCAAGTTGTGTTGTTGTAAAAATAGTCTAAAATATGTATAAAACGATGTGGATATTTTTCAATAACCTAAATCTTTCATCGGTTTTCTACTACATATTTCAGTATGTGATGACATTTAAATTATATTTAGCCTTACAAGTTTTAATACCGGGGGTTCCCTTTAAAAATACGTATTGTTAAAAAATATAGCATTAATTAGTACAAAATGTATGGATTTTCTTTTTCTGCTTGTACTTCTGATGTGCTCTGTTGAGTGCATATGAAGTGAATATGTGGAAAAGCCATGTATTCACTTTATTGTTAAAATTGGTCTTTTTGCTGTGCAGTGAGAACCAGCAGTTTCTTAAGGAGGTGGTCCAGAGTGTCCTCGATGGGCAGGGTGTGGGCTGGCTTAACATGAAGAAGGTACGCCGCCTGCTAGAGAATGAACAGCTGCGAGTCTTTGTGCTCAGCAAACTCAACCGTGCAGTGCAATCAGAGGAGGATGCTCAGCAGGAAGTTATAAGAGATGTGGTGAGTTAGAAGTGTCAGTTGATTCTGAACCAAAGCAAAGCTAATATTTAACTTCATTCATTATATTTTTTGTGTGCCTATGTATATAGGAGATAAACAGGAAGGTATACAAAGGCATGCTTGACCTATTGAAGTGCACAGTGTCCAGTTTGGAGCACTCATACACTAATGCTGGCCTGGGAGGCATGGCCAGTGTCTTCAGTCTGCTAGAGATAGCACGCACCCACTACCAAACCAAAGGTAACCTTCAGTCGAATTTCCATTTTTTGGTCATATTTAGCATTAAATGTGGTTTCTGCTTTCTAGAAGGTTCATGTTCCTCTTCACAGCCGTGTGCAATTTGGTGGCACTCACTTTTACATGTCCTTGGGTTTCAGCCGTTCTTTCCCTACCTGTTTAGAGAAATCACCTGTAACCTGCCTTCAAATTTAACTCCTATCCTTTTTGTCTCCATGTGTCTTCGCTGTTTCCTTTTCTTCTTTTTTCCGTGCTCTATTTCCTCGGTGCCCACTTGTGGCTCACAGACCCAGAAAAGCGGAAACGGAGTCCCACCGAGGGTGTTAGCAGCCCAGGCAGTAAGGAGAGCCCATCGGGCCGAATGGAGAGCGCTAGGGCGGCAGGCGTGCTCCTCGTACCCCGTATCCAATTGCCACCACCCTCCTCTGGGAAATCGTCACGGCAGTTTGATACCCGGAGTCTGAACGAGGAGAATTTTATTGCGTCCATTGGTGTGTAAACCGCAGTCCCCATTGCATGACCCCCCAACCCCCCCCGCCCCCTTCTCGCTGCTTGTTACGTACGTTCCCTGAGCTCTCTGGGGGCCACCTGTCTGTTAGGCCCGCATCCTCTATTTCACTAACTGTCTACACCGACTTTGTGCCAGATGTTAAGAACTAAGTTGGCTGAAGAGTTCCTTTACCCAAAAGTGAAAATTCTGCAATCATTTACTCACCCTCTTGTTGTTTCAAACCGGTATGACTTCCTTTTCTCTGTGGAACACACAAAAAAATGTTTTGAAACTCATTGGGGTCTAAAACATCACTGGACCCTCCTTTTTCAAATGATCTACATTTGTTTTCCACCAATCATACAGGTTTGGAATAACATGAAGCTGAGAAAATGACAGAAATTAGTTTTTTGGGTGAACTATTCTTTTAAACATTGTAGTATGAGCGATCCTTCCAAAAACAGTTGTCAAATTCTCAAGTTCTGTAGTTTTTGGAGCCAGCAAGTATTTTAAGCATTGGCATTGGTTGGTGTAGACACATTAGTGGAATATTGTGATGGATATGAACCCAATTTATGTAGACTTCTGGAATGTCCAACGTGTGTTTTTTCGAATCCTGTATGCCAGTCCCGACTCCCCTTAAATCCATTGGATGCATGTTAGTGAAAAACCTGCAGCTCTATGTAGCCGAGAGTGACATAGTGGGACGGTGAAGGTCTTGGACTGTACCACTGCTCTCTTTCAAAGGGTCCTGAGCTGTTGCCTCCCCTGTTAACAGTCCTATGATGAGCCCTAAAGCTAACCACAGATGTCTGCTGACATTTAAGACATTTAGGCCCAGGCCTCTAATTGGCGGTCTTATCTGGGTCTGTGTACAGGGGACCGTTCACCTTCTCCAAAGCCCAACCCTCATAACCTTGCCTTGTCTGTCCTTTGGTAATAATGCACCTGCAATTCTACGGAATGTCTTTGAGACTGCACCCCCTGCTTTTGCAACACCCCATTTCACCCACCAGCTGCGAGGCTGATTTGTCGTCCTCATCTCACGCCTTTTGCATCTCCCAGGCCATCCACCCTCGCCTTGGAGAGCCCATTATGGATGACAAGAATGGGGAAAGAAAACCATGAGGCTGATTTTGTGAAATCCATCATTTTGGCTCTTCAGGAACAGGGTCGCAGAGCTTAGGATGTTTTGTAATGGGACCCCATTAGCTTGAAATGATTGGATGGTTTTACATGACGTCAGATCCTTCATTTAGCTTGCATATGGCTGTGTGATCATTGCAAAACATCCTTGTTTTGGAAAATTAGATTTTGCACTTGTTCAGTTTTATTTATTGTTTTTTTTATTCTTTTTCTCTCTAAGAAAGAAAAAAAAGCTCATCCTTCATATCTGACAGTTCAACCGGCTCTCTGATTCTCTCTCTGTCTTTCTCTCCTTGCTTGCAATGCATCTTGGGTAGAATTGTGGAGCAAGCACCAGGATAACAGAAAGCAAAAAGCTTTGGAAAAAGAACAGAGTAAGATCACTTCCCTAAGCACCCAATTAGACTTTCCTTTGCAGAACTGCAAAAACAGGGACTCCTTCTACCTGCACCAGTCCTCTTCCCCTCAAACCACTTTCTATTGTGGGGAGAAACATAATCTACCCCCAAATACTCAACTACTTTTCAAAAAGCCCATTTAGACATGTGGCCCAAACATTATGTCAGAGAATAAACTGCAGTTATTTAAAGGGGTCATATGACGCGATTTCATGTTTTCTTTTGGCTTTGTGTTACAAGCTGTTTTTGCATATATAAAATTCAAAAAGCCACAAAGAAGTCTTAAACCCAAAGAGATATTCTTTCTAAAAGTTAAGGCTACGTTTACACTAGTGTGTTTTGGTTTTAAAACACATAACATTTGCTACGGTTATGCCTGTCATACACTACTCTGCCATTTTCGACCCCCTGTTTTAGTTTGAAAACTCTGGGGTTGTGTTTCAGTGTAATCAGTAATTATCAGTGATGGGAATAACAGTTCGTCTGAGTAATCAAATGAACTGTTTCCCCCATTACAACACCGTTAGCGTTACTGACAATAAAATGTGGCATTACTTTCATTGAGCTGACTGAAGCAGTTTTCATCTGAGTAGGCTCTGTTTCAGCCATAGGACCTGCAAAAGCTCCCCCTCGCTGGAGGTAATGGGTGGAGATAGACACCTAACCACACCCTAACCCTACCCCTTACCCTATCCTTAACTGAGCTGGACATCCAGAGAGGGGGAGCTAGAGGCTATCTGGCTCTGCAGTGAGCAGTACTTGGTGAAAAGAGGTGACAGAGACCAAATTGGCAGAGAGTGCACCGTTTATTTTTTGTTATTTTACAAAAGCAAATTGTTTTGTTGTTATTATGCCTATATGCCTTTGCAGTTTCAAACAACCCCTTATTATCTGTACAATCAAAAATGGAGTATTTTTAGTTCTTTTAGCAGTCATCAATAAATAACAAGACAGACCGCACCAATGTGGTCTTCGGCCTCAGAGGGTTTAACAGTGTTGCTGTGGGATGTTTTTCATGTCCGCGGGTTGAGGCGACCCTGATAACCTGGAAGGTACATTGGTACGTTGTCCCACAGCAACATTAAAATCATGTAGATTAGTGTACAATGTTTTTTATCATTTAACATATTTAATATTGGGGGCATCCAAGTTATTTGGCACATCTGAACATTTTTTTTCAATAGATACTTTCCCTGGTAATTAGTTTCTTTTAAAATGATGTAACTCAATCACTAACTCAGTTACTATTTGTGAGAAGTAACTAGTTACTGTAATTACTTTTTTTTAAAAATAACATGCCCAACACTGGTAATTATGTCCCCACTGGTTGCAACAGGGGCCTCGTTTATAATGGATGTCAGCATTGCTTTGAATGCTTATATTCCAAATATGGTAAGGTGCGTAACATTTTGGTCACACACTTGAGGTATTCAGGCCAATCAAAACGAACTCGATAGCTGACCAATCAGAGCACACAGCGCTTTTCAGAATGATGAGCTTTGTAAAAATCAACATGTTTTAAAAAAGGTATGTGGAAATAACATGTTTTTTGAACCTGAAACCGTGTAAACACATTACATTACACCAAATACACAAAATAATGTTCTTTTTAACAACGTCATATGACCCCTTTAAAAGGAGCGATGTATTTAGATGCAATGTTTAAATTTCAGAAGTCAAATTTGAGGAATGAAAATACGCCTTGTACGCATACAGAATTAGTTCATATTGAAGTGCAATCAGTATTTGGGCCAGTATTTCTAAGTGTGCAAATCTGACTCTTGACTAGGGATGTGCATTTTGGTCATTTTGACAGCTTGAGTACTTGATATATTGGGCTACTTGAGGGTACTTGAGGGTGGTAAATGAGCACTCTTTTTGTGTCAGAAGGCCTTCTTTTGCCATTGTATCACATCTTTCTGTTTTTTTTTTAAGCACCTCATGCCATGAGCCAACTGTTTTTATGATTTGTCTGACAATTTTTTGTCTAGTTTAGTTAAAAAAAAATACATTGTAAGACCCCTGCGCTAGAATGTGTCCCAGTGTGTACTCTCAGTGGAATGAGGGCCGTTTCTCATGCGGACTGAAAGTCAGTCTCCATGTGTAGGTGGCATCCTATCATAGCAATGAGACAACAAGGTACTGTCCCAATGAACTGTTCTAACCAATCACAAAATTATCCTTTTTTACCAATGCTGTCTCTTCGTAGTACTCAGGTACTCATGCCCATCCCTACTCTTGTCTGGTTTGCTCTGTTTTGAACTTGGCAACTTTTCTTGAATGCATTCACATTTTTTCAACTGTGATGAAATAGATTTATCTCACATGCATCTACTTTTTTTTTTTACGTAAAGTTCCTACATTTATTTAATTTTTCATTGCTTTCAGGTGGTGTAATTAAATGACAATCTGATGATTTTTAAGTACATTTATAGCACAATTCTTCTGTGTTATCTTTGGTTTTCCACCTCCTTTTACTTATCTTACTATATCTTGATGCAAGTATAAGATGTGAGATAAACTACATCATGCTACATTTACTACATTACTTTTTTCAGTCGAGTATTAAAAAAATTTCAAAGAATCTTGTTAGAGTTTAAAAGACCACATCCATCTGTGAAGAAAATGCTAAAAAAAAACACTAATTATTTCGCTTTGATTTTACAGTGGAAGATTTGAAATACAGCTTAACTATTATTTTTTTGTTGTTGTTGTTTTTCTTCTTGATGCCTCATACAGTACAGTGTAATCAGTTTTAACCAAGTTGGAGTTGGTTTTGGTTTCTTCCTTTGAGAAGCAGTGAGTGCGCTAGTTGTAGCTGAAGCTTCCTCCTGTCCGATTGATTGACTGTGTTTGCCTGCATGTGTGACTGCTTCTGTCTGTGTGTCTGTGATACCTAGCGCTACTGTGAACTGATCTGGCCCACTGTCAGCTGATCTGCTTCTGTGAGTTTCCCCTATATGACCGCAAGCATTCTTTGTTTCTCTCTGCCTGACCTGCGTAAGTCTAATGAGTGGCAGCCGGCTGAATGGCATTATTCGCCTCGGTAAAATCAATAACTGTCACGTCACTCTCCAGAACAGAGATGGCTTCAGCTCGCTGTTAGTCATGTGACGCCCCAGAATGCAGTGCAGAGACTTAATGGCTGGAAGAAGCTGATTATGTGTTTTCTACAGGGGCTGATGGAGCAAAAAAGCATCTGGAAGGTGGAGACACTGAGGAAAAGAAATCACAGATCAGTGCTGACAGCGGCCTCAGTGTGACGTCTGGCTCACAGGTGGGTTTTAACCTAATCAAAATCATAATATAAATCTAATAATATAGTTCTTCATGTTTTATTTTATTTTGACATTTAATGCATGTAAATATACATGTACATGCTATTGTTCATATTGTTAAGAATTTCCTTTTTTCATCTCTGTTTCTTCTGTTTGTTCGCTCAGCAGAAGAGTGATACGGAGTCCCTGGCGAGCTCTGAGCCTCCTGTTCTGACAAGAAGCACCAGCCAGGACTCAGAGGCTAGCACAGTGGTAGGGCACGGCCATTACAGAGACACTGCTGTCTTTTCACTGTAATATACTTCTGTATATCCAGATCATATATACAGTTGAAGTCAAAAGTTTACATACACCTTGCAGAATCTGCAAAATGTTAATTATTTTACCAAAATAAGAGGGATCACACAAAATGTGTGTTATTTTTTATTTAGTACTGACCTGAATAAGATATTTTACATAAAAATTGTTTACATATAGTCCATAAGAGAAAATAATAGTTAAATCTATGGGTTTTTTTGTTTGTTTGTTTAGTGCTAGTTGTTCATGAGTCCCTTGCTTGTCCTGAACTGTTAAACTGTCCGCTGTTCTTCAGAAAAATCTTTCAGGTCCCACAAATTCTTTGGTTTTTCAGCATTTTTGTGTATTTAAACCCTTTCCAGCAATGACTGTATGATTTTGAGATCCATCTTTTCACACTGAGGACAACTGAGGGACTCAACTATTTCGTTCAACTATTGGGGGACTGGGGAATGCAACGATTACAGAAGGTTCAACGCTCACTGATGCTTTAGAAGGAAAAACGATGCATTAAGAGCCAGGAGTGTAAACTTTTGAACGGATTGAAGATGTGAAATTCTTTCTTATTTTGCCAAATACCTTCCCTTCAGAAGCTACAGAAGATACTTACATGTTCCTCAGAAGACAAAATACGTTATATTTACCCTTATCTTTACCCTTTTGGCCTCAGTGTAAAAAGATGGATCTCAAAATAATACAGTCATTGTTGGAAAGGGTTCAAATACACAAAAATGCTAAAAAACCAAAGAATCTGTGGGACCTGAAGGATTTTTCTGAAGAACAGCAGGCAATTTAACTGTTCAGGACAAACAAGGGACTCATGAACAGCTATCACTAAACAAAAAAACACAGCTGTGGATTATTCAGGTAACAACACAGTATTAAGAATGTGCAATTCTGCAAGGTGTATGTAACCTTTGACTTCAACTGTAGTTTCCACAGACACTACCACTGTCCCAAAGATGTATTTCTGTCCTGCATTATGGACAAGTTTGTCCATTTGCATCATTTAGTTTACCCCTTTTAATTCCAATCCTTGATGATTGGAATTAAACTGTCAAACGCGTGTTCACGAGAGTGTCCTTCCAGCGGATGACATACAGTAAGACGTAGACAAACACGATGACAAATGTGGAAGTGCAGTGGAGAGAGCAAAACAAAACACCGGTCACAAATTAAAAGCACAAAATGAGGATTTATAAAGAAAAATATTGGAGGATGTCAATATAAGCCAAGAGTAAACTGGTTTTCCTTTGCTGTAAACAAAACGCTACACCTACATCCTGCATCATCTGCTAGAACACTCTCATAAACACAGTACGACAGTTAGCGGGACCTAGAAATTACAGTTTATAAAGTTTAAAATATGGACATTTTTCTTACACTGATTTGCTTCAGAAGAGCTTTATATAATGGAGTACTTTTTATGATGGATTTATGAAAAAGTTGCGTAATCCCTCTTGCACTATTGCTGATCTCTGACCTTGGATCTGTAGGTAAGTAACAGCTCAGGAGAGACTCTGGGTGCGGACAGCGACCTGAGCAGCACTGCCGGTGACGGCCTGACAGGAAGACACGCTCAACATCTCAACCTGTCCCGTGGCACACTGTCTGACAGCGAGATTGAGACCAACCCTGCAACCAGCTCTGTGTTTGTGAGTATTTCTCTCTGTTTTAGTCATCCTCTTCAACACATCTGATCAAATGAACATGACTGTGACGGTCAATGTCACACATACAGGGCAAGACACATAAGCTGAAACCAGGAGTGAAGGAACCTGTTGGTGTTAACAGGGGAGCACCAGCTGTGCCCCTCGAGGATGTTAGCATGAGGATCTATCTGTGTGAGGGGCTGCTGGGTAAGAGTTAATCCTCTTCCTTAATCCATGCAGCATTCCTTTCCTTTCATTCATTTTGTTTCCTTTTTTCTTCTTTTTTCATGTCCGTTCTCACTGCTTTAGTAATCAACTCTGGCATATTGTTTAATATCCGTGTGCATTAAAATAATGAGGTATTTTCAGAAGTTGTCTCTGTTGGTTTCCCATAACCTCAACGTTTTAAAAAAGTCTGCTGCCGGAACAGTCCTCTATTACTGATTTTTATCCTGTTTGCAACAGTTTATTCTGTAAACCCTGCTTATATTCTGACCACTAGAGCTTTGTAAAGTGTTCTGTTCATTTGCCGTTTGCTCTTGAGCGCCAAATGTGTCCTCATATTAACCATCGTGTGATGAATTATTGGTTTGCATATCTCTGACAGCACACAGCTTTGCTTCTAACACTCTTCTAACACTTTCTTTGCCTTTTGCTCTGCCGCTACCTCCTTTTTCTTCTCTCCTTTTTCTTTTTTCTCCTTCCTTTTAATGCCACGAAGGGCGAGATAAAAGCTCAGTTTGGGACCAACTGGAGGATGCTGCCATGGAAACCTTTTCTCTGAGTATGGCTGAACTCTGCCTTTGACCTTTGGGATGTGTGTATTTTGGAATTGTGAAGTTGTAGTATTAGACACTACATGCTTTCCCTCACGTCCATACTATGACTATGTTTAGGTCTTGTATGGAGCATGTAGGATGTTTTTAATTTTGTTCCATGAAATGAAATATATTTGAATGTGTGCATGGAAGTGTTTGCATGAAGAGAGAATTAAAATACACAAGCCAGACGGATCAGATAAGCCAACTTTATTTTGTAATTGAATGTGTTTGTGTGAAATTGAGGGGTGATAAAAGCTGCTTGAGAGAATGTGAATGCGAAACAATAAGCAGATGTATGGGGGCGTGTGTTATCTCTGTGTTAAAATTAATTTTATTAGGTTTGATAGCAAGCTCTATTTATTACAGCATGCTGTGCATTTGCCTTGGGTGCTTGACGGCTCTTTCTGTTAGTTAATGTATGGAGGTTGTTTTATTGTAATACTCAGTTTTTGAACATACGACGTTTACATTAATGCCGGCATGTTCAATTGAGTTGAAATAATGTTTAACTGAAGTTAAGAGTGAAAATGTGTGGTATGTATAGGCAAGGAGCGCTCTACTCTGTGGGATCAGATGCAGTTCTGGGAGGATGCCTTTCTGGATGCTGTTATGTTGGAAAGGGAAGGAATGGGAATGGATCAGGGACCACAAGAAATGATTGACAGGTTAGTATGTTTTTTAAGTGCCTGCACAAGTTGTTCACATGCTTTTATACAAATTACCCCCATCTGACAGTGCTGAAATGCCTCATATGTTCCACTCCGGGAGAATGACAACATATTGAAATGGTTTGGGGTATTTAGTCATGGTAGGATTCAAATGAAAGCTGTGCTGTTGTGTGCTGTGCTGTGTTGGAATTTGTTGTCCAAATACAACTGTGCTGTGGTCTCTCAGGTATCTTTCTCTGGGAGAACATGACCGCAAGAGACTGGAGGATGATGAGGACAGACTTTTGGCCACTCTCCTGCATAACATGATCGCCTACATGCTTATGATGAAGGTACTCAATCTCACTCTTTCACGTATTTTTAAAGGAATAGTTCACCCAGAAATGAAAATTCTGTCATTAATTACTCACCCTCATGTCGTTCCAAACCCATAAGATCTTTGTTCATCTTCAGAACACAAATTAAGATATTTTTGATGAAATTCGAGAGCTTTCTGACCCTGCATAGACAGAAATGCCACTTTCAAGGCCCAGAAAGGTAGTAAGGTCATTGTTAAAATAGTCCATGTGACGACCATAATTTTATGAAGCTACAAGAATACTTTTTGTGTGGAAAGAAAACAAAAATAACTTTATTCAACAATTTCTTCTCTTCCGTGTCAGTCTCCGCCACGTGTTCACAAATAGTACCAGAACGCCAGTTCCTGCATCAGCAGCACCTTACGCATGCGTTGTGGTACTTTTCGTGAACGCGTAGCGGAGACTGACACGGGAGAGAAGAAATTGTTGAATAAATTCTTAATTTTTGTTTTCTTTCCGCACAAAAAGTATTCACATGGAGTATTTTAACTATGTCCTGGGCCTTGAACGTGGTAGTTGTGTTACTGTCTATGCAGAGTCAGAAAGCTCTTGGGTTTCATCAAAAATATCTTAATTTGTGTTCCAAAGATGAACAGATCTTTGGAACGACATGAGGGTGAGTAATTGATGACAGAGTTTTCATTTTTGGGTGAACTATCACTTTAAGTGAATATGGATATTTTTTAATTAAACAGTTAGGTTGTGACACATATTCTGCCATTCGGTGTTACCTAATTATATATATATATATATATATATGTATACATACATTAGCATTCAACAGTTTGGGTCCAGTGATATTTATATTTTTAAAGAAATCAATACTTTTATTTGGCAAGGCTTCCTCAGAAATATTAACTCTTATTGTTACATTTTTCTAGGTCAGTAAAAATGACATCAGGAAGAAGGTACGGCGTCTTATGGGGAAATCTCACATTGGCCTCACACACAGTCAGGAGGTCAATGAAGTCCTGGACCGCCTCGCACATTTGGTAAGATAAGAGCCGGTTAGATGAAGAGTTACATTTACTACATGTAAACCAGTAGTCAAACATATCAGAACTAGGTGATGAGTGATTGACAGATTGTGTGTGTTTGTTTTTATTTTTCCAGAGTGGCCGGGAGCTTTCCATCAGGCCAAGTGGCAGTCGGCATATTAAAAAGCAGACATTTGTTGTGCATGCTGGGACTGATACAACTGGTGATATATTTTTCATGGAGGTATGAGTTTTGTGTGTCCGTCTGGCTCCTTTTTTTTATTCTATTTAACCAGTCTGCATGAAAACATATTGTAAACGAGAATTCAGTTGTTCTTTCCTCATCCTTGTGTGTTTGTTTAGGTGTGTGACGACTGCATCGTCTTGCGCAGTAACATCGGCACAGTCTATGAGCGCTGGTGGTATGAGAAGCTCATAAATATGACCTACTGTCCCAAGACCAAAGTGTTGTGTCTTTGGAGGAGGAATGGTCAAGAGACACAGCTTAACAAGTTCTACACCAAGAAGGTAAGACACACGTCATACTGTTGTACACACACCACATACAGTTAAAGTCAAAAGTTTACATACACCTTGCAGAATCTGCAAAATGTTAATTATTTTACCAAAATAAGAGGGATCATACAAAATGCATCTTATTTTTTATTTAGTACTGACCTAAATAAGATATTTCACATAAAAGACGTTTACATAAAGCCCACTAGAGAAAATAATAGTTGAATTTATAAAAATGAGCCCATTCAAAAGTTTACATACACTTGATTCTTAATACTGTGTTGTTACCTGAATGATCCACAGCTGTGTTTTTTTGTTTAATGATAGTTGTTCATGAGTCCCTTGTTTGTCCTGAACAGTTAAACTGCCCGTTGTTCTTCAGGTCCCACAAATTCTTTGGTTTTTCAGCATTTTTGTGTATTTGAACCCTTTCCAAAAATGACTGTATGATTTTAAGATCCATCTTTTTACACTGAGGACAACTGAGGGACCCATATGCAACTATTACAGAAGGTTCCATCCAGCCAGACAAATAAAACAAAATTGTCACTTCCTGATAAACTTGCGCTGAATATCACTAAGAAAACTAGGAGAAACCACTGAAAATAATAATTTTGATATAAATATATGAATTGCTTGCACCTCAGGGCGAGCAGTAGGGATGTGACGGTGCGAGGAAATTTTCCCACCAGTTAATCGATGTGCAACAACGCGAGATTGTGGGGTAGTTCGTTAGAGTTTTCCCTCTTTTTTTTTTTCTTCGCTTTTAAATGCTCGTGCACATTTTACTGTCAGTTTCGAATTAGCGGCAATTCGGCATCAGCTGATTGAATAGACAATAAAACAGGACAAACCCACTTATATTAAACATAAAATGATTAATTTATAAACAAAACGAATAAAAAACAAATAAATAAACTGTTTTTCCAATGAGCTTCCAAAAAGTCACATGACTTTTTTTTTTAATGCGCATGGAGGAATTTATTCGGTAAAAGTGTTTCCATCGTAGTTTATGCACATTTTTTTTTTATCAGATAAAAAGTTTATCCTACTCAGTTTTTTTTTATGCTGAAAATGCTGAAAAACCAAAGAATCTGTGGGACCTGAAGGATTTTTCTGAAGAACAGCAGGGAGTTTAACTGTTTCGGATAAACAAAAGACTCTCACTAAACACACAAAAAAAACACAGCTGTGGATCATTCCGGTAACAACAATATTAAGAATCAAGTGCATGTAAACTTTTGAACAAGGTAATTTTTATAAATTCACCTATTATTGTCTTTTATGTGAAATATCTTATTCAGGTCAATACTAAATAAAAAAATAGCATGAAATTTGTATGATCCCTCTTATTTTGGTAAAATAACATTTTGCAGATTCTTGAAGGTGTATGTAAACTTTTGACTTCAACTGTACTTCAAAATGTGACTCATTCTCAGTGCACAAATTTTGTATTTTTTCAGTATAGTCAGTGGAAACTGGAATTAATCACTGCACATCTCTTTCTCTGTTCCTGTGTGTTTTTGTGTGTTAAGTGTCGGGAACTGTACTACTGTGTTAAAGACAGCATGGAGCGTGCTGCTGCACGACAGCAAAGCATCAAACCAGGTACATTGTGCTTCTTTGTACACAACCATTTAAAAGGTTTAGGTCTGTAAGTTTTTTTTATTTATTTTATTTTTTTTCATTTTGAAAAAGACTCTTAGGACTGCTTTTATTTGATTAAAAAAAGACAGTAAATCAGAGTAACTGTTTTCTATTTAAATCCATTTTAAAATGTAATTTATTCCTGTGAACAAAGTTCAGTTTTCATTATTTCAGTCTTCATAATCACATGAACCTTCAGAAATCATTCTAATATGCTGATTTGGTGCTCAAGAAACATTTATTTTTGTGGAGACTGGCATTTTTTCAGGGTTTTTAAACAACTTATTGTGTCCTTGCTGATTAATAAAAAAAAGTCTTACTGACCCCAAAATGTTGAACTGTAGTGCATGTGTTTGTAGGGTAAATTCGGTTAAAATGGGCCACGTTTTGGCAGACATCTCAGTGAAAGTGGCCCAATTTACTTTAATATGCACCTTTTGTTCTTGGATATATAATCTGTTTTAACAATCTGTTTCTTGTTCTTGGAATAAACTAGTAGTTTTACCTCTCAACACTATGTGCTTTTTCCGTGTGTGTAGGTCCAGAGCTGGGAGGCGAGTTTCCAGTACAGGACATGAAGACAGGGGAGGGTGGTCTCCTTCAGGTCACGCTGGAAGGCATCAACCTCAAATTTATGCATAGCCAGGTAGGAGGTGTTGCCTTTATCATAACCATGACAAAGTGCTTGCCAGATTCAACACCACCCTTCCTCTCATTCTCATTCCATCCAATCCCATTGCTCTTTTCTGACACTTCTGTCTTTATTCATCTCATCATCTCTCCATGTCTCTTTTCCTTCCTCTCACTCTTTCTTTCTATTTGTGCCTTTCTTCCTTTAAGAATTTTTTTGGAACAACCAACAAAGTAATAAGAACATGCACTAAAAAAATGAAATAATCTTGGACTCTAAAATAAATGAAAAGCTGAAAGCTAAAGCTGGAAGTGTTGTTCCTAAAGAATCTCTAAGAGGAATTGCCGTTTTCTTTTTTTCTGTTGTTGTCGTTGTTGTTTGGCTTTATTTGCTGGATGTTTTTGGGTTGCATAATCACAAGCAGAGATTTACTTTTTCAAATGTCAGAACATTCCACCCGCTGTGTGTGTTAGTATGACGTGTTAATAGTCACGGCGCCCAGCTCTGGTCCTTACGGTTTGTGAGTGTTGGTGTGATGTCGGTTTGTTGTGGTGTGCCAGAGGTAAGACGTAGAACCTTGTGCAAAACATATTCAAAGCAGTAATGTATGAAATACATTGTTGGGGAGATTTAAATAATACATTTCCTATTTAAAACCACTTCAGTGAGTTGTAATTCCATACATAACCAACTATATAAACATATGCTTTAAATCGACTCTAATGGGAGACAATCAGGTAATAGTTCTTAATAAAACTAATTTTATAGACTCTACTTTAAGTGATTAAGACCATATGTCCGCCTTCTGTTCCACATAATATGGCTGTACTGGGATTATTTAACCTGGTTATTTGTCTCTTGTTACTTTGCTGTGCATAAAGCTCCAATGCGAACCAAACATATGTCTAGAAAACAAAAGCCTGTTTTGTTTTTGATTCAAAAAATCGCATATCTTATTGAACTCCCTCAAGGAGAAAAGCAGTAGTTTCGGAACACTGATACTCTGGTAAAGACTGGAATCATTAGAAAACTATGTAAACCTTAAAGAAGTCATTTATTTATTCATTTATTTCTAACATACTGTTCTTTTGGCTGGGTTATCTTAGATCATGGTCTTCCATTGCTGTAAAGATTTATTCACCCTCATGTCGTTTCCAGTCCTGTGTGACTTACTTTCTTCTGTGGAACATAAAAGAAGATATTTTGAGAAATGTCTTAGACTCCTCCCAAGTCAAATGGCCTCAGAAACTGACATTTTTCAAAGTATCTTTTTTGTATTCTGCAAAAGAAAGCTGGAACGGCAGATCTGGGGTAGATGAGCTTGACTAAATAATGACAAAATATCGCTATAATGTGACAACATGGGTGCCTCGCTGTGGTCACTAGTCAGTTACTTGAGCTTTTAAAGAATTAGTTCCAGAATGAAAATTTCCTGAGAATTTACTAACCCCACTGTCATCCAAGATGTTCATGTCTTTCTTTCTTCGGCTGAAAGACATTAAGTTTTTTTGAGGAAAACATTCCAGGATTTTCTCCATATAGTGGACTTCAGTGGTAGCCAATGGGTTGAAGGTCCAAACTGAAGTTTCAGTGCAGCTTCAAAAGGCACGACATGAAGAATAAGAGTCTTATCTAGTAAAACAATCAGTCATTTTCTAAAAAAAAAGTTCAAAGAAATATACTTTTTAGCCACAAATGCTCATCTTGCACTAGCTCTGCGATGCACATGCTTCATGCATTACGTAATCACATAGGAAAAAACACACACGTGGTTAGTTCTTTGTCTGTGGACTTTGGTTAAAAAAATGTAGGGTAGAGCGAAAAACTCCATCTTATTTTCTCCTCCAACTTCAAAATCATCCAACATGGTTGTTTTACCATTTCTTGTATGGGGCGTTTACTTTCTTTGCATGTTTGCTTTGTAAACATTGGGTCGGTACTTCACGCCTACATCATTTCTGAGCATTTGTGGTTAAAAAGTATAGAAAATTTATTATTTTTTAGATTGTTTCACTAGATAAAACCCTTATTCCTTGCCTGGGATTGTGAAAAGCCCTTTAAAGCTGCGTTGAAATTGCAATTGGACCTTCAACCCATTGAGCACTATTGAAGTCCACTATATGGAAAAAAAACCTGGAATGTTTCCTCAAAAACAATTTCTTTTTGACTGAAGAAAGAAAGACATGAACATCTTGGATGACATGGGGCTAAGAAAATTCTCAGGAAATTTTTATTCTGGAAGTGAACTAATCCTTTAAAGAGTGCTAACAAGTAAAAGGTCAGCAAAAGTGTTCAGCGCTGATTAAAACTAAGTTTTAAAAATGGTGACTGTAGTGTAGTTGTGTGTGTTGTAATGGTTTTGGCACTGTTCTGTTTTGGCTGTAGGCATGTGTGAGGGAGCTGGTCCTCATTGCTGGTGGAGGAGGCATGGAGGGTAATGGGGTGGGAACACATGAGGGATTCAAAACTAACGTAACATAATGGAAGATATCAACAGTTAATGTACGAAGACTTTGTTCTTTCTGGATGGAATCAGCGGTTGTAGTTTAATACCATAAGGGTGGGCTCGTAGCACCAGAGGGTGTTTTGTGCTCTTTTTGTCCAATAATAATCCAAACCGTTTCTCTCCCATGCTCTCTCCCCCTGCAAGGAGCGGAAGGTACACAACCTCTGCAGTCTTTGCTTTTTAGTGTAACATTTTCATTTACCTTTTCTTTCTTTTCCTTGTACTGTAGCTTTTCTGGCAGATGCCACTTTTTGTGTGCTTATTTTTTTTGATGTCTTTCGTATCATTTTGTACTCTCTTTTTTTGGTTTCTTTTTGGTCTGTGTGTCTGTCTTTTTTTCTGATGACGGAATTTTCCATGGATGTCTTTGCATGGGCCCTTTCAGCACGTAGGGGGATCGGTGCCATGATTTCGTTCCCACTTTTGGTGCAAATGGTCACAGCTGCAGGTTTATATTAGCTCTTTAGTCTTTAGCGCTTCAGAAATAAATGTTATACAAGACTCCAGCGTTTCAAGAGCACGTCATAAATGAATAGTGTAGAATTAAAGCAGTTCTCCTTTTGGCTGAACAAGTATTGTAAATACACAGTGATTTACTTAAAAGCGAGACTCTCTTAAGAGCCATGGTGATGACTTGTTGGTTAACTTAATGCAATTTAAAAATGACTAATAATATATATCTAAGTTTATTTTTACTCTCTAGAATATGAAGACCCATAATGCTGCTCAGGTGTTGAAACTTTAATGGCTCTCCATTTGCGTCCCAGGCCCATGTAATCCTGTCAACATGGAAAACTCTCTTTCTGTGCAGTCATATTTTAGTTCTGATAGCTTTTCGACAGCTTGCTTATCATGTTCTTTCTTCGTTTCTCCCTAGTTTACAGTTACTAACTGTCCAGATTGTCATCTCTTCAGAAAATACTTTTTTTGTTTTTCCCACAAGTGTGTGATTGAGTTGGTAACAGTGTGTCCTGTTGTTTTTTTGTTTGTTTTTGTTTGTTTTTAGGTTTTCATAGAGCTGAGTCACATTAAAAAGTGCAATACAGTGAAAGGAGTCTTTGTCCTGGAGGAGTTTGGTAATTACCCCCATTTTGATTCTAGGCCTGTACGCGACACAGCAGTAACTCAGTCACACGCAGAACAGAGAAGTTTTAATGATCAGTACTGTTAGATGTGGTGATCTGAATGAGCTTTAGGAGCAAAGGATGAATATAAGACAGTAGGACCATAGTTTTAGCTGTTTTTCCAATAATGCACAGTCTGTGAATGAGATGAAACCTAAAAGGATCCAGCTCTCCCTGGAGAATCCTGTCCCCCTTGGACCCAAAGTCATTCCATTGGCAGAGACAGTGGTATATTAATTACTGTATTAATATTAGAATTAGTATTAACTAGAAATAGCTAGTGTAACACTAGAGGTATCTTTGCCATCTAGAAATGCTCACTTAACGTTAGTCTCTAAAAACACAAATAATATAATAGAAATTTAATCGAAATGTGATCTTTAAACAAGTATCCATTTTTCATACTCTACATGATTGTGATCTGTACATTCACTATCAATTGAAATGATTGATTTGAGCTTTTAGTGTTATATTTTAGTTATATGTGACCCTGGACCACAAAACCAGTCATAAGTCACATGAGTATATTTGTACCAATTGCCAACAATACATTGTATGGGTCAAAATTTGCAATTTTTCTTTTATGCCAAAAATCATTAGGATATTCAGTAAAGATCATGTTCCATGAAGATATTTTGTAAATTTCCTTTCATAAATATATCAAAACTTAATTTTTGATTAGTAATATGCATTGCTAGGACAACTTTAAAGGCGATATTTTTTTATTTTATTTTTTTTTTGCACTCTGAGATTCCAGATTTTCAAATTGTTGTATCTCAGCCAAATAATTTTCTATCCTAACAAACCATACATCAGTGTTTTTGTGGTCCAGGGTCACATATATTTAAACAAACAGTACATGTTTATCTGTTAATCAGTTTTAACATGAAAATACTCAATCACTATCTGTCAAAATATTGTTCTTATTATTCACATATCACACTGTAGTATAGAAAACGTTCAAATTAAACGGTTTTCTTTTTGTGTTTTCAATGCATCTTCAGTTAGCAAGCTAATAGCTTTACGTAATGTTATCTGGTTAAGAAATGCTCTATTTATTAGCTAAATCAAGATAACGCACTTTTTTTTTATCCGGCATGGAGGAAGGGGAATAGGATTCTTCTGGAAGATAACATATTGCAGCTTTGAGAAATAACGCACAGTTTGTCTTTGAGGAATTAACTGATCAGCTCTGTTTTAGATTGTAGTTGTTTCCTCTGATACATCTTTTGGAGGAGGAGTCACAGGATTTAATCAGGAATACTGCTTTAATTGATAGTTCAACTAAAATGTTTGTCATAATCTTTAGAATATGAGACCCTGGACCACGAAACCAGTCTTAAGTAGCACGGGTGTATTTGTAGAAATAGCCAAAAATACATTGTATGGGTCTAAAATAATAAATTTTTCATTTATGCCAAAAATTATTAGGATATTAAGTAAAGATCATGTTTCATGAAGATATTTTGTACATTTCCTACCGTAAATATATCAAAGCTTAATTTTTGATTAGTAATATGCATTGCTAAGATCTCCATTTAGACAACTTTAAAGGTGATTTTCTCAAAGGTTTTTTTTTAACCTCTCAGATTCCAGATTTTCAAATAGTTGTGTTTTGGCCAAATATTGTCCTATCCTAACAAACCATACATCAGTGGAAATCTCAAATTTTCAAGAAATTGACCCTTATTGCTGGTTTTGTGGTCCTGGGTCACATATAAGTCTTTATAGAGTTCGATAAATACACCGTGTAGAGATCGATTCTTTTGGAGCTATGTATAATGAAGGAAGGTGCAGTGTATGAAGTCTTTCCTGTAGTCATAGAGACGCTCTAGACTGGGTTAGTGCTGTGTCTTTGTGCTTCCTTTTTGTAATCCGCCCCTCATCTTTGCTGCTATGAAAACCTTCATTCTCCAGCAGGTAAAGTGCTGTCACCTTTATCTTTTCTTCTCTACCTTAACCTGTCCTCCTCATTTAACTCTACATCTGTCATCATCTTTCATACATCCTCTTTCACCACTAATGGCTGTCGAACTGCACTGCACTGCCTTGATGTCAGATGCCGCTTCTCCTACACTCGAGTTCATAAACTCATGCCTGTAGTAAAAGTCATTCCATAAGTGATGGAAAAACCCAGCAGTCCCCGGATTTCCTTCCAACTTCAACTTAAGATATTCCCTCTCTTACTTTTTCTCTCTCTGATTTCTCCATCTATCCCCCACCACCCTGTATCGTTTTTCTCTGGCTTTGTTTCTGCTCCCTGAGCCTGCCTTGATTCACTTCCCCATTGCATAAGAGTTTCTCAGCCTTGTGGGAAACATCTACTGATGATAAATCCTGTTCAGTCATATGATCTTTATGAGTGCTGCGAGCTCTGTAGCTCTGTCTGAAATGTGGCGGGGTCAGATAGAGATTATTAATATTTATTTGTCATGGGCCGTATGTATGCCTCCCGTCTTCTCTCTGTTTTTCTCTCCCTGTCTCTTTCACTCTTTCTGTCTGTTTCTACCCCCTGCCCTTAAATATTTTATATATGTTATTCCACTGCTGTTGAACTTTTTATTTTGTGTCTTGCACTGGGATTTGCAGTTCCTGAAACTAAAGAAGTGGTGATCCATAAGTACAAGACTCCTATGGTAAGATTTCAGTATTCATACAGTACTACACAGTAGAGCTGGGTATCAATACAGATTTCCATATCCAATCCGATTCACAAATTCTTAAAGGGACAGTTCACCCAAAAATGAAAATTCTATCATTAATTACTCACCCTCATGTCGTTCCAAACCTGTAAAGCCTTCGTTCATCTTAGGAACACAAATTAAGATATTTTGATGAAATTCGAGAGCTTTCTTACCCTGCACAGACTGCAACACAACTACCACGTTTAAAACGGGTCATCAGATGCCCATTTTCCACAAGTTGATATGATTCTGATAATGAAAAGTCTATAATATACTTTGGTTAAAAATTCTCAATGGTAGTGTAAAACAACACCCTTTTTTGGTACCATTTTTAAAAGCAGGGTATCGCGATACTTTTTAAGTACCGGTATATCGTGCAACATTAGTGTAAAGGCAGTTCAGAGAATTGTTTCTAAACATTATAAATGTTAGAAATGTATTGCTGAAACATGCTAGAAAGACTGTTAACTAAGTAGTACTGAATTGTGGAGTTAGAACATTTTTTGGGCGGGCCTTAAATCATGTCTCGATGACACGCTCGAGCCACTGAGCATGGGCCCTCCCCTAACACTGTAATAACTAAAGCGCATTAACATCAGTGGTTCGCCCGCTCAATCATGAGTTACTGTCATTACAGTTTGCTAGCTAGCCTTCGTCACATAAGTGGGTATTACCTGGTTGCAATAATTTACAAAACAGCTTGGTCATCAGTTGAGAGAGGCGGCAGCTTTCCTGTGAGTGGGCGTGGTTTTAGCACGGACAGTGGACACACCCCCAACATTTGAGAACAGAGAATACAGCTTTTTTTTCTCCAGATTTTGATGACTTATTGCGGATTATTATTATTATTTTTTTTTTTATCATTCATATTTGGCTGGAGGGTTAACCAGTTTTTTTCTGTGGCGTGACAAACTGTAATATAGTACAGAAAACACTAGTAAAGAAAAAAATATATATACTTGTAATTTTTTAGAATATCAAGACATTAAGACATTAAAAGAAGATTAACCAGGAAATCAATATTTTTACCCAGCCCTACAATAATGGTATAGAGCGATATTTTATTTTTTATTTTTTTTTGGCATGAATAACAGCTGTTAACTCTTCCGTCTTGGACAGGCAAATCAGATCTGTTACTCGGTGCTCTGCCTCTTCTCCTACATGGCGGCGGTCAAGGGGAAAGAGTCAGAGGGCAAGCCCAAGATGCTGTCCCCTCGTCCACTACCGAGCTAGCACACTTCTCTCCTACGTTTACTACGTTTACTTCAACCCTTCAGCTCATGAACTCCCTGCAATACTACTCCTGTTCAATACAAGCTGACACTCCTGCCAAGCTCCTGTACCGATTCAAATGTAGATGTATTCACATATTCAACACATCTGTCCTGAAAGAAACAACCCGTTCATATAATGTATCCGATCACATACCTGATATAATATTCCAGTCCTTGGACACTAAAATGCTGGCATTTCATTCTCATAATGTGGACCAACCAGAACAAGAACAGACTTTGACTACTATTGGTTGACGTCCTCGCATTTGTACACTTTTATTTATTTTAATCGGAGGCATTCGGTTGCATGCAGGTCCCATGCTCAGCTCTTGCGAGTTGGCACTGGCATGCACACATCAGGCAAACGTCTTTCCCCACTTCAACCCCTTCTGATATCAGTCAACAGGCTGTGTATTTAATATTTATGTGCTAAGTTGTATTGTAAATTCCAGTCTGTTCTGTCTGTGGTGGGTGAAATGTTCAAGTCTTTGCAATCTAGCGCTGCCACGTATGAGGGGTTTGCCTTAACCGTCCGCGACAGAGCAGCTGTCCCATTCGTAAATGTTCCATTCGCCCTCCTCCACCTGCTGTAAGTGGTCTAAGGTCTGTGTATCTCTTTAGCTCAAAAGGCTCAAACTACTGTACTAGTTCTGCTGTAAAGTTCCCCGTCTGTGAACTGCTGTGTTAAATTTGCATGTCACTTTAAAAAAAAATGAATATTTAAAAAAGGAATCTGTACATCTCTGAAGCAATGCTCAAAAAGCAACTAAACTGTTTATGAAAAACTGTAGTTTGTTTTCTAGATGTGCAATACTATCACTAGTGGGTACCAAGAACAAGTCCAGTCACGTCCTCAGAGTTCATCCACTGTCCTCCCGTGTTTATAATGAGGAGATTAGAAAGCGGATCAGGCATCATGTTTTCTGTTCATTTGTTGTTGTTATTTTCACACAGCAATGAAAAAGGCATTAATCTACAAGACAGCTGCATTTGGAGATTGTTTAAATAGTGATGGAAAAGTCTCGTGTCCAAAATGTCCTATCTGAAGTGTCCTCTTCCTGTTTGTGTGTGTGTGTGTGTGTGTGTGTGTGTTTGTGTTAGAAACACAGATGGCAAGAGAGCGTGTCTGTTCATGGAGGTGCAGATTTTCTCGGATCATCTCTTTTTGACTACTAGATTTGGCAGTACAGCTGTCGCATTTACATATTTTAATCTTCTTTTATGTTTTGCTCACATTTTTAATAATTTAAATGTACGAAGTGTTGTTTTGCGTCTCCATTCAATTTAGTTGTTGTATGTATGCAGACTGTAAATGGACTTGAAAAGCCCACTCAATATTGGTTTAGAGATGTAAATAGCACAAAACTGATTTTCCGGAGTCCAAGTGTCCCAAAACAGATGTTTTGAGTTGGACAGTGGATCAGGTATGTTGTTTGAAAGTGTGAGAGAGATACAGTTGCACATTATTTGGGCTTTCATTTTAGTCTGTATTGTTTAGAACAAGAGGGAAAGGAAAAATAGAGACATGGATGTAAATATTTCAGCATTTAAAATATTTATAGAACCTGTACAGCTTTGGCAATATGAAAATAAAAGATGTCCAACCCAACTCTGTGACTGTATGTATGGTTATTTTATGAATTACAATCACATAACTTGCCTCTTAGAATTTTTATTTTCGTATCCACTTTATTTTTCCCTTATTTTGTAAATTTTATGTGTCTGGCTTCTGGTCTCATCTGCTTCCAGCTATTTTTACTTGTGCAAAACAGCTCGTTTTGCTACTTAATATTGTGTCTTGTCATATTATTTTAATGTATTATCTTAATCCGATTGTTAAATCTGACCTCACGCATCACCGCTTCTTGGTCAACAAACGGTGCTAATTTACAGGCACGATGTGGTGTACCACTCAAAAAAATTATAATCATAACTTTTATCTCCATACCAAAAGCTTAAATGTATAATATGAATAAGCAATGCTCATAAACGGCCGTCGAGATGGTATTCTCAGGCCGTTTACACTAGTGCGTTTTAAAATGAAAACGGTCCTCGTCTAGCGTTTTCACTGCGTTAAATACGTCTACATTAATCCGGATACATTTGAAAACGGAGTTTTAGTTTTAAAACGCTCTCCGTCCACACTAGCGTTTTCAAGCGTTTTCCAAAAGTTTCTCATCCACATTGAGACGTAGGAAAACGTTAAATTCGCCATACTGCGCATGCGTAAAAACTCAGAGACATAAGTTTTCACGCAATTCTTGGCAGGATCATTTTATTTACGGAAATATCTCATTCACTAACGCGTCCATGTCGCGCGCTTTCATGTTTTATCTAAAAAGTAGCTGCCCTCACGTTTAGCTGCACGAGTCAGGATAGCAACTGTGAGTACATTTTCTATCATCTTTTTAGGACTGTAATATTAAGAGTGTGCAAATATATCTTTAGCAGCAGTGTTAGAGCAGCCACAATTACCGGTTTAAACACGGATATCTACTGGTACAATATGCGTCACATGACTAAACATGCGTCATCGTTTTCAAAAGCCTCCGTTTTCACAGTCCACAACGCGAAAACGGCGTTTTCAAATTTATCCACTTTGGAGAGCGTTTTCAAAAAGCTCTGTTTTCCTTGACCAAAAACGCCGTCTCAGTGTGGACGGAAGGCCCAAACGGAGAGAAAAAGATGCGTTTTCAAACGAAAACGTATTAGTGTGGACATGAGGGGAGGCTTGAACGGCGTTCCTTACGTCACGACTCAACAAGAGGATTATGAACACACAGGTTTGTAGTGCAAACAATTTTACCGTTTACTGCACGTTAATATGCTGCATTCAAGCCATCTCGTAATTTCGGTAGACTCGAGATGACAAGTGACTTTCTATTTGGAGCTATTTTTATTACTGGAGCTCAGAATGGGAGTTATGCGTTTCTACCCACCTTATTTTTTCCTGTAAGAGCGGCGCGGCTATTTGTAAATTTTATGGGTCCGGCTTTCGGTCTCATCGATTTCCAGCTAGCTGTACAAAACTGGCGTGTCTTACCATGTATTTAAATGTATTATCTTAATTATGAACACATTTGTTTGTAGCGCAAACAGTTTTACCGTTTACTGCACGTTGTTATTCTGGTTATTTCTCTATAGCAGCTAATGAACCGGAAGTCAGTGGATCGAAAATAGTTTATTTTGCTTTTTAAAAGGTATTTCAGATACTTAAGTTGGATAACTAACTATAAAATCAACAAATACTAACGCTGTCATACAATAATCACCACTATAATAATGTCAAATTAATGGATATAATCAGTTTTAAATTTGAGTTTTTCATCAAAATCCTTCATGTTAGCTACATATTTAAAAACTGACCCAGTAGATTTATAGTTTTGTGTATGTGCATTAATGAAAAGAAGTGACATCTCCGTATATAATAAATGTATTTTATTGTCTCTTTCGGAGTCCTGCTAAAACATCATAACACTTCAGCTCAAACATTTTTTAATCTAAACATTGCAGTCCTTTAAAACCCACTGGAGGTGCTCATAATCCTGAGCTCTTTAAATATCAACATTTTCTATTTACAAAAAATGTAACAAATTTACTAATTAGATTTATTAGCTACATGAGCTATATTTGCATTGTTGCTGCATTAGCACAAATTGGCCAGTATATCAGAGACACTTTGTTTTGGACAATAGCTTATAAATAATTTTGTACCACAAAAAAACATTCTTCTCTTTTAGAGTCAATGTCCCATCATTGTCCAAACTACTATTTACAATACAATCAAGTATAATTTTAATGGTTCATTAGAGAGTAAAATTTGTGAGTTAAAATCATATTAATTATTGGTCTTACTACAATGTCTGTGTGAAGGAGAGGGAAAAGTACTGACCGTTAAAACAATAATCCCTGTAAGACAAACAAAAGTTGGCTAAAAATGTTTACTTCTAAACATAATTTCACCATCACTTGTGATTGTCATTAATATATTAAGACTAAAACTAAATTACCTCTGGCAAACTGTCCCTTATATCAGAACTATTAATAAGTCAAGACAAAGAAAATGACTGCACTTTCTAAGTGCAAGAAAGAGCTGAAGACTCCAAGAGCCCTTCAGTAAAAGGCCGCAGTAATAGTATTATAACAGCTACAGAAGAACTAATATCTACTTGCCAAAACTGAAATGCCTTAAGCTTTCAACAATGAACAGATGTATTTAAGCTCATCATGAAGCAACACTAGCCCACAACCAGAGGACAGATTAGACATCAACTTTCCCTCCTATCATTACTGTCACTGTAGTGTGGCGGATGAAGATAAGTGTCTAGATATCTCCACGGACAGCTTTCCGGAGGACCCTGAGACGGGACATGACCTCATCCCAGTCCAAATATGCTCCTTCTAGATGTCTCAGGTTTTGACCTTGTGACTGGTAACTCTTTCGGCCATGCAACAGACGCCAGTTATCAAAGGTCACCAAGTCACCTGCGCAGAGATGAAATGAATCAGATTAATTGAACAACCAGCATCAGTCACGTATTCATACGCTGTCATATTTGGTTAGTAAGAAGGATAGCAGCAAAGGGAAAGCTTTTGGGATTCAAAATACTTGAAATATGGGATATTTTCTAATCAAAACCCTGGCATGAGATCTAAAATGGAAGTTTCCAAAGTCAAATCCCAAATTCCTCAGACATGTAAGTGTACAAAAAAATCCTTCATCTTTGCCTATTATGCAGTTATGACTGTCAGCTACAGTGTCTTTTACAACGCGTCACACAACGCGGCACCAAGTGCAAACCAATGCCATTGAACTGAACAAAACTCACATATTTTGCTGATTACTACTGCTGAAAATGGTCAATTATTGACATGTTTTGGGCTGTACTAATCAGTCGGACTGGGAAAAACATCTGGAGTACTATAGACTGCCAAAAGTTATAACAAATCAAAGAAAAGAATGCAAAAAACTGTCTGAGGAACAGAAAAGGGGTTTGCGGTTGGCCAAACTGAACCAGCATTCCCAGGACAAGAATCCTGACAACATGCATGTTTCGGTCAGGTAGGTGACCAAATATTAGGCTAATTCCTTAATTAATACTGCTTGTATGTATCTTTACCACCCATTAACTTTGGTTTGCCTTTTACCTGTTTACTACTTCTCTATATGATTTAGCCACTTCCACTTTTTGTCCCGTGGTTTAGACAAAGTAGCAGAACAACGTATACAGTAGTACATTAACGGTGCAATCCACGTTGTTCTTTACATCCGAGTATGGCCGCGCATCCGGGTAACTGACATCTATAGTACAAACATGAGCTATATCTGATTAGGTAAAAGAGGTTAATATGTGGCTCTTTTTGATTACACCTACCTGGTTCCATTCTGTATGTGAACACATTTTCAGGCCTGTTGAGCAGCTCCACAAACGCCTTTAGAGACGAGTAGAAGGGCTGAACCTGATGCAGAGGCACGTCCAGCACCGAGTCTCGTGTGGCATTGTTATAGTTTATCCTCGTCACCCGGCCCTCAGAGTCCACACTACAAATTATATGTAAGTCTGTAGTTACCAGGATTTAAGAGAACTACTACAGTGTGCTGTTGTTTGTAACTGCATGGAAAAGAGCAACCAGTTTGGAACAACATGTCAAATAAGAAAAATTAAGACAATTTTCTATCCTAATAAACGCATTCATTTGTAGAAATGTAGCTCGTATGAGTCATAGTTCCATAACCGACCATGAGATGGTGCTGTTTTACACTATTTACGTATAGTCAGTGTTGATGACCATGAGATGTGACAAAGATAATCCATTGCATTAGCAATGTATGATTATGTGAGTATGTATGTGTCTGCTGGAGCCACAGTCTGTCTTACTCTATAATGTGGTTTTTGGACTGCACGCTGAAGTCACAGTAGTCAGCACCGCTGTCTGTGAAATCCACCCGGAGAGAGGAGAGGATGTTAAACGCCTCAGGATCCTCCCTACGGAGCTGCTCCGCCATGTGAAACCCATCAACCACCTCACTCTCACCACCCTGATCAGCCTGACGAACACAATGTAGGAACTGCACCTACACACACGCAGCCAGTGGTTAAAAACACATACTGTAGGAATTTCAGCAGCAGTCCTCTCAGAAAATATATTAGTAGTTATTACATTATTTATTTAGGGCGTAGTAATTTTGTATTTATTTAGGGTGCAGTAATTAGCTTAATTTAAAAAAACACAGTGAGGGGAAGTGTCCTCATGATCTAAAGAATGCATATATTCACTTAATGAGTAATGCAGCACAGGATGGTATGTGTGTGTGTTTGTGTGTGAACTCACTCCAGGTGGATGGTGCAAAGCGGGGTAATCCGTATGCAGACTCAGTTCTCCAGATGTGTAGGCAACATTGTTAGCCATGGGCTTGTCCTGCACTTGCCACGTGTGTCTGTGAAATCACAGAGGGGGCGATGGATGAGAACAGGTGACTATGGACTTGTAAAGTTTTACTGCATCTCTCTATGTATTTATTGTAGGAAACCACAGCTGTAAAATGCTTACTTGATTTAGTACGGTCTTGAGAGTAAATTTAAAGACTAAAGAATCACTTCAATGAACAAAGCACAAAGCTGGGGTGTTTTGTTGTGGCAACGCAGTGCGAGAACTTAATAGTGATTTTTTTTTTTTGGTAGTGAATTCTTGGTGAACCTACTCACTGCAAAGAAAAAAAGTTGTTATAACTATTTTTGTCTTTTTTTATTCCAGAAGTAAATCTGTGTAAATTAAACTTGTTTTCAGAAAATGTAGCTTGCATTTTAGGTTATCTTGCATCTTATTTTTCCTATTTTCCCTATTGACAAATTGTTTTTTCCACTGTTTTAAGCCTAATGAATCTTGTTAGATTTGTGAAACATACTGTCGGAAAAATAAACTTAATAGATTATCTGAATGAAAGTCTTACATAAATTTGTTTTTCTTAGATATTTTACTGGAAGACACAAATAAAATAAGATTTTTTTTTTTGCAAGACTTAAACAATTAAAAAAAAAGGATTATATAATGATGTTACATAAATCATTGCTCACTTATCCAGAACTAGCATTTTTGATTCAGTTGGGTTCTTAAGGAAACACTTTGTAATTTTCCTTTAAAAAAAAAAAATACTCTAATAACCCTTCTTCACACTCTGTGCTCACAAAAAAAGCAGGTTTGATAGCACAAACCTACAGGAAATTTTGAATTCTATAAAAAGCTTTTTTCTCCTGTTATCAAATTGAAAACAAAGGAAGGAAGAGGAGTGTGAAAGAGGAGTATGTGTGGCTTTTCAAAAGGAAATGAGCTAGATTAGTGGTCTCAATAAGGTAGTTAAGATCATATTAGAGACCAGAATCCTCCATGTCAGACACACCACGGCCTCCTCCTTCAGCCTGGTGATCCCTAGCCAGTAAACTCTTGATTTGGCAGATGCGGTGCTTTTTGTTCCAGTCAGGGTCAGGTGAAGCTGCTTTTTGTCCAGTTTAAGTGAGCCCCTGGGGCTTGTGCGCTGTTAAATCACTCAGCTTGTCACATAACAGGTGTCAGCTGAGAGGGAGCTCACATGCGTGGATTCGTGATTATAGCCAGAACCTTACGGGGTGTCTGTCTCTGTTCTGTCTCTTCTCTCCGACTCCTCTATCTGTCTGTCCTAGGCTGTGGTTTCCATTTACTCATCTTTTCTTATTAAACATGTTCTTTGCATGTTCTTGTGAGAGGCTTTGGTGTCTGGCAAGAAAATGAATCAGAATTTCAATGGCTTTTGATTAATGAGCAATGGAACAAGTTTAACCAATGTAAAGCAAAGCTCTTTTACATCATTTCGCATTCATTCAGATGGTGTCAAAGGCAGGGTTTTTTTTGTTCTGATTGTTGGCCAACAGTTACAGCACGAAATACTTTAATCAAAGGATGGTGTAACCAGATGATTCATATTGTGACAACCATGATAATCTTATGCTCTATGCTTGCATTACCAATTTTACACACTACTTTATTCTTAAGTCAACAGCCAAGATGTGTGTTGCAGAAACAGAAATATGACTTGACCCGTTTAATCCCACCGGTCACAATAGTGACCGTAAAGAAGGTTTTCATTTATAAAGCTCTAAAATCGTACTGACTGATGTTTTAGTGCATTTCCTGCAAATATGGAAAAAACAAAGGGTCTCAATTAAATATGTGCTGTTTCACGTGGTTCTTGCAAATTGTCACATGACCAAAGCAGTTTATTTCCTGTTTGCACCATGAGATGATGATGACGACTGCATTAAAGCTCCAAAACAAAAGGCTAGTAAAGTATGTTAACATAAAGATATGACATAGGAGACAATAGGAGATATAACATAAAGATTTTTGGTCCACAATCCACATCATCTTTAAAGTGTCTAGAATTAATATATGAATACACAATTATTCACTATTCTTCACTGTGGTCAAAGAATGAGTATGCTGATGGTCACAATTGTGACCAGAGGGATAACAGTGAATTTAGGCTGTACTAAAATGTTGCAATGACAAAATATTGCATGAAATTAAAAGTTAAAATGTTACAAATAAGTTACAATATTGAGGTTATTATACTGGTAGCACTAATATAACAATTTTATGATATATGTTACAATAAAGTAAGTTTTGAAATACATTGATGGTTGTGTTTTTTTGTATTTTATCTCAGTATTCCTATCAGTGTTGTATAAGGGTTTTTATGCATAATTTGATCAAACAGTTTAAAATAACTGGACTGAGATATATACACATTTTAATCATTGCAGAAATATATTAATTCATTATACACATTATCACACCAGTCACAATTTTATGTGAGCATAAAACAAATTTTCAAAAAACAGTTATTGGTTATCTCAAAGGGTTATTAATGACACATCATCTGGATATTTTTGTGTGGAAAAAGGGATGAAATGGGTTAAGGACTAAAGAGAAAGCTAATAGCAACCATTATTCTTCTCAAGGATGGACAATATAACTGAAATAGCTGACAACATACCAATACCAAGTATAATGACAGGTAGGTCATTCATTGCCTAATTTTAGTACTTAAAATGCTGTCTAACAAGTTTCGGCGTTCGAGAAAATTATATATAGTTTTGGGTCAGTAAGTTGTTTAATACTTTTATTCAGCAAGGAAGACCATTAATGCTACAAAACATACTTGAAGCACAACTGTAGTCTTAATATCACTCTCAGTTGTTAAAAACGTATAAAATATAACTAATTTATCACCATATTATATTACCTATCAAACTACTCTGACGTCGTTCTCTTTTAATGTTATCTCAGCGCGTTAGCATTCCGTTAGCCTGTTAGCTTTTCATTCGCGTTTACTACCATTACTTTCTTTCTCGCTCCGTTTTTCACGAGTTCGTCAAACAACCGTGGAAAGTTGGAAATATTCAACAATCACGGTGAGCGTAAGATGGACCTGGTCCTTTAAAATAGCCTTGTATTCGTTGGCTGTTGGAGAGAATCCTCAAAGACGGGTGTCCTTACCAATAACGTTACACATCTCCTACCATGTTTTCAGTAGACATGGTGGTTTGAGGGACTTTTTATTTCCTTCAGTTATAAACCTGTCCAGATGTAACGCATTAGGGTGGAAGATCAGACCACATTATCAGACTGTATTACTTTTTTTCCGTGAAGGATGGGTTTGTGCCCTTTGCAGCAGGTTATTTGTAGTTCTTTGTAGACCTTGGAGTGAGAAAGAATGGCAGTTCTGGCATAAATGGCAGCTTTGCATAATTTATGTTGTAAACTCAGAGCCACAGATGTTCAAAATCAGTTTAACAATTTCTGAAGTGATGTTTTTGAGAAACTTACAGTACCACCGCTGTTTGTAATTGCATTTTGACCGGGTTTGAAATGTGCATTACTTTTTATATAGTTTCGAGTGACTGTTTTACACTATGAAAATAGGCAGTCAGTTGAAGAACCATCTAGAAGATTTCCAAACTGTTCTTTACAGGGTAAGTAGTCTGCAGTATTAAAATGACTATATTTGTTGCTTCTGTTTGTGTCTGCTCATGCACTAACTCCATTGTTAAATCATTATAATTATCTAAAAATACCAATTTCATTGCTTTAATTAGAGTGCATCCAAAGCTTCAGACCATACCCGTAAAAGGTGAGGCGAAGATAGCCAATCCTCTGACTCAATCTGGCCACCTGTCCCTGCTCTGCTGGCGCCCCCCTCAGGTAGACAATGCCAGTGCGTTTCAGAGCCTCTAGCCAGGCAAGGGCAGCCTTGTCATCGTGTAGAACTTCCTCAAAATCTCCTAAAGGGATCTGCAGACTTGAATCCCAGTATTCACGCTCTAAAACACAGATACGCATATAAAGAAACATTACAGTGCACAACACAAAGCAATAGCGCAACTTAGTGTCTAGTGTCATGAAGTGTGCCCCTAAAATAATGTAATTTTTTTAGGATATTTTTTTAGGATTTGATTATTTGTTTTTAGCATCTCACAAACCTCTTGCAGGCCCAGTTCAGGAAACTGCATTGAAAGGTCCAGTGGTAAATTTAAAAAAAAAAAAACAAAGTCAAAAGTGGCTCAAGTCTACATAATTATGTGGGAATGATGTCAGCATTACTAAAAAGTAGCTAAAATCCTTTCCGAGCTAAATATGTTTCTCTTCCCATCTTTCCTGTCTCTGTTACTCATTCTCTAAGCACCCTGATTTTCAATGCAAATAAACACGTTGCAATTAGTGTCTGTCTTAACACAACGAAGGAGTGTGCGTGTGTGTCAGGGTTAAGGCCAGAACACACTGGTCAGAACACTGTGTGAGGGCCTGCGCGTTTGAAGGAAAACTGCTGGAAAACTCTGGTTCTTATGTCTGCTTCCACAGACGGCCTCTAGAGAAGTGTGCATGTGAGAGCAAGCAGAACGCTTGCACTTATGTCTGTAATTCATTGCTTGGACCTCTATGCCATTTTCAGCCCTGCACCTCTTTCTCAGCTTCTCTCAATTTAGAAAACTGTTCCACTGGAGAATGTCGTCACAGTAGAGAATCCAGAAATCTATAGTTCAGGACCAACAAGTAAAAGAAAAGAACTGCTGAGCGATTGTTATTTTTCCAATTTAAGAAGTCATTTACGCTACCATTCATTAGTCTGGGGTCAGAAAGAGGGTGCAAGCGTGTATTAAATTAATCAAAAGTGACAGTAAAAACATTCATAATGTTATAAAAGATTTGTTTACAATTACATTTTAAATAGGAGATATTTTAAATTACTGTAGTAATAATATTCCACAGTATTACTGATTTTACTGATTTGATCAAATAAACACAGACTTATTTTAACAGAGTTTTGAATGGTAGTGTATTTTCTCCTGGCACAGATACGTCCCTCAAGATACTTTGTCATGACGTAAGCTTCAGATTTCTTAGATGTATATTATCCCAAAGGTAGTCACACCTCAACAGGATAATAAAGTTTGTATAATTCCAGACCCTGACTAGGTAGAAGCCACAATGCTAACTCTGCAAACTTTACTAGGAAGGGAAAAGAGCATCTACAATTTATTTAACCCCTGCTGACACACATGCAGGATATCCATGGTGATGAGCAGCATGAACACAAATACAGTTGAAGTCAAAAGTTTACATACACCTTGCAAAATCTGCAAAATGTTAATTATTTTACCAAAATAAGAGGGATCATACAAAATGCATGTGATTTTTTTTTTCCATTTAGTAGTGCCCTCTGTTCTTCAGAAAAATCCTTAGGGTCCAACAAATTCTTTGGTGATTCAGCATTTTTGTGTATTTGAACCCTTTTCAACAATGACTGTATGATTTTTGAGATCCATCTTTTCACACTGAGGACAACTGAGGGACTCATATGCAACTATTACAGAAGGTTCAAACGCTTACTGATGCTCCAGAAGGAAATACCGTTCATTAAGAGGCAGGGGTGTAAACGTTTGAAAAGAATGAAGATGTGTACATTTTTCTTAATTTGCCTAAATATCATATGTTGGTCATTTAGTACCGCCCTTCAGAAGCTACAGGAGTTTCCCAGAAGACAAAATAATGCATCATGTTTCCTTCTGTTGGAAAGGGTTCAAATACACAAAAATGCTGGAAAAACCAAAGAATTTGTGGGACCTGAAGGATTTTTCCTGAAGAACAGCGGGCAGTTTAACTGTTCAGGACAAACAAAGGGCAAACACTAATCACTAAGCAAAAAAAAAAAACACACAGCTTTGAATCATTCAGGCAACAACACAGTATTAAGAATCAAGCGCATGTAAACTTTTAAACAGTAATTTTTATATATTTAACTATTTTCTCTGGTGGACTATATGTAAATGTCTTTTATGTGAAATACCTTGTTCAGGTCAGTACTAAATTTAAAAAAACATGCATTTTGCATGATCCCTCTTCTTTTGTTAAAATAATTAACATTTTGCAGATTCTGCAAGGTGTATGCAAACTTTTGAACTCAACGGTATAAGACCTGTCTCTTTGTAGCTCATAACAAACATTCTGTGACTGGACGGCTTAACATCTGAACAATGAAAGATGGGGGGAATGTTTAAGAAACCTGTCTAGATTGATGCATTTCTGTTTGGCATCACTAGAGGCACTGAAATTTTAATTAAACATTTTAATGAAACGTGACTCTTTGTTTACTACTGAATGCACATCTGCTGGACTACTCTCCTATAAAATGCTGTTTTTTTAATGATTTCATCTTCAGGAGCTTCAGCGGACTTGATAAAATGGTATTTTGTTAATACCAATCATAATAAAATGTGTAGTTTAAAATTGATAAAATGCATTGAAAACAGATGTAACCCTGAGAAAGGAAACCCTGTTGCTAAATCAGTCATGATACACACTGACAGAAGTATGAATATGCAATCATATAAACGTGCAATCAAGTTAATGCAAACAAATCCAGAATTGACTGACAGACAAGACAGAGAAAATACCCACAATCTCACACTAACATTTAGGTTCTGGTATCATTTTTGATTGGAAAAAGAGAGCGATAGCGAGTGAGCTGGGCACTGGGCCCAGGGTGAAGTGGTTCAGTCAGTTCAGGTCAGTAATGTTGGGCTCTTATGAGCATGTAATGTGTAATATTCTCTGTCTCTCTGACATACTAGGGTTTCCTGGCAGTGCTAATGCTGACTTCAGAGCCAGAGATTAATATCATGCTATCATTCTGTCCAGCTGAGGCTTCTGAGACACTTTAATAAAAGCTGACTTTATTTTTCAATGACCCTTTCAGTCTCTAAAACAGATGGAAACATACATTTATGCACACAAAGGCATGCCGGAAAAGAGAGGTGTCAGCTTATGTGTGCTTGAACAGTTTCCTTCAGCATATCCTCTGTGATTTTTCCAGCTATGGTAATGTGAAGCCGTGGCTGCTGGCAGCTACGTCCAGTCAAACTCAGTCAACAGAGTCCCAACTGAGAGCTCAGCACAGAGCAGAGTTCACCAAGAACAGGACAGACAGAAGCTCACAACCCGAGCGCAAACCACTTACAGTGATCATTTTTTTCAAATGGGATATGGAAAATACATTTATATGATTTGAATAACTCCGTGTGCATGTGTGCAGCATCCTATATTAATTTCACATCCCGTGAGCTTCAAGAAGATGAAATAAGACACCTCTTTTGAGTCGAGCCATTAGGTTTCCATAAGCCATTTGGAAAATAAGGTTTTAGAAGTACTACTTCAACTGTTATTTAAGTAATCTTAATCATTGGCCTGTGCCAGTGTGGTCTTTTTCTGTGTGGGAATGGTGAGCTGTTTTTCATCTAATGCAGCAATGTGACTGTTTTGCTGTTTTTTGAACTTAGATGGGAACAATGCGGTCTTGGTGCTCTGTAGGATCATGATGTCATTGCATGCATGATGTCAGCTGAACCAGGACATGCTGGAACCGCAGTAAAGCACACTTGTGCCCTCTTGTAAACGAGACACTACAGCCACACTAGAAAAACTCCTTAAAATGAATCAGTTCACTGGGTCATAAAAAAATCTTACTGTGTGCTTTATGCTTTCAAAAAAAAAAAAAAAGCTAAGCGTTAAAAATAATCATTACAATTTAAAATAACCATTTCCATTTTAATGTTACTGCATATTTTGCGATAAAAAAGCTGAATTCAGCAGCCATTACTCCAGCCAGTGTCACATGATCACATGAAGTAACATTTCCTATTATAACCAATGCTAAAAACAGTTCTGCTGCTTAACATCCTTGTGGAAATTGTGATGCATTTTCTTGGAATTCTTTGATGAAAAGTTCAACAGAACAGCATTTATGTCAAATTAAAAAAAAGGCCTTTAAGAATATATTTGTTTTTAATGTAATTTTTGATCAAGGATCAATGGATCCTTTCAAAAAAACATTTAAAGTGGACATCGGATACAAAATTCACTTTTACATTGTGTTTTAATAAAAATGTGTGTTAGCAGTGTGTGGTCACAACCACCCTACAATAATAAAAATCCATTCACTCCTTTTTTTTTTAACCCTGAGAAACGTAAACATTCTCAAATAATCAAGCCGTTTCAATTTTCAGAGCAGTATGATGTCATATTGCTCAGGCCCCGCCCACGACCGCTGATGGACTGTTCTATAGACCATTTCGCTAAATGTAAACAACACTGGTCCAGAAGCACTTCCTGTTTTTTTGTTTTTTATTTTTTATTTTATGTCACATATACAAATACATCTTAAAGGTGCTAATGTAACATTTTCATCCAGTCAAATGTTATTTTGGTTGTATTTTTTTGTAATGTTTGTGTAAAGTTAAAAAAAAAGAAACAGGAAGTGTATCAGGACCAGTATGTTTACATCTGACGAAATGGTCTATATTAGCACATTTCCGACCTCGGCCAGTTGTATGCTGTCTGCCATTTGCTTCACACTCAAGCAGCACGACAACAATGTCTTGTAAGCAATGCACTTGTTCTGTAGTTGGATGTAAATGTGAACATAAGAGTCTTCATTTTCTCCCAACATCATAGTCATTGAGAACCAGTGTAGGGAATGTTACTTTAAAACAAAGTAATTAGTTATAGTTAATAGTTACTTCTCACAAACAGTAACTGAGTTAGTAACTGAGTTACATCATTATAAAAGTAACTAATTACCAGGGAAAGTAACTTGCTTTTTTAAAAAATGTTTAAATATATCAAATAACTTGGATGTCCCCGATATTAAATATGTTAAATGAATGAAATTTAAATGACTAATATTAAATATCTGATATACTATTATGATAATTTAGCATTAAACTTTAGCTATTAAAACTTTAGTAATTAGAATAAGCATGTATGAATGCATATTTGTCATGGTGACTGAACTTAGGACTGGTGGTGGTGCTTAAGATATTGTTTGTAATTTAGTGTTTCTATAACAAAAGGGGGGAAAAAACTAAAAATGATACTGACCAGATAAAACTACTACGAAATCTACTATTAATAACAATATTAAACGCACTAAGGATTAATGAGCTGCTGGGTTCATGAATATTAATCACGTTATCTGCGTTCGCTCAAACTGATTTGCTGAAATCAGAACCGTGATGATAATCGGTGAGCACCAGTTATTTGAGAGGAAAAAACAACAAAGAATATCGTTTACATGTAGCGCATCACTCTCGCTCTGTATTTTTCTTTGCGTGTGAGACAAAGTGACGGCTAGTCCTTCACACTAGAGTTTACGGTTCGTCAAATACAGGAACGCTGCATGCCCAGCCATTTAAATAAAATTAGAATAAGATTATAATAAATTATAGTTATGCCACATTTTATTGTCAGCAATGGTAATGGCGCTGTAACTGAGGAAACAGTAATTCGTTTGATTACTCGTTACTTAAAAAAATAATGCTGTTTATTTATAACGCTGTTTTTCTCCATCACTGCTGAGGATGCAATGAATTTTCTTTTTGCTGGTAACACACCACCAAATACACAAAAAAGGGAAAAGAGGGGTGAGGTGAGCAGAGCTCATTAGCATTTAAAGAGTTTTTGAGTAATTTTAACCAAAGTATTCTGCAGACATTTTATGTAGACCCTAAAGTGTCATACCAACTTGTGGAAAATGAGCATCCAATGTCTCCTTTAAATAAACCACTTACACTGCACTAATATAAAATTTGGAGTTCAAAAAAAGTGGATAGAGCTTAAAAACAAGAATGGACAGGTTGGTGACAATTAAACAGACATAAGGCCCAACCCTTGGTTCTCCTCAGTTGTAGAGAGATTGTTTAACACCATGAAGGACACATTAGTTGTCTTACAAATGGTGCTAACCTGTCAGGAAATGGCTATTGGCAGATTACTGCCCAAGACAGACAGATCATACCAAGGTGAGAGCTTTACAGGCCTCTTTTAGGCAGTTTGAAGAGAGTTTATATGGGAGGTCTTAAAACAAGGGGTAGAACTGTCATATTATGTGACAGTTAAGGAGCTTTGTTAAACACATGCAAGCCTTGTGTGTTTTACACCTCAGTTAGAAGCAGACACTTGCGATGTGTAGTCTATGCTTTAAACCGTGTGAATTTATTGGTTGTCTTTCAGTTTTAAGGGGCACATGGGGATGCCTTTTGTGACTTCGAACACAACAACAGCATAACTTCCTAAACTTTAAAAGGGAAAAGTTAAAAACAGTAGTAAGATGTTTAAAACTTTGTGGGCAACAAAATTTGTTATAAAGCCCCAGTGACATGCATTAATTTTGAACATTTAATCTTAAAATCTCAGGACACGTAAATGTGCAGGATGCTTGCTCTGGCAGACACAATGTTCAGTCTGCTCCAACCACAGCATCCCTCAAGATTGGTGTAAGCACAACAGCTCACTCTTCTCAAATAGCCTTAAATCTCTATTCCATGTGGCAGGAAGTGGAAAAAGTCTTTCCATTCAGGGGCGAATCTGGGGAGAAATGCCTGCACGCTACAAAAGTAGCTGCTGACCAGACCACACGCACCACATATTAATTCAAATAATGCACAAATATTAGCCTACATGCATTTCAACTATATATGAAGCTATCCTAAAAACCGTTGTCTAAAACAAAAAACAAAACCCAGGCTTCATTTTATTTAAAAAAAATAAATAAATAAACTGAAATAATTAGAAAAAATGTGTTTCGATTAAAAGTGTCTTAAGAGTGGTAGTGTTGTATGGATATCACCAAATGTATGGCCAGATTCACCTCACACACTTCAGCATACATACAGTTGAGGTGAAAAGTTTACATACACCTTGCAGAATCTGCAAAATGTTAATTATTTGACCAAAATAAAAGGGATCATACAGAATGCATGTTATTTTTTATTTAGTACTGACCCGAATAAGATATTTCACATAAAAGATGTTTACATATAGTCCATAAGAGAAAATAATAGTAAAATTTATAAAAACGATCCTGTTCAAAAGTTTACATACACTTGATTCTTAATACTGTGTTGTTACCTGAATGATCCACAGCTGTGTTTTTTTTTTGTTTGTTTAGTGATAGTTGTTCATGAGTCCCTTGTTTATCCTTAACAGTTAAACTAATCTTAGTTTAACTGTTAAAAAAAAAAATCATTCACATCCCACAAATTCTTTGGTTTTTCAACATTTTTGTGTATTTGAACCCTTTCCAAGAGAGATCCGTCTTTTCACACTGAGGACAACTGAGGGACTCATATGCAACTATTACAGAAGGTTCAAACATTCACTGATGCTCCAGAAGGAAACATAATGCATTAAAAGCCGGGGGGTTAAACTTTTGAACAGAATGAAGATGTGTACATTTTTCTTATTTTAAAATAAACATTATATTTTTGTCATTTAGTACTACCCTTCAGAAGCTACAGAAGATACTTGAATGTTACTTGAATGAAAATTTAAAAAGTTAATTTTGCCATGATCTTTAAATGAAAAAAAAATTCACCCCCCGGCTCTTAATGCACCGTTTTTTTCCCTCTGACGCATCAGTGAGCGCTTTTAAACCTTCTGTAATAGTTGCATATGAGTCTCTCAGTTGTTTTTAGTGTGAAAAGATGGATCTCAAAATCATATAGTCATTTTTGGAAAGGGTTCAAATACACAAAAATGCTGGAAAACCAAAGAATTTGTGGGACCTTAATAATTTTTTTCAGTGGGGAGTTTAACTGTTCAAGACAAACAAGGGACTCATGAACAACTATCACTAAAAAAAAAACAAATGAATAAAAAATAAAGCTGTGGATCATTCAGGTAACTTTTGAACAGGGCCATTTTTATCAAATCAGCTATTATTTTCTCATGTGGACCATATGTGAACATTTTATGTGCAATATCTGCAATAAAATAACTAAAATTGACCATTTTGCAGATTCGGTGTAAACTTTTGACCTCAACTGTACATGAATCAAGAGTATAACAACAACAGCAGCAGGCTGAGAGCATTTTGTCTGCATAACTGGACTGTAGCCTTATACAGAACATTTCTGGATTGCTATATAAAATGCATTCATTTATATTGGCTATACATTATAAACCACAAAGGATTAGAAATGTATAAAGCTAAAAAAAAAAAAAAAGGGAGAGAGAGACATGACTTATACAAAGATTATAGCGAATGAAGACAAATAGATGACAATGAACCCACCATTAAGAAAGAGCTCCTCTTGCAGAGCCTGTCTTGCCTCAGAAGAAAAACAGCGTTTCTTTAGCCAGTCAGGATCAAACTCACTACTGTGCTGATCAGGCCAAGTAATGGACACCTACAGTGAGTTTGAGAAAAAAACAGGTTTAAGAACTATTATATAATCACTTACATGTAAATCTGACTGGAAAAGACTAAAATAGCTGCTCACTGTGTGCTGGAACCTCCACCAGACTTCCTAACTGTCTCAACCAGCAATACTACAATACTACAGATATACAGTGTTTAGGTGAGGTCACATTAGCAAATAAAGGTCCATTGTCATTACTTTAGAAATGTCTGAAGCACAAAACAAACAGCTGTGCGGGTCAACGCAGTGAATTTGCATGACCAACATGAACCTGATGTGAAATCTGCACAAAATCCTGCTCATCCTACCTAAATGAATGAATTTTGACTGCAAAATGTCGCAGAACATCTGTAAATGTGACCACACCTTTAGTCTCAGGATGTTTAAATACAGAGTTAGATTTAAAGGAATAGTTCATCCAAAAATGAAAATTCTCATTAACCCTCACTCATTTTGTTTCCAAACTTTCCAACGGCCCATTCACATCAAAGGCGATAACTATAACACTAATTATTTCCACTTTATTATTCAGTGTGGAAGTAAGCCTATGAACGAGGCTTCCGGTTCATTAGCCGATAACGAGAAGAATAACAACGAGCAGTAAACGGTAAAATGGTTTGCACTACAAACCAGTGTGTTTTTAATTAAGATAATACATTAAAATAATATGGTTAGACACACCAATTTGTAATATCAAGCAGCAAAACCAGCTGTTTTATACAGCTTAAAATAGCTGGACACAAATGAGACCAGAAGTTCAAACAGCAAAAATAAGGTGAATAGTTTAAAAAAAATTCAAAAAAAAAGGCCACAACACAATTACACTATAGCAATGAGGGCACAGAGGAACAATTGTATTGAAATCACTTTTGAAAGATAAAAACAGCCAATCAGAATCCACCCTGCATTTAAAGTAGCAGATGACAAAACATCAGCATGTTCTTACAATAAACAGAACGTTATCTTGTGGGTGTGGATGATAATATAATTATTGTTATAATTATCTTCATAGTTATTGTTCTTGATGTGAACAGGGCCTTAAGCTGTTCTTTGCCATACAATGAAAATAAACGAGGCCATCAAGCTTTAAAATTAAAAATGACAAAAATGGATAAGAATAAATGGAATAAAGTGAATAAGCCTGAAATACAGCACAATGCAATGGTTTTTGAATGCAACAGCTCTATCCCCCTTCTGTTTCATTGTATCAAAAAGAGCAGCATGGACATTCTGCAAAACATCGTCTTTTGTGTTTAGCTAAATAAATTCTTATCCATTTTGAATGACACAATAAACTGATGAGTAAATGATGACAAATTTCTATTTTAGGATGAACTATACCTTTAAGATTTGCTTACCAAGACCAACCTTATTGTCCATCAGCTGTACTTGGTCCATTCCGGTGTGCACATCCAGATTTGAGAACAGCAGGCTGCGTGCTTGTGCAGACTGCAGCGTGCAGCGAGGACACTGGCAGTTATCTCTTAACCAGGTGAACGGATACAAACTGCAACTTCCATCATCCCAATCAATCTGCAGTAGTCTCTCCTGGTCCAGTGCCCGGGCCTGCCTCACTCCTGGACTCCCTCCAGCAAAGGGCAAAGGAGCTGCTGCCAGTGTCTGATTCCCAATATGAGGTGTCTTGACCAGCTGAGGCCGACTGCTTGTCCCCTTCAGTGCCTGGATAGCACCTCTGGACACCCAGCGAGTAAGATAGGATAACATCCTGATTTGTGAGTAGTAGATGCTAGTTTGAGGACAAAGAATTTAAAAGGTTATTGCGTTCAGCCACTCCCTTACAAATCACCTTTCACCCAAAAATTCGATGAGTCACCACAGTAGAATGTGCTGTAAACATTGAGTATGACTGATGTAAGCAGCGCACAGGTGTGTCAAGTAAACACACATTAAACTGCTATCACGCAACTGCAAATACATTTCGCAGTCTTTAGTAATGTCACATTTTATGACTTTCTTTTAATAAATACACTATCAGTCAAAAGTTTTTGAACAGTAAGATTTTTAATGTTTTAAGGACGTCTCTTCTGCTCACCACGCCTGCATTTATTTGATCCAAAGAACAGCAAAAAATAAAAAAAATGTGAAATATTTTACTATTTAAAATGACTGTATTCTATTTTAAAATGTAATTTATTCCTATGAACAAAGCAAAATTTTCAGCATCATTACTCCAGTCTTAAGTGTCACATGATTCTTCAGAAATCATTCAAATATGCTGATTTGCTGTTCAAGAAACATTTTTATTATTATTATCAATATTTGAAACAGTTGAGTACATTTTTTCAGGATTCTCTGATTATCTGAAAGATCCAAAGATTAGCATTTATCTGAAATATTTTTTTTATTTTTTATTTTTGGCATAGAAATTATAGAATTAATACTTTTATTTAGAAATGACGCTTTAAATTGGTCAAAAGTGATGATAAAGACATGGATAATGTTACAAAAAAATGTTACTTTCTATTTATCAAAGAAACCTGAAAAAAATCTACTCAGCTGTTTTCAACATAATAATAATAAATGTTTTCTGAGCAGCAAATCATAATATTAAAATGATTTCTGAAGGATCATGTGACTGGAGTAAAGATGCTAAAAATTCAGCTTTGAAATCACAGGAATAAATTACATTTTAAAATATATTCAAATAGAAAAAAATATTTTTAAATAGTAAAAGTATTTTGAAATTCTACTGCTTTGCTGTACTTTGAATCAAATAAATAAAAAGGCCTGGTGAGCAGAAGAGACTTATTTAAAAACATTTAAAATCTTACGGTTCAAAAACTTATGACTGGTAGCGTAAATCTTGATTACCAAAAAAATAACTGTTGTGAGTTATTTTTTCAATCAGCGAGTCACTAAATAACTATAAAAGTAAGCTTTGATAAAGCGTTTTAAAGAAACTAAAAAGGGTTCTGCCGTATAGTCACTTCCAGAATGATCGCACATCCATTTAGAAGTTTGAGGTTGGTCAGACTTTTTGATGGTTTTGAAAGAAGTCTCTTATGCTCACTATGACTGCATTTTATTTTATTTTTATCAAAATATAGTAAAAAAAAGGAATATTGTGGAATATTATCACAATTAAAACCAACTGTTTTCTAATTAAATATATTTATAAAATTAATTCATTTCTGTGATGGCAAATCTGAATTTTCAGCATAATTACTCCAGTCTTCAGTGTCACATGATCCTTCAGAAACCATTGTAATATGCTGATTTTGTGCTCAAGAAACATTTCTTCTATATATAAATGTTGTGAGCATTTGTGCTACTTAATATTTTTGTGGAAACCATGATAATTTTTTTTCAGGATTTCTTTGATATAAAGAATAAAGAATGCTAAAAAAATAAAATAAAACGGCATATGTTTAAAATAGAAAGCTTTTGTGAATTTATAATTATCTTTACTGTCACCTTAATTAATTTAATGCATCCTTGCTGAATAAATGTATTAATAAATGTATTATTAAAAAAAAACCTTAGTGACTCCAATCTTTTGAAAGGTAATAGAAAGTGTAATAGAAACACAAATTAAAAATATGTAAATTTGTGTTCTCTTCATATTAGGCTTGTTCCCAAAACATTTACAAGCCAGCCTGGAGTTTTGTATAGTTCATTTTTATTATAATTCATTTGATTTCTACAGAAGGCAGGTGACTGACATTTTGTTGTGTAAAAAGCTGTGTTAGCTCTTGATAAATGATTAATGCACTGACGCCATCCAGGTCTGAATTATCTGAATGACTGTAAGGGTGCATAACTTTAACTACACAGAGTACAAACAGTGTTACATCAAAGCAATCGAGATAAAAGCAAAGCTAATCTGGGGCTAAGGTGACTTTAGCACTGCCATCAAACTATGACTTACTGAACTCTGCACTTTAATCCTACTTGCACTAGTCTGAAGAATTAGACTATTTCATGTGTACAGTTTTACAGAAAATCTTAACAATAAAAATCTAAACAATAAAACATGAACAGCTGAACAGGTTCACTACAATTCCGTATCCACTGTTCAGTCTCATAAGCATCATAATAACAGTGCTGATAATGTCATGAATTGTTTTAGCACATTTGGATGTCAAATTCTTAGTTGTTATTAGTGCATTAATCCCAGTTGTTTTATTCTGTTGGCACCCATAGTTTCTTTTAAGATTTATATACTAGCTAGGCCTACTATCTGACATTATTGTATTATTCTAAAAATGTCAATTGGAATCGAATGACTGGATTATTAGAATCTAATGATTCTAATAATCAAAGTACCATAAACAGACCTTTGTTATGTAATGTACAAACACCTTGGCTCGTGTGCTGTATATTATCAGGGAACACGGAAGTAGGTGAAAGGTCAGCAATTCATTCCGCTGCAAGCAAACACATTACCGCCTCCAGCGTTACGACAGCACGTACCCAAACAAACACTGTAGTTTCTATGAAACAGAAACCAGACGAAAAGCAACACTGATTGTTTTTATATAGACTTAATAGCTAAATATGCGTTTGCCCTGCTGTTTCCGGGTATTTTTAGCACTCGTCCTCTTTGTAGCGCGCTTTAGTAAATGATCTATGGAGCAGCTGACTAAAGGAGATCTACACTAGAGGTTTTCATTCATAAAATATTACACGCGCCATGAGGAAAACACCAGTATGACACTTCAAACAAACACAAAGACGCAAACGATCTTTCATTCATCGGGCTGATACAAGCGAACGTCCCGTGTACTATATGCAACCCAGCCACTACATGTTATTGTCGTTATTTACATTTGATGAGACATGAAGCAAAACAAAAATGGCATATGGCACTTACCGTGAAGACGTGGGTAAGGTGTGTTCGGTTGTTTCAGCCTTTTATAGCGCTGAGAAGCGTGAGAACTCACTGCTCTGGAAGTGGGTGAAGGGTCACATGCACTGTAGCGCTGCTGCTGCTGCTGCTGCACACACACACTGTAGCCGCTGGATCTGACACTTATCCAAAATTACGTGCAGCTTTGCTCGACAACTGTTCTGTTCGATGCTTGTTTTTGTAACTACATTTTATTGCTGTTGTCATGTGGACATACTACATTGTTTCCAAGGCCTGCTATTCTGCAAACTATTTCATTTATGTTAATTATTATTTATATATTAATTTAAAAAATACATATTCTACAGTATGAACTAAGCATGTGTCCATGACAGATAGAGAGAGAGAGAGAGAGAGAGAGAGAGAGATAGATAGTGAGGGTTTTAATTTTGTCCTTTTTGCTTATATAATAATGGCAATATTTAGGTCACAGACAGACATGCCCTTGATTACTGGAATTTGGCCCTTGTTTCCTTTTTGAAGATTATTGGGTCAGTACATCTTTATTGATTGTTTGCCAGTTAATCTGTTAATAAAACACAGAATAGAGAGTTTTTCTAAATAACTATCATTTTTTTATGTTCAGAATTTATTCAAATTACACAAATATATATATATATATATATATATATATAACATTTTTTGTGTCTACCGTCAAAAGTTTTTGAACAGTAAAATTTTTAATGTTTTTAGAAGTCTGTTATGCTGCATTTATTTAATCCAAAGTACAGCAAAAAGTCATTTTTTTTTAATTTACTATTTAAAATATTTTAAAAAGTAATTTACTCCTGTGATTTCAGAGGTGAATTTTAAGCGTAATTGCTCCAGTTGCATGATCCTTTAGAATTCATTCTAATATTCTGATTTGCTGTTTAAAAAGTATTATTATTATTTTTATGTTGACCACAGCTGAGTAGACTTTTTTCAGGTTTCTTTGATGAATAGAAAGTTCAGAAGAACAGAATTTATCTGAAATAGAAATCTTTTGTAACATTATAAATGTCTTTATCATCACTTGTGATCAATTTCAAGTATCCTTGCTAAATAAAAGTATTAATTTCTATAATTTCTTTCTCAAAAAAAAATAAAATAAAATGACTGACTCCAAGCTTTTGAACGGTTTAGTGTATGTTGCAAAAGCTTTTTATTTCAGAAAAATGCTGATAATAATAATAATAAATAATAATAATAATAACAATAATAAATGTTTCTTGAACACCCAATTAACATATTGGAACTGAAGGATCATGTGACACTGAAGACTGGAGTAATGATGCTGAAAATGTAGCTTTGATCACAGGAATAAATTACATTTTAAAGGGGTCATCGGATGCTAAGTTCATTTTTACATGTTGTTTGAACATTAATGTGTGTTGGCAGTGTATGTACACATCTGCCCTATAACAATAAAAATCCATGCAGTGGTTTTTAATTAATCCGTGAAAATAATATCCCCTTTTTCAAATTGAGCCGTTCTCAGATGCCTGTCGGTGTGGCATCACACCCACAGAGGCCGCTCCCACGATAGTTGATTGACATGAGCGTCTTACCTCAGATCAGTTGTAACAGTCCAACCTCCACTGTTTCGATGCAGGAGCAGGGATGTAAGTTAGACAAGAATATCTCCGATTGAGTGACTGAGGTGTTGTGTTGCTGGATGTAATAATGAATATAGTGGTCGTCATTTACTCCCGACATCTGAGCAGCTGAAGATGCAGTGGATTACGTTTGTTTGTGAAGGGAATGCGCCTCCCGATCTAAATAAATGCGTCTATGTTCATGCAAATCGTTCGTGATCCAGCTTCACCTACAGAAGTTAGTATAAGGTTTGCAGCTAAACGCGCTAAATGTGCTCAGAGCAGCAGAGAGAAGAGAGGGGCGGGGCAAGCAGAGCTCATTTGCATTTAAAGGAACAATCCCTCAGAATGGGATGATTTTTGCAGAGCTCATTTTGACAAGGTAAAAAGGGTGTTGTTTTACACAACCATTGAGAATTTTTAACCAAAGTATATTACAGACTTTTCATTAAGACCCTAAAGAATCATATCAACTTGTGGAAAATGGGCATCCGATGACCCCTTTACAATATATTGAAATAGAAAGCAGTTATTTTAAATAGTAAAAATAGTTCACAATATTACTGCTTTTGCTATATTTTTATTCAAATAATCAAATTAATGCAGGCTTGGTGAGCAGAAGATAATTCTTTAAAAAACATTACAAATATTGCTGTTCAAAAACTTTTGACTGGCAGTATATATATATACTGGGTTTATATTTGGTTTCCCCTTATCAATTTAAACATTTCTCCCTTTTTCTCACACACAAAGTGAGAGATCACCCATAGTTGGTTGACTTGCTATGCATGTTTATAAGGTTGGTGTCCTCCAACAGCTGTTTCATTGTTTTAACATGAAACAAGGGGGGACCTGGATATGCTTAGAGACTCTAAGCATATACAGGTGTCACTTTGTATCAACCATGTGTATACAAATGAATTTATCATAAAGTATAATGTTATGCCAGAAAGTGTTCTCACTGTGACTTCAATTCATAATGTGTCAATTGGCAAATTCTAAGTTTTGAGTCCGCTGAGTTTTGACATTAGTGTAATTATATAGAAAGGTCAAACTCAAACCATAAATGTATTGTGTGATCCAAAGAAATTGTGCACTAATTTAGGATACATATTTGTGAAACAAACCAAAATACATTGAACTCAAGATCCAGATCAGTCCAATTTGCAGTGCTGGGAAGGTTACTTTGGAAATGTGATACTGTAGGTTACAGATTACAAGTTACCCTATTTAAAATGTAATAAGTAGTGTAACTATTTCAGTTACTTTATTAAAGTAATGTAACTGAGTACATTTGATTACTTTTTGATCACTTTTCTAAAGAATAACAAATGTTTTCAACAGTTAATCATTTTCAAACATTTAAACCAGGCAGCGTTAACCTTACACTGTAGTACTCAACACTGATTACTGTCAGACTGTTCAAAATCCTTCATCACTTGAATTAAGATTATAATAATTTCATTTTAAAGCACAGCCAACATAGAATCAGACTTTTGTATCTCTTTTTACTTTGAAATTGTTCTGATTATTGATTTTTAAATTTCCAGCACTGGAATGCATTTTTATCACTCGCCACTATGGCGACTCTCAGACAGGTTGTAACCTAAAGCTTTCAGTGGCAATGTGGGTTGATGTAATTGGCAGACGTGCTGTGCTGCAAATTCAAACAAGAAAACCAGTCAAAAGCATAAGCACTGCTTTACTAAACGGCGTTTAAAACAGGCAAAACAGCAAATTAGTATAATTCATCATATCCTAGCTTTCTGCAGAAAACATTCAGATGTAATCCCTTTTGTAATCGTTAACATATATAATGGATTACAGTTATATTTATTTTGTCATTAAATTACATAATGCTGTTACATGCAACTAGTAACTCCCCAGCACTGCCAATTTGTGAATGAATCATTCAGTGAATCAGATCCAGCAATGCACAAACACACATGCAAACTATCTTGAAGATTTTATTACAAAAAGGAATATACACAACATATATCTCAGGAATGGAACTACACATGGTAGAACGCTTCAAGTCCAATAATCCTGCCCGCAGTCATCTTGGTTTGTCTGGAATATGTCATCCCAGATGGTCCTTTACCCATTACTTCTCAGAGGATTACAAGAGTACTTAATGCAACACGTACAGTTTCATAAAATGAATACAGTTATGCTTTTTCATAAATATAAACACTCACAGTTTAATATTTTAAAAGCTCATTATAAAATATATAGATTTCTTAGGGCACACAAAACATAATTACATGTACAAAGTAGATCAAGATGTGTTTTCATTCCTCCAAATGTATTACAGAAAGCAATAATAATAAAATTGATGTTTTTAATATGTTCATGCCATCATCTTTAGGAGGATTGTCAGACTGAATGCTTAAAAACTGTTCCAAGTACATGCTCTTATATAACCTAAATATGAATATGACAGCTAACATTTGTACAATGAAAACTATATTCTTTTTGTTTAACCAACATGAATTTTCTCTGAAACATTCAAGTAATGCCAATGCAAATGAACAAAAGTTTCCACAAATACACCCTACATCATATCTGAGAAAACAGTGAGCAACTCAACGCTGACTCTAACTCAGTGTTTTGTATGTCTCCTCTGAGAGGTAGAGCCTCTATATTGGTTAGACTGAAATTCCAGTCGTATTATCATAAGCTGCAAATGTCATTAATGACTACAACTCGATGGCAGTAATATTGCCAAGCTTAAAACATTTAATGGCTGTCCATCATGTATGCCTGCTGCTATTAAGTGAATACTGGCTTTCATTTATTGCACAAAATAGCTGCGTCACTTTTGCCAAGTAGAGAAAGAACATTTATTCCTTCAAAATAAGTAGTATACACTCTTAAAAATAAAGGCTACAAAGGGTTATTTTTTCAATGATACCACAGAAGAACCATTTTTGGTTCCCCAAAGAACCTTTCAGTGAACAGTTCTTAAAAGAACCATTTTGAAGAACATTTTAAAAATCTAAAGAAGCTTTTCCACTATAAAGAACCTTTTCTGCATTTGAAAGGTTCCACAGATGTTCAAGGTTCTTCATGGAACCATCGATGCCAATAAAGAACCATTATTTTTAAGAGTGTACTGTTATGTTATACTGGTACTTATTTTTGGTACAAAATCCAATTTGGTAGTCATTAATATATTTCACTTCCAATATTATTTATTTTCTGCTATTCACTATGACGATTCCAAATATTTTCCTAATTTTTTCAGTGAATTTTATAAGGATCCAAGGTTCAGACATTAGCTATTCACTTCTGACTAGTATGTGTTCAAATTTTTGCTGGTATTGTCCAATTTTATTAGTAACTATTCACTATACTATTCATAGTACTAATTGAATAGCTTACATACAAACTACCTATTTATTAGACCAGTGTGTGTTCTGTAACTAGTGAGAGTATATATTACTAGTAACAACTAGGATCGGTACAGATGTCTCACAGAAATGAAATTTGTACTGAATAAACACGTGCAAGCTATTAAATCAGAACAACAGGAATAGTTACTAGAAACTTTAGGCAAATATGACTAATAAATAACAGTGGGTGGAATTAGCTGTTTACTAAAAACAAGTACAAGTAAAATGCTACTTAATTTGAAGGAATTAATGGTAAAATGCCTTGACGTAAAGACAGAGTGAGATTTGCCTGCTTACTGAAAACAGACAACAGTCTTCTACACCTTCATATACTCGTTCTTCAGGCGGCTTAACCGGGTCCCGTGACTCCGGATGATGAGTGACAGCAACTCGTGCTTGTCCTTCAGTCCCAGCGAGATGTCCAGTGTCTCTTTCAAGACGTCGCGCGTGTGCACGATCATGTCGAGGAAGTCGTCGTTGATTTTGTGCTCCTCTTTCAACTCGTTTTCCTGGCTCTGTTTGAATTTCACCTCCAGCTCCAGAAGAGACTTCTCGGAGTTCGAAAACGCCTCGCTGATCTGGGTCGTCTCCCGTCTCAGGTATTTCCCATAGCTGTCCTCTCCGTCCAGGTCGAAGGAGATGCTCTTCCCGATGCCCTCGAGCACCCGCGCCGCGTCCTCGATGTGCCGCTTGATGATGATAAAATCGTCCCGGATCACCGAGTCCTGGTCCTCGTCCAGGGTGCATTTGCGATTGTCGGTCATTTTGAACAGCATCTGACATTTCTCGGGGTCGTCGTTTTCTTCATAGTAGCCGTCCGGCACGAAATAATGATGAAAAGTGCCGTTGGACATCTCCGGGTGCAGAGGTCCCGAAAATAAAGCCCCTCCGAGACGCATTGGGACCAGACAGGCTATCAGTAGGAACAGAGGGGAAGCCATCCTACCCACTCTGCCTTATCACACAGTCTGTAGTACCTTCAGCTCTGCTGTTCAAACTTTAGACAAGCCCCCTTACTCCAGCCCCACGCATGTCCAGAACATGAAATGCCGAGCAATCCCGACACGAAACGGCTAAATCACACAGAATCGTCCTCAGTTTGAGGTTGCAACTTTCCTGTCCGCTTTCCTGCCTGTTTTTTGTCTAAATCAGCAGGCGTGAGCCACATCGCCGTGTCCGTCTTGTGTGTGTTTCAACATCTGGGCCGTTCAGACTCTGTGCTAGGTTTAGGTAATAATACCCCCGGCCAGACTCTCAAATTACAAGCCCGTCACTCCTTCACTTAAAAGGCAGCACACATAGCAGCAGACAGGGGATGTCATTAAAAGATCGCGAGTTTGCACTAGCGTTAAGGGCTCCTGAAAGCTACGGAACATAATTTAGAATTTGGCTGGACGTTAGCCTAAACTAAGTCAATTTCAAATCAACTAAATCAACCCTAAGTCATACAAATCTTAAATTTGGATGGAGGTGGGATGAAGCTAGCCTAATGAATGTATGAATTAAAAATAAATAAATACAAATGATACTTGTTATTAAAACAATGAGTAGATATTTTTATATATGTGACCATTGACCACAAAACCAGTCCTAAGGTTCAATTTGTTTAAACTTAATTGGTTGAGATGCAACTATTTGAAAATCTGGAATCTGAGGGCGCAAAAAATCAAAATGTTGAGAAAATCGCCTTTAAAGTTGTCCAAATGAAGTTCTTAGCGATGCATATTACTATCAAAAATTAAGTTATGATATATTTACGGTAGGAAATGTACAAAATATCTTCATGAAACACGATCTTTACTTAACATCCTAATGATTTTTGCGGTAAAAGAAAAATAGATCATTTTAACCCATACAATGTATTGTTGGCTACTGCTACAAATATATCTGTGGTACTTATGACTGGTTTTGTGGTCCAGGGTGACATACTGTAGAGAATTTACATTTTGTATGCTATTTTTATTAAAAACAACTGTTTTAGCAGTACTATCCATTGCAAAGTACAGGGAGAAGAGTGTCCAGTTTTATGTTCAAAACAGGAAAAAAGTGCAACGCTGCCACAGAAATGCAGAAAAATTAAAAGATGAAAATGTGCTCTTTTGCGCTGCAAAAAATTCAAGACAATACATAGCAAAAAGTACAGTTATACATTGATAACTAATAAAACTAAAAAAAAATACCTGTGAAATTATTTGGACAAATAAAATATTATAAATATAAATCTGTTTGCTGAATTAAAACCCCTGAAAACCAATAAAATTGAGAATAACATTATTATTGTGACAAATGGGTCAGACCAAAAGTTTACATACACCTTGAAGAATCTGCAAAATGTTAATTATTTTACCAAAATAAGAGGGATCATACAAAACGCATGGTATGATTTATTTAGTACTGACCTGAATAAGATATTTCACATAAAAGACATTTGCATATTGTCCACAAGAGAAAATAATCCTTAAGGTCCCGCAAATTCTTTGGTTTTTCAGCATTTTTGTGTATTTGATATCCATTTTTTCACACTGAGGACAACTGAAGAACTCATATGCAACTATTACGGAAGGTTCAAACGCTCACTGATGCTCCAGAAGGAAACAGGATGCATTAATAGCCGGGGGTGTAAACTTTTGAACAGACTGAAGATGTGTGCATTCTTTTTTTTTATATCATAAAAAAAAGCTATAATGCACTGTGTTTCCTTTTGAAGCATCAGTGAGTGTTTGAACCTTATGTATTATATATCTATATTTTTCTCTCTTTTGCAATGGCACACACTTGTCTCAGATAAATACTAAAAATACATAAACAGCAGTGTGTCATAAACTTATGCAAGAGCTGAAAGCCAAGAATGTGACCATCCTTATTAGAGACAAAAGCAGACACTGCAGATGGCCATCCTGCATGCTTCTCTCTTCTATTTATCTTGGAGGTATGTCTGACAGGCCTTTGAAAAAAGGTGGCTGTCTTTATACTGGAGGTCTTCATTCTCAGAGGCAGGTCTCCATATGCCAATTACCTAAAGAGGATGGCTGAGTGATGACGAAAGGTCGTGACAGAGCGTGAGACTGAGCAGAAGCTGTTCTGCTTCGGCATCAGGATGTGCAACTTTCCTGCGCAGGCCCCTGTCGAGAGAACAGCAGTGAGCTCAGACTTATATACTCTCTCTTTACTTTTACAAAGCCCAAGGCATTAATGAACCACACATTCCAAGAAAACCAAAAGACAAACATTTTGTGGAAACTGTCACGAAAATGGTGATGTCATGATGGATGAAGATGGATTCGCAAATCCACTCCAAAACTTGGATCACAGAGGATCGCATCAGAGCATTGGCCATCGTTTGCTTGGGCCTTGTTGGATTTACAACCGTCTTTCATCATTTTTACAGACACTGTACAGAGACAGCCAACGTTCTTTCATTTCACCATATGGCTCTTAAGCAAACACATATACCCACACACCAACAGATACACCCCACACAACACAAACCTTTCAAGACGCTCACATGTGTTTTTTTACAACACTGAATCCTGGCAAATAGTCTCCCAGTCTGGTATTTGTCTGTGAGTATGAGGTAATAGGGAATACCGCTGTGATGTATCTTTATTACGGTACGGATGTGTGCCCTACCATCTCATTGACACCAAGAGACGAAGTTCCTTTGAAATAATAGCTCTCCTTCAAAGTCCAGTAAAAGTCTGCACAGATGCAAAGCAGAACATGAGCTAGAGTGGAGAAAAAGAGTTGAGTGTGTGTGTGTGTGTGTGTGAGAGAGAGAGAGAGAGAGAAAGAAAGAAAATCAGTCTCGTTTTCCACTACATTTCAAGTTGTTCTACCAGAATCTATTCTTTAGCATGCTTTCGTTTTATGGTAATCCGTACCTTTTCTTAGATGCCCTGTACCCCTTTGAACCTGGTTCCCCCAATGTTCCTCCTACAGATATCCACTACAAGGGGGCCGTCTCTCTCTCTCTCTCTCTCTCTCTCTCTCTCTCTCTCTCTCTCTCCACACTTAGCCCGTCTCTTAAAACCCCAGTGGATGGAACGATGCCAGCTCCTGGAGAACTTCCTCTACTGTTGCCCTGCTAATGATCTTAATAACAGGGGTCTATAAGTAATGCTAGCTTCCTAGTATTTTTCATAGAAAGTTAAGTTAAACATCAGTTTAAGCTTGCAGAAAAAGACCATACTGCCCAAACTCTGACTGAGAATCATGTTGTGAGTTGCACACCTCTGCCAGACTTTTTACTCACAGGATGCATCATAAATACTACTGAAGTCATCATGTCGCCCTTGGGCGGGCCTCTTAAGTAAATGAAAGCTGCACACAGTTCCTTTGTGGTTTGATTGAATTCATGCCATCAGCTTGGCAGGGATAAAATGGGCACTGACTTAAATGCCATGAACCTTGCGTGAACTGGAACTCCAGGCCAGGTCTAATCTTTTGAGGGAAGAATTATGGGAGAACAGTTGTTTCATCATTAATCCATGGAATTTTCTGCAGGGCAATAAGACTCAATTACTGAAGCTTTTCAGCAAGACGCTCATAAAAGATACAGATGCTGAAGGAACATGGTCAGTGGGGCCATGAAACAGAATACACCAACATCATGTTCTACAGAACCTATTAGAAGACCTCTGAGAGCCCAGACGCACAAAAAATTGGCATACATGCACACTTCATAGAAAAAAGCATCATATTAAAATAATAGTTTGACCAAATATTAATATTCTGTCATCCACTCGCCCTCATGTCATTCCAAACCTGGCTTTCATTTTCAAATGCTGAAGAAATTTTTGATGAATGATGACTTTTAAGCTTCAAAAAGGCCACAAAAGCACAGAAAATATGTCATGAAGCAGTTAATATAACTCATGTTCTTCTTTAGTCATACAATGCTGTGTGTGAAGAACAGACTGCATTTTGAGATGTTATTCATTGATAATCTTCCTCTCATTCAAGCAGTGAGCTCTGTGACCGGTTCAGTGAGTCATCGAGTTGAACTTGTGAATGAATCATTCAGATCATTCAAATATATGACTAGCTGTAAGCAGTTTTGCAGCCTGCTTCAGAAACCCTCCACCTTCCCCAGCGCCACCTGTATAGATCTGCTATGAGGTGATTCATGTATGCTATGCAGGTAATTCATATATGTTATATGTGCAGCAGCAATATATCTTACATCAGGGGTGCCCAACCCTGTTCCTGGAGATCTACCTTCCTGCAGAGTTTAGTTCCAACCTACCTGTCTGTAATTATCCAGTGCTCCTTTAAGTCCTAATTAGTTGGTTCAGGTGTGTTTGATCAGGGTTGGAGCTGAACTCTGCAGGAAGGCAGATCTCCAGGAACAGGGTTGAGCACCCATGTCTTACATGCTCACAGCAGCATGTTGTGGATGTATTGGCAGTAGCGAGTCTCGGTACTTGCTCTGCCGCATAAGCAGCAGCAGCTTGGCAGATCTATTCCGCCAAGACCAAATACATTTACATTGTCATGTACATTACCATGCCAATTCCTCTGAGAGTTGTCATGAGAGAGCCCTATCTTGTGGCTTCAGAAGACTAGGAATATAGTACATATGGACCACTTTTACATACCTTGTTGAAGTTTGGAAAAGATCTTAATTGTTACTGGGGTGGAAAGGCTAATGATGAGGGCCAGATGACAATATGGGAGGCCAGCAAACGTTAAAAAGCTATCACTGTCCCAATCTCAGTTGAAAGTAACAATCAACAGGTGCACTTATTCGCCGGGAATACAACTGATTAGGTTAGACAAGCATGAAAACTTACAAATCTCCTGCTCCCTAATGGAAGGTTAATGAAGACTTTGGTCCCTTTGAGTTTTTCCTTTATCATACACACATGTTCCAGGAAATCTGTCCAATGGTGAGCTAACACCAGCTTTTCTGATAGCTGCCCAGTTCTATAAACCTCTGGATTTACAAGTCCATTAAGTTAAAAACGCCTCATGACGCAAATCTAGGAGCAATGTTGATCCCTGGAAGAAAGCCACATGTTCAAATGAATCAGTTAATCAAACTAAATAATCCACTCAAGAGACTGAAAACAAACCAGATCCATTTGTAAATAAGAGAACCACCCCGGCAACAACTACAGCTTTTAGTTTTAAAAGCGAGTACGAGATATTAAAATGTGCTGAGAGAAGACAGAAAACAGGTCCACTTGACTGTATTTGTAGAGCTACTAAACCACACTCAGCAGAAATGATATATCTGTATCTATGATATATATGTATCCATTATGGATAAAGATCTGCCTTACCATGCATAAAGGTTCACAGCAATCAGACAGAGGGAGGGATGGAACACTGGTAAATCTCCTCAGGGAGAATCGAAGGAATTGGAGTTGTTTGTTGAAGAAGTACTGAGGAGATTTTTCCAGCTGTTTTGTGGTCAACTGCTTCCCTCACAACCCCTTTATTCATTTATACATTTTCCATATGGAAATATTCTGAGACGAATGTACATACACGCACATTACAGTCCTGAAGTTACTCTCTTTTCTAAAGAATCTTTCAAGAAAGAGAGAATCTCTGAACTCTAATTGGCCCAATATTTACCCAGGTATGGTCAGATGTTAAATAGGTGCAATAAATTTACATTTCAATGAATCCAATAATCAGTCCCAGTCATAATATAGTCACTTCCTTTATGTGTAAGACTGCCTCTTCTTTCATTCGTCAGTCTTTCCTGGCATAACTTCAGCATCTTCTTCTGTTGTCTACTCACGGTATCCACATAGCACATAGAGGGGGGGCATTTTGTCTTCCATTACCAATAGTCTAAGTGCATCAGCCTCCATTCATGGAATGCCAAAATGATTACGCTATGATTATTCCCCAGTGATCACAAATCCTCTGTCAGTATTGACAAGACTGGCTTACATTGCAAGATTTCCAAACAAGAAACGGGTAAACAATAAAATAAAGAAATAAACAAATGCACCCCTTCCCTGTTGTGTAATTTGGTAAATTCCCAAAGGGCTAGTACATATTAGTGAGATCAGAGGATGTTTATGCTTAGAACGAACCACCAGCTCTAATAAGCTACACGTGTGGATTTGGATGAATGTCTGTATGCGGGTGCTCTTTTTCCCCATTCATTTATTCATGATGATTTATTGGGTTGCTTGTAAGACGTCATCGAAACCTCCAAAACACATGGTTCCTTTTGTTTGTTCCTTTTTGCCTGAAATGTTGTGCTAAGCATTTGAGAACTGAGTCACAAGTAGGCCTGCTATAAACCCTGAACATACATGAAGGTATTCAGCCTGGAAATTTCCAGCATGCGTAGTAAGAGCTTGATTAGCTGATACAGGTGTGCCTAATTGGGGTTGGAGCTAAACTCTGCAGGACACCGGCCCTCCAAGGCCGAGTTTGGGCACCCCTGCTATACACAGTAAAGGCTAGGGTTGCCAGGTTTTCACAACAAAACGTGCCCAACTGGTACTCAAAACTAGCCCAATGGTGGTTCAGGGGCGGTCCCCCGTTAAAATGGTATTCTGGAGATAAAATACACATTTTTGGGCGGATTTCCCATGGTAAAATTCACATTTAATTTGACATAGTAAGCCACTACTAAATATATTGTAGAAACTTTAATTTTCTGTAGAGCTGCTTTGCAATGATTTGTATCGTGAAAAACGCTATACAAATAAACTTGAATTGAACTGAATTTAAGGGGTGTAAGAAAAACTGAAGAGGACGTTGAAGATCTCAATGAAGATGTTTATTGCAGCATAGCAGTGTAAAGCACATGTAGTACCTTGGGTTCAACAGTCGGAATTAACCCAGAACATCCTAAGCTCAAACCTTACATACTATTACAGTTTACTACCTTTAATGTAAATAAAGTTGATCCTGTCGTAACAGCTGTGGTCTGTATGTTAATTAAGTTCTGACACCTGTTTGTCTGAGATGGTTCTCAGTGTCCCACACCCACTTAGTGGGAAAACCAGCTCCTCTGAGGTGGCTCAGTTTTTGCCTGCTCCAAATTCTGTGTACAAACGTACTAAAATATGCCTTTATTGACTGTTTATTTATAATTATTTATGTGTGCAGATAAAGGTCTCACACAAAATTTCTGCAAACCTCACAACAGATGTGTACACACCCATACAGCTGTTTTTCTTCCGCTCTCCGTTCGATGAGAATCCGGTTTATCCACGTTTTCCTGAGTAACTGATGAGCGGCAGCATGAAGGATTCTAACTTCCGTTTAGGTGCTTTCGTGTTCTGGTCTCCATAAAAATCCATGTTAAAACAGACTGAATTTAAACTTTTTCAATATAACTAAATATAAAAATGTGCACAGGTGTAACGTTATATTATCGGCTCTGAATATGTTAATTTGACTAGAAACCCCAGAGACCAGAGAGGTAAAGTAAAGCACTTTTCTCCATTCAGGCGAGATCTCCGTATTCAGAAAAAGGTGGATAGAGGGTTTGCAGTTACGTCACAGTTTGGTCCGTTACCCAGATGCATGGCCATATTGGAGGATGTAAATAACAGCATTGATTGCACGGTTAATGTACTACTGAACACGTTGTTCTGCTAATTTATTCTTTCTAAACCACAGAAATAAACGTGTGGAAGCTGTTAAATCACACAGAGAAGGACTTATTAAGCAGGAAAGGGCGATATATTTTAACAAACTAAAGTTAATAGGTGGTAAAGATATGTACAAGCAGTATTAATTAAGGTATTAGCCTAATATTTCACCTACCTGACTGGAAATGATAACAACAAACACGGTGTTGTCAAGATAATCGCCTATGGAGGCTATATTTTGTTGTTTTTTTAATGATTATTGATTATAAATAATTAAAACTTTTCACGTAGTTATTCAGTTTCTAATAACAGGTCATATGTCAGTTGGTTGAATATTTATTTATTTATTTATTTATTTGGTCAATATAAGACTTCTTTGCTCTCAGGTGAGGCATTGCATTACCAGTATTGCACCTTATGTTAAATCAACCAAAGTATTAAATGGGTTGTTCTGGCTTAAATTTCTTTTTAAAGCTTCCCTGTACATACTTCAGTGTTTGTGTAGGATTAAACTAAGTGGCTGTGCAGGTTTTTGAGTTATTAGTCAGTGAGGAGCACAGCAGGAGTAGCAGCCAAAGACTCCAGTCATCTGTACACCAACTCTGCAGGCGGACACAGAAGGATTCAGTATGCATACTGCTCTGTCATAATGAGTGGAAAAAATGAGTGCTCAAGGACAGCCTGGTATAAAAAAAAAAAAGAAAAAACAACTGAGAGTTGCCTTGCTCCCTGTCGACCAGTCTAAATTGTGCCATCTCAAAAAATGAGAAATTAACAAGCAATAAAGGTGAAACTGACAGAAGGAAGAGGGTGAAAAATGTGCAGAGCAACAGCTACCAACACAAATATGGATAAGACTGTAAATGATGATCTGTCTGGCAGGAAGGACATTTTCCGTGTTTTTGCACACAAGAGGGCTCTCTGTGCTCTGTGCTTAATTTATCATCCTGGACTATAAATAAGGAGAAAAATAAAAAATCGAGCAATTAAAATGCTCTTTTTTAACCTACTGATTTATTATACATTTTTAATAGCATTTGTGTGTGTTTTACCATAATGTTGTTATTTGGAAGTTTTTTATTAATTTTTTTTCCCCAAATGTTTACTAAAATTGTGATGTTCAGCAACTGGTAGTACTGATGTCGTCACATCATAAACTATATGTGCATTTTGCCCTGTTCATATAGTATTTTACACTGATTTTAGCACTATATAGTATAAATAAAAGATTTGGTGCTAGTAATGACATTTCCGTTAAGTTTATTTTCATTATTTTCATCCAAATAGTGATCATGCATGTGTATTTAAATGTATTAAAGTTGAACCTTGTAAGTGTATTTAAGTTTAACCTTGCCACATTTGTGGCATCCCATTGAACTCCCACTGATTTTTATGTAACAATTAATATTGACAAATGTTACATTGATACATTATGATAATGATAAGTTTTTACAGCTTAATTTTCCCATTCATGAATGTTGTGTTAACAACATAGCAATTACAGACCGCAATGGTTTGCACTCTGTCCATGTATGCTGCATAATGGTCTCCCATCAGTAATATTAAATACATTTTCAATACTTCACATTTTACCAATATGATCATGTTTATGTAATTCTGTGTATGTGTAAAGGGCAGGATACATAATTATAGGTTTTTAAAGTAATGAATTACTTGTATCAAATCCATCAATTTCTATTTTACTTTAATAAAATTGTCAGACATTCACCACAGTCAACTTCACCTGCCACGTCACCTAGAGCACCGCCCACCTGTTCCTCATCACCGGAGTTCTGATCACGTGCACCTGATCCCAATCAGCCCCACCATATATAAAGGACTTTCAGCCATTCATCTTTTGTTGGGTCTACTGTTCGCACCCCGTGACGACAGCTCCTGACCTAATGCTTATTCTCCCCGTCGAACTCTCCTGTGCTCAGTGGATCCAACGTGGCTTTCTAAACTGGACTATCACCTGCATATTCTCACAAGGACTGTCAGCTAAGCTATATCATTTACCATTTGTCTCAACCTCTGTGTATTCGTCAATCTGTCTAATAAACGCTGGTTTGATTTGTCACTCACCTCTCATCTCCTCCGTGTGTGTGTGACAAAAATCCATACCTTTCCTTCATTAAATGCATTTATGCTTCAGAGAGAGAGAGAGAGAGAGAGAGAGAGCGAGAGCAAACACAAAAGATAAATGTGTGAGAAAGAATAAGGAAGTAAAAAAAAGCTCTAAAAGAAAACCGAGTGAGATAAATTAGACAGTACATTCCAAAACACTTTCTTTTAATGATAGCAATGGATTGCTGTAGTTCTGTAGTTAAAAAAACAAAAAAAAAAAGCCAAGCCCTGATATGTTTATCAGGATTTATTAGTTTTGCCAGGAAACTGACGTGTTTTTAAAAAAAAAAAAAAAAGATTCCTGACAGATAAATATTATGTTAAGCTTAGTCGGAGCTTTGAAGTATGGTATGTGGTGATATGCAAAGGCCAGTTCCAAAAATTGTTGTAACAGATAGCATAAATCAATCCAATATCATGACACTTTGAAAATATTCCCTTGAATGCTTGCTCTGACAATATGAGCTCAATAATTCACACAATAATTTGCACTTCACCCAGAGTATATCAGATGACTACTATAAAGCAGAGTTTTATGCTGATGAAAGGGCATTTAATGTATTGTGCTGTTAAGAGGGTTATACATTTTGAGTCACTCTGGATTCATTCAGAATCTCCTGCTGACCAGAACAGTGATGTCAGCATTGCAATATGTTTAAAAGAGGCAAATAATGACGAGTACATTTTGACTAGCATGGGCACACAGAGTGGCTTGTCTTTCCAAGGCCTGTTAAAGGCTAGAGGAGAGTGAAAGAACACATACATAAACACACTTCAGTTTTAATTATAACTGAGTGTTGCTGCAATGCTCTAAGGTGTGCAAAATATTCAAACAGTGGAAATGTTTAGAGCATCTTGGTCCTTATTTAACACAGGGAGGAGGATCGCACATGCTTTCCACATGCAGTAAGTGTTGGGCGCACTGAAGCAGCTGGAAGAGACCCACGCTGGGCCAACAGTGGACCTACACTGGGCTTTCTTTGGTGCAGTAATGGTTGGAGCGTGCTCAACAGGAATAGCTGCGGTAGTGTTAAACCTCCGTGCATCTGCCAGGAACGCTGCCGCAGAAGCAGTTCTGTCTCACTACGTATTAGCTCCATAAATGCCTTCATTGTGCCCAAGACGCTGCCAGAGTCAGGCAGATCACGCCACACCATGTCCTACCACGCTGTGACTGAAAATAGCCGTATTCGCCGAAGAAGCAGAAGAAAAAAAAACAGCAAATGTCAGTATGGGGCTAGTCAATTACGTTCTCAGGAAAATTAGGCCTAGTGTCTAGTGGAATGATCATTTTGAGATGTCAATGTGAGATTCTTAAAGAAAAAAATGAGAAAGACTGAGAAAGAGAAACTTTTTTGCAGTATTGCTGATGCTTTCTTTTGGTACTTTGGCACTTTCTTACAGACATACTCGTCATCAGCTTCATGACTAATTCATTACAGTGTGTCAAAAAATGCACAACATTAAATTGGTGGCCCCCCTGTGAGCTGTGACTACAGCAGCTTTTGCTTCAGATCTGTTCTGTGGATGATAATGTTGAACTCAACCAAGCAGAGTTCTGTCTAATTAAACTCCACATTCCTCCCAAATGGATTGAGCGGGAAAGTGCCAAGGTCATTCTGAGCTTTCAAAAATATCTGTCACATTTAATTAAACAGCTGACAGTGAGTTTGTTTTCTTTTCATTCGTAGCCCTGTATTTTTTGCCACTGTGTTTTATTTAAAAACACTTAAAATTACATTGCACATGATGGCATGTCACCAAGAATAGAGGCATAGCTGGCATTTTTTTAATGAACTGACACTTCCCGACAAGCCATGGTTCTCTCAAGCCACACATCATGTTCTTACCCAGTGAGCAAAGAGGAAACTGACAACGGAAAGACAGACAAGACAAAGCAGCTTTCTTTAGGTATGAAACAAAGACTTTTTAAGAATTTCAAACAATCAATACCGTTTTGTGGATATTTAATGTGTCGTGACAGATCGCTGTATCAGTTGTAGCGGTGCGTGAACAGATCGTATCGTCCTATTGACTAGTTATAGGATGAAATAAAGATAAATGAACTTAAGGTATATCTAATCAACCGCAGAAAGACGTTAATACACACCATTTTTCAAGTTCAACTCCACCGACGTAAATCTCTCCTATTTGTTTTGTTTGTGGGACAAAAATGGCATATTCGGCGTTATGCTTGATTAACTCGCCTGTCAATCAAACTCCCGGCGAAGGGACAATTATATTGGATTTTTTTTTAAATCACCAAGTCGGAAAATAAACCACTGTTGTGCTCTCTGGTCAATAACATTTAGTATTTGTTGAGAACAGTGATGAAAGTGTGACAAAAAACTCCACAGATGGCTGTGAGCTTTGTGCCTAATGCCATAAACTAAAAATAAAATTATCTCAGGGATCACGGTTTTTTTTTTACTATTTTATCGTTTATAGGAACAATTCATGGTTACTGGAACAGATCTGAAGTGTTTTTGTTATAGTGCAGTGCTACAAAATTTTGTTTTTTTTGGCAACTGATATTGCAGTACCAAACCATTTGCAAACAATGCAAAAGTGCTGACTGAAGTGAGCTGACAGATCTAAAGATAATAAAAGTCCAAGATGTGAATCTACATAGTGTAGCCACCTAAGAATGAAATCTTCTTATTGAGATTTACGTCATTGTCATTATACACACTCTGCAGTAAAGGTCTGCAATTTAACATAAAACAGAATGATGGATGAAGGGTTGAACGAAATAGAGATGGAAAAGACACAAACATTTTTTGGCCCAGCATATAAAACCCTTTGTGAATTACAAAATACCCAAGTATTTCAAGTCTCCAGATGCTTTTTCTCACATACATCTGTGCATGTTTTTGTGTATGTGAGCTTTTTGATAAATCACCATAATTTAAAATAATTGTCATGGATTAGTGTAATATTAAGTTTTATGTTAATGTATGGTTTGCTTGTATCATTGTGTGTGTGTGTGTGTGTGTGAGTGAGTGTGTGTCTGTGGAGTCTGTATGAATTCTGTAATTGATAGAATCCAGCTGAAAACAACAAATGTGTCCAAGTGACCTAGTTTTTTAAAATGTGTTTTTATGGATAAAGGGTTAGATCGTCAGTCAAAAAGTCTCACAGAGGAATGTTTTATCACACATTCCCTAAATTTAAGCTGCAGCAGTACTCCAAGTTTTCTTTCTCAAGTCTTCAAACAGGCCACTTTTTGGCCTCCTCAGGGCATCAATCAGCAGTGAAACATAAGTGAAGCAGGATGCTGAGCTCATGTCTGAGGAAAGTCTCTCCCCTATTATCTCTCTCTGTCTTTCCTTCAAATCTGGAAGCGTTTTAGGTCTGGATTCTCTCTCTTTCTCTTTTATTTGTCTATTTCTATTCTCTCTCTCTCTCTCTCTCTCTCTCTCTCTCTCTCTCTCTGTGTTCTGGCCTGCAGTCACATGTGCCCAGGAGGTGAACAATTCTTAGGAAAAAAGTAGCTCTAAGCCCTGATCTTATTCTGAGTCACTCACCAGATGCCCTTAAGTGTTTGCACAATTTGTTTTGTTCTAACAAAGTCTTTTCTGAAACCGTCTCCATGTGTTCACCATATCTAAGGTCAATATCACTGCCAGAACTGCAAATCAAAAGTTGTTGAATTGTTTGTACCTGGTGGTGATGCTATGTAGGTCATTACTTTATCGTTTCAGTTTGACTGTGAAAATAGCCTCCAGTAGTGCATTAGGCCAAATGCACAAGCATTGATGTCACAAAACTGATCTGATCTCCAAACCGTCAGTGATGTTCTTTGGTGCACAAAATGTCTATAGGGAGAGAGAAACTCTTGCTATGAATCATATACTATTGCTAAGGATATTAATCATTATAATCCTGCATCTAAGGCCCCGTTTACACTGTCTGTTAAATGCGACCTAATTCCGATTTTTTGCTCATATGTGACACAGATCGGATCTGTTCTGTGACAGTGTAAACGGGAAAAAAACGCATGCATTCGGATATTTCGAGATCGGTTTCAGGCCTCATTCATATGTGGAAATAAATCAGATATAAGTCAGATATGGGCCAATGCGACTGTAATGTAAACAGGCAGTTTGGATTTTCTGAGGCATTGCGTTCTGTACGTCATTAAACTGCGTACGTGAAGCGTATGTGAAAAGTGCGTGGGAAGTACGTGTGGAAGCGTAACATTCAAGAAACACACGAAACATGGAGGAGGAAAGTGTAGGGCAATGGTCGGCGCCTGAAATAGCCTACCTTCTCACCCTGTGGGGAGAAGAATCCGTTCAGGATAAAATTAATTTAAAATTTCGCGTTCGTCCATCTTGGCTACGGTGTCGTGCAAAAACCCCCGTTGAGCATGCGCGAAATTATAGCAAGTGTAAACACACGAATCAGATATGGGTCACAATTAAAAAGACCATGTAAACAGACGGTCCAAAAAATCGGATATAGGCAACAAATCGGAATTAGGCATCAAGACCTGCAGTGTAAACGAGGCCTAAGATAGTCTTTGACTATGAAGTTAAGCTCCACTCCCACATTTTTCCAGGGTTTATGTAATAGTGTGATAAATGGAAAAGCAGCTGCTGGTTGAAAAAAGTGGTCTGTAGGAGAGTGAGGGGAGGAGAAAACGAGAAGTCTGTGGTCATGGAGTTTGGATTCTGCTGGTTGGACAGGAAGATTCCAGCTGTAACACACCTTTATATATCATTTTATGTCTGTTTGTAATCATATGTTGAGCAACCGAATTTGTCTTTTGTTCCATTTGAGACTTTGCAGGTTAACTGAGCTTATTGAAAATGTCACATTACTATAAATATTGTGGTCATTTTGCACATAAGTAGGCCTATTGTAGTCACACATTGAAAATAGGTTGAAGCAGTGGCGTAGCAAGTCAGCCCGGGGCCCATATGCAAAAAAATTTTTTACGGCCCCCCAATCATTATCGGCAGCAACTTAGCTAACTTGATTTTTCTTAAGTACATAACGCTAAGTGAGTATTCACAAGCTGTTTTATTTACAGTATAAATGCTTGTGGCATGCAAGTCTCAGCTTATAAAGTCTGTCAATTTTATGATATAATACAAATAATAAATGTGTTTTACGCTCTTTAATTTGTAGTGAGATAACTATATTCGCCTCAGATCAAGCGGCATTTGAATCAGTTATCTTTTCCTCTTTGATATTTCCAGCACGAAATAAACATGAAAAAAATAGCTGAATGCATGTAAAAGAAAAAAATAAATAAAAACAATGTCTCATGAAATCCATTAGAGTTTCAAAAAATAAAAGCCAACAAGCCTATACCTTTGCCAACACAGTTTTATTTTTCTTAGAAATCAGCCAGTTAACCAAGTTAAAGCCTACGTTTTTATTGCTGTTTTTCATGTTAAATGTGAAGTCAGGTTGGATGCCAAAGACAGAGTAGGTGGAATTTTCGCATTAACTTTACGCAATATAACATGATATTATTACATTAATTCTTTCATTTTAAAGTAGTAATTTAAAGCATTCTATAGATATATTTATCATGTCTGTGCGGCAAATATCCGCTGGGTTTCAGATAATTTTTGTCAAGTGTTCCTCCTCGAGAGGGCAGAAAGCGTATATTTGTTTTCTTTATTTTACAAAAGCACAAGGTTTTGTTGATATTGTGAGTGCACACAAATAAAAATAGACCTTTTGCAGTTCCGAATGATGTATTACTCTTACCTTTATGAGCAAAAATGATGGTGTATTTTAGGTTTCCACTCTTATTAAGAAAAAAATAGTGATCGCGCTGACAATTTGACGTCCTGTAAAGCGCACTTTAGCTTCCACTCTCCACACGAACGATTGGATATGTGTCTAATAGCGTACATTTATCTAGGTTAAATGTTTAAATTAATATGGTGAAATGCATCAAGTGTTTTATGTCTATAGATTTTATTTTAGGCAAGTCGTGTTGATTTGAGAAGGCTAAATTAATGCTCAACTCATTGCCACTGGCCGCTTTGTCGTTACTTTAAAAACAAAAGCTTGAATTTAACAAACATAAAATGTTCCAAATGTAGATAGATATTTATAGATATAGATTATAGATATATATAAATTAACTTAATAAAGAAACGAAACAAAATCTAGCCACTTTGTCATCAAAAACCATTTTAATGGCTGCAGCATCAGCTGTGTAATAAACATGGGCTCTGTTCTGATAAGTTTTTGGACAAGGGCAGGGCTCAGGCCTGAGTGTCTCGGGCCAGAAGTGGCCCGTGCAGGGCTCTATCGTTTCAATTAAAATTTCCGCCTCGGCTTGGCGGGCCCCCAATCTGCCCGGGCCCATGTGCACCTGCATACCCTGCATACCCAGACGCTGCACCCCTGGGTTGAAGTAATTTCATTCAGATGGAGAATAACCAGTCTTATTAACTTTGTCATACCACAAAATACATTTATAACACATTTATATATTAAAGAGATTCACCTCAAAAATGTAAAATTCTAACATATTTTCTTCCTGACCTAATTTCAAAAATTCTGTACAAAAGTAGTCATTAAAAACCGTATCGTTATGCCAGTAGGTGGCGACAAGTGACTGTGTTCATGAGTGAAGTTTCACACTCATTTGTTCAACAGCATGGGTTCATTCAGAAGTGAATTAGCGACTTAAGTGAGTCATTAAATAATTCAGTAAACAGATTTGCTCAAAATCTGTTTCACATAGATGTATTTAGGAAGGAAACTGTGTGCTCCTTGGAGATGCGGCTTTATCTGGAACTGTTTTCATTGTTGTAGCTAAAACAGACAAAATACCTGGCAACGTTATGTCTAAAGGCTACTTTCTTGTTTACTGAACAGCTGTATAAAGTCAACATCACTCTTGTAATCTTGATGTTGTTTGGAAAATCAAGCTGCGCTACCATGAAGGACACGATTGGTGACCTTGGCAGTTCGAACAGTCGAAGTCTTTCAAGTGTATTTTTCCGTCACAAATCCTGTTGTGTTGGATAGCAGAAAAAGTTTATAAGGGTTTGGAATGAGGGTCACATGAGTCAGTCATTTTTATTTTGGTTGAGCTTATTCTTTAAACCCCTCACCCTCTCCAAACCTGCTTTCGTTAATTGATATAGACAATGTCAGAGAAAGAATGTTACAGATTGATGAGACTGTTTGGTTGTTTTGCTAACATCAACATACATGTTTATCTAAAGCCAGAAATGTATTAAAACACATTCTGGCCCTCGATTTGGAAAACTGTAAGGTATCCCAGAGGCCAGTCAAGTGATTTTTCTGATGCTTAAAAAATATCGCTTTATCTAAAAGCCTCATTTAAAATATTTTCTTTTGGCTTTCATGAATACCATGAAATTTCTAAGGAAAATGTCTGCTGAACCATTATAAACCTTAGGGGAATGAACTGGCTTTGTTGTGATCAGAATAGTTTGGCTTGCTTCGCTCTGTATAATAAAACATCATTCAGGAACATGATGTTCATGCTCTTTTAGATTCCAGCTGCTAATCATATTTCATGTAGCATTGTAATCATTCATTTTACACTGTTGAAAGTCTGTTACCTCACCATTCATCAGGTTCTATCAGTCAAATGCAGTTCACAGCTCCCCCATGAGGTCTTAAACTGCAGGAAGCCACAAATTAAGTGTTTAAAAAAAAATGTTGGTATAACACTTTCCTTGCTTATGTAAGTCTTCTAGTATGCTGTCATACATGGCAATGATCACTTCATATTTTATTCTATTTTATTCAGCTTTCCATAAATACAGTGTGTGTTTTCTGTAAAGTCAGAGCTTGACAGCTACAGTGTGCTGCAGCTTTACAATGTGAAGCCCTGTAGTTTAATAGTCTGGCCTGTGGGTACCAGGCTTTTGTTCTCCAGGGGCAGTTTATGGCTCAATTTCGTTTTATTCATTTGAATAGGAACCTTCTGCAAACAGTGTTTTTCAGTGCCCATATAAAGTGTAAACTGAAAAGGCTTGGACAGAAGTTGCCTAATTTAAAGGGTCAAGAAAGCAAATAAAGTTGGTTGCTCCCTCTAAAAGAAAATTTTTAATTGAAAACAGCCCATATTGAAAAAAACTGCCAGGGTTTCTTCTTTCGTCATGATTATTATTACCCATAGAAGTTTATTAATAACTTTAACCATATTTCTAATTGTGTGATAATTATGTTAAATATAATAGCAGCAATTTTACATTAACATTCCAGGGACTTTTTGTTTTGATGAAAAAAACAAATTCATCTACAAGTCAAAACGTTTACTAACACCTTGCAGAATCTACAAAATGTTCATTATTTGGACAAAATAAGAGGGTTCATACAAATGCATGTTATTTTTTATTTGATACTGACCTGACTAAGATATTTCACATTAAAAGACATTTACATATAGTCCACTAATATAGAAAATAATAGTTGAATTTTTAAAAATGACCCCGTTCAAAAGTTTTCATACACTCGATTCTTAATACTGTGTTGTTACCTGAATAATCCACAGCTGTTAAGGTCCACAGTTAAGGTCCCACAAATTCTTTAATTTTTTAGCAGTTTTGTATATTTGAACCCTTTCCAACAATGACTGTATGATTTTGAGATTCATCGTTTCACACTGAGGACAACTGAGGGACTCATACACAGCTATTACAGAAGGTTCAATGCTCACTGGTGCTTCAGAAGAAAATGCAATGCATTAAAAGCCAGGGGTAAAAACTTTTGAAATTTGAAGATCAGTGTAAATGTAACTTATTTTGTCTTCTGGAAAACATGTAAGTATCTTCTGTAGTTTCTGAAGGGCAGTACTAAATGACAAAAATATGATTTTTAGGCAAAATAAGAAAAATGTACACATTTTCATTCTGTTCAAAAGTTTACACCCCTGGCTCTTAATGCATCGTGTTTCCTTTTGGAGCATCAGTGAATGTTTGAACCTTCTGTAATAGTTGCATATGAGTCCCTCAGTTGTTCTCAGTGTGAAAAGATGGATCTCAAAATCATACAGTCATTGTTGGAAAGGGTTCAAATACACAAAAATGCTGGAAAATTAAAGAATTTGCGGGACCTGAAGGATTTTTCTGAAGAACAGTGTGTAGTTTAACTGTTCAGGACAAACAAGGGATTCATGAACAACTATCACTAAACAAACAAACAAAAAAAAACTCAACCGCGGATCATTCAGGTAACAACACAGTATTAAGAATCAAGTGCATGTAAACTTTTGAATGGGGTCATTATTATAAATTCAGCTATTATATTCTCTTGTGGATTATATGTAAACATCTTTTATGTGAAATATCTTATTTAGGTCAGTACTAGATAAGAAAAAATAACATGCATTTTGTATGATTCCTCTTATGTTGGTAAAATAATTCAAATTTTCATTTTTGGTTGAACTGTTCCTTTAATAATTCAACCTATTTTCCATTGATTTATTTCTTATTTTGAATAAAGAAAAATTATGTGTAATGAAGGGTCGGCAGAGTTGGGATCCATGTGCAGCGTATTTATTAAAGACGATGTCAGACAGGCAAGGTACAACACAGCAAACAGGAATGTAGTAGGTAAGGCAATACTCAGAGTGTAGGCAGAAGGTACCTTGGAGTCCAAGGTCAATAGGAGTTGAAATGAGACTCCAGAATATCCACCTATACAGAACTTTATATGTACAGGTACAGTTAACTACCCGTAATTGTAATGGATGAAGTTACTTCTGATGTATTAGCTGTGGTCTGTATGTAGTTGAGACACTTAATTGTCTGAGTTGGTTCTCGGTGTCCCACACCCATTCTACAATCGAAACATTTGCCCAGGATGTGATCATCCCAAATGGTGCAGAAACAATATAACTGTTGAGTTTCTTCTTCTCTATAATAATTAAGGCATTTTGGTAAATGAGCGTGATTGAACATCTGTTGTGAAGTGGTATCTGGGTTGGGACAGTGTGTAGTTTCTTACAGAGGAATAGTTACTAGGCTAATAAGCATTTAAGGGTGGACAAAAATGCTTTTAATTATTCAACCCTTCAAAAAAATGCCTAAGCTGGTTTTAGCTAGTTTCTCTCCAGGTTGGGGTGATGTGTCTGATTTTGGAAGGTTTTATGGCCATTTCAACAGCTTTTTTTTTCAACAAGACTTGTTGGTAAAAATACACTTTTGATCAAATTGTGCTACAAATGTCAGAGCTTACAGGGGTAGTTCACCCAAAAATGAAAATTATGTAATTTATTACTCACCGCCATGTCGTTCCAAACCAGTAAGACCATTCATCTTCGGAACACAAACTGAGATATTTTTGATGAAATCTGAGAGATTTCTGACCCAACAACATCACTGAAATGTTCCCAGGCCCAGAAACATAGTAAGGACATTGTTAAAATAGTCCTTGTGACATCAGTGATCTAATAATTTTATGAAGCTACGAGAATACTTTCTGGGCACAAAGGAAACAAAAATAACGACTTTCTTCAACAATTCTCTTCTGCGTCACCGTCCGCCACCATTAATGAGTACCACGATGCATACGTGTACATTGTCTTTTCTTTTTTTACTAAAATAAAATTTACAAAACTTTTTTTTCTTTACAAACAAAGCATTTTGTAACTACAATTTCATAAACACAGTTTTTAATAATTGCATATTATGCATAACATTACCATCTTTACAGCAGGCTATCAGTATACAGTGTTTTCGCAACACATCATCAGTTGGCCATATTGGCAGCACTGAATGTAAACAAAGCCACTGAAACGAATAAAACTTGCATATTTTGCTGATTATTGCTGCTGAAAATGGTCAGTTGTTGTCATGTTTTGGGCTGTTCGAATCTGAAAAAGCATTTGGAGTACTATAGACTGCCAAAAGTCATAACAAATCAAGGAGAAGAGTGCAAAAAACTCTCTGAGGAACAAATATCTTTTGTGGTTGGCCAAACTGAACCAGGGCAAGAATCTTGACAACATTCGAGTTTGTTCTTATCATTTCTGGTCAGGTAGGTGAAATATTATCTTAATTAATACTACTCGTATGTAACTTTACCACCTATTAACTTTAGTTTGTCAAAATATTGCACTCTTTCCTTTGTTTTCATTAAGTCCTTCTCTATATGATTTTGCAGCTTCCAAGATTTTGCATAAATTATCAGAATAACATATTCAGTAGTACATTAACCATGCAATCAATGCTGTTGTTTACATCCGAGTATCACCAATATGGACGTACATCCGGGTAACTGACCAAATTGTTATGTAAGTGCAAACCCTCTATTGTTAATACTCAGTATAAAAAAATAACATTTTGGAATTGAGAATAAATATAGATAATCAAACCTTTTAATATGCTTTACCTGTCATTTTGCTGGCCTGATAAGTGTAGTAGTAACTTACTTACTACAAAAAATAAGTAACAACTGAAAAATATGTTTTTTTCTTTTAAAACAATTATGTAACTGCTCACTTCAGAGCAGAAGGAAGTTATAATACACTCTGCCCTCTGCTGGGACATTGTGGGAAGAGCAAGTCAAGTCGTCTGGCCAGTGTCCACTTTCGCAGCCAATGATATTTCACCGGTTCTTCACAGGCACTTTAAATTCAGGCCCTTGATTAACCATTAAAAGCATAAACTATCCCTCATTAAGAGGCACAAAAGTTTCACCATCCCAGTATGACATTGTTAACGTGCAACCTATGACCCCACTACGACAAAAGACAGCCTTATGACGCACAAGGTCATCAGTCATGTAAAAATAGCAAGCGTCTTTTGTTACTGACTAATGTTGAAAAGATATGAGGTGGAGGAAAGCAGATCTGAGCAACCTGTGTGTTTCCATGGACACAGGGCATGGGAGGAATGCTCAGAGGCCCAGTTTGTCAGGTGCTCCTCCCTTCAGGGAATTCTAGTTGTTGAAAGACTTTAAAACCTACCTCCAGGATAAACCTGTGTACACTGATGAGGTGTGTATGACTAATGTAAGAATGGTGATTGACGTTGAGTTCCAGTCCTTTTTACAGCTGACGCACATCAGTGCTTTATTTGCCTATTTGCATCCAGGAAGTCTGATGCAGAGGTGTGGTTTACAGGTGCAAATTCAAGAAAGGCCAGTTCCCGGGTAGCCACCAGCGAGACAGATCCCTCCCCTTTGCTTCTTGTCTCTGGACGCACACTCTCTGAACTCTCAAACGATTTTATTTCAACCTGCCTCAATCATCTCACCCAAGTCCAACAGGCAGCGCTCAGGTAGGTACACACTTTTTCATTTTTAATACATAGAAGCCTATCAAGGAATGTTGTACTGCTTTAAAATTCAACTAGCCTAGTTTGGTGTCAAATGGAGAGTGGGTATTAGATGTCAGTGGTATGAAGGCTATTGAAATTGCGATTACAAATAATAAATGACCTGTGGGATGTTTGACAAGTGGTGTCACATACCTATTAGAAGTGTAAATCTTAAGGTGTTAAGGTAAGTGATTTTCTGGACACACTAATGAACTTCTAATAAACAATGAACCAAAAATGTATTCCTTAAACAAATCTTCTTCTCAGTACATTGTGTTTTTGACTTCACAATACTGTTGTATCACGCTTCCACAAAAGAGATGCCTCATGCTCAATACTTGGAAACTTGTTCTGGCACATTCTAAGATTATTAATAGAATATTTTCCTCCAGGATGTTGTAAGGAGGGAGAGCTAATTGTATAACATGGTGTTATTTTACATTTCTAATTTAATAGACTTTTTTCCAAATTGGCAAATTTTTATATTGACTTCAGGTTGTCTCCGAATTAGAAACGATAATAATAATATAATAATAACTAACAAATACATCATTCATAAATTGACTGTAAAATAAAGAGCAACATAATCTTATAATAACTGTTATTTAGAAATAATAA